>JAECWN010000452.1:1800000-2352500 GCA_018150725.1 Drosophila quadrilineata
TAAAATAATGTCGATTTTTGAATTTGCAGTACTTTTATATATCGTAGTATAGCTGTTACTTGCTTTGCTCTGCTCTTTACACAATGATGAGGTTTCCAGAGAGATACAGTCTTTTATTCCAAAAACTAATGATATTCCAGGTAGGCACGGACCTGCTTAACCCTCCCACACATTTGTCCTACCTGATTAATGGCGCGGATTTGGCGCGCAGCTGCCAGGGTTAAAAGGCCTAATAACTTGAAATTCGCGGACAATAAAATATAAAGGTCGGTGAAAAATTTTCCAAGAATATTCGATTCTCTTAGAATTGGTAATTCCATAATTGCAAAAGTACCTGCATAATATGACAGCTGCAATTTTGACACCCTCTGGCCAAACCAAAAGAGGACGTCAGTATATGACGACATATGACATATGGCAAATCCCGAAATATGGCCATCTAAAACCGTGATGCTGCGACAACTATTTTCATAGAAACCATCCCTTTTGGCAATTTTCAAGTCCTTGTGTTTTATATGCAAAAATCTTGTATAGGCATATTTTATACTGTTCCTTGAACTACAAAACCTGTGTCAAAACTCTCAGCTTCCGCCTAACTCTGAAATGTCCTAAATTGGTCAAACTGAATAGATTTTTTTGTGCCATTTATTTTAATAAAAATTTTAAAACTGCATTCAAAAATTAACAAAATCCATATTTTTTGTTTATCGTCTTTTTGAGCCTTTTCCATACTGACACCTTGACCAGATCATTCAAAAATCGAAAAAATTTGTCACCACAATATTTGACTCAAATCGATTCTAGGATTCAAAACAAGCATTCTGCTTCTTATTTGAGGTGATTATGATGAGAATTTCATGAGATATGGCCTAAAATGTGCCAAAAAATACCCAAAACGCAAAGTTTCTCAGTTTAAGTTATTTTTTAACTTTGAATTGTCATAACTAAGCCAAATCTTAACCGATTTTCATGAAATTTACGTTTTTGTCAATGACATAAAGAACATTTTCAAACTGCATTCAAAGTTTCATCAAATTCCTCATTTCCAATTTTTTCACTTTTTCAACCCTTTTTCCATACTAACCCCTTGACAATATCATCAAAAATCGAAAAATTTTTGAATCCAATTTTTTTACTCTGATCGATTCTAGGACTCAAAACAAGCATTCTGCTTTTTATTTGAGGTGATTCTGATGAGTATTTCACGAGATATGGCCAAAAATGTGCCAGAAAATACCCAAAACCCAAAATTTCTCAGTATGAGTTATTTTTTAACTTTGAATTGTCATAGCTCAGCCAAATCTTAACCGATTTTCATGAAATTTATATTTTTGTCAATGACATTAATAACATTTGCAAACTGCATTCAAAGTTTCATGAAATTACTCATTTTAAATTTTTTGACTCTTTCAAGCCATTTTCCATACTAACCCCTTGACAATATCATCAAAAATCTAAAAAAAATTTTTAACCCAATTTTTTGACTCTGATCGGTTCTATGATTCAAAACTAGCATTCTGCTTTTTATTTGAGGTGATTATGATAAGAATTTCGAGAAATATTGCTAAAAATGTGAAAGAAAGTGTCTGAAATTTCTAAATTTTTTAATATGAATGTTTGTTATTATTCTGTCAATGAACATAAATGTTAAGCGTGAAAATGATACCAATGTATAAAGATTTCAAATTTCGCAATTTATTTGAGCTAATTAGTTTCTCTAAGAACTGTGTTTCAAATCATTTAATTAATCCACGCCTTCAGATAATATACGTTTGCGGTAAGAATAATTCTCTAATCGTCCGGGACACCCAATACATTAGTAATAAATTCGTGGATCTTATATCGGCTTGAATCAGGGAGTAAATCGTTTTCAATATCATCATGTAGGACAATATTTATTTGGGATGGTTTGTTTTTGGATATGGTTACCAATGGATTGCCGATGGAGTGATTCGCATGGAGTACATTGACCAGATCTGCGGATGAGTAGGTGAGAATCTGATTGAAGAGATCCTGACTGATGGCCTTCTGTATTGCACCATGGCTGGCTAATATACAGCCCATGGTGAACTTTGTCTCCTGATCCTGCACACTCACATGATATGTGTTGTCGGCTCTTAGCAGTATCGTCAGCATGATGTCCTGATATTTCCTGTTGCCCATCATTGTTTTCACGGCAGTAGCAAGATCCTTGATCACTGGCGGCTGCTCTTTTGAGACCAATCTCTGATTGTCTTGGTTCCCTATTCTAATGTCCTGATATTTCCTGTTGCCCATCATTCTTGTCACGGCAGTAGCAAGATCCTTGATCACTGGCGGTTGTTTTTTGGAGACAGAATGCTGACTGTCTCGGTGTCCTATTCTAAGGGAATACGTCGACTTGATAGGAGTAATGTCAGGAGGGGAGGGAGTTTCTTTCTTAATAATTTCTTCAATGTTTTGTTTGGAGGCTGAATTCTCTCGAATCTCCCTTAAAATACTGATAGCGTTTTCTAAGTGTTTCACTTGTGCATCTTGCTTATTGAATTTGAAGACCATATCGCTTAGTTTGCGACATATCTCTGGCAATGTGTCGCTCTTAAGATCAGACTTACTTGGTTTAGATTCTATTTCTTGTTTTTTGATCTTAAGAGTTCCATGTTGAAAGTATTTGAAAATTTTGAATCTGCTGAGAAAGTGTTGCTTATCCGCACCAGCCACGTAAAACCCTCTAGTCTGTCTTTTTGGCCTTCTCTTCGCTCTTTTGGCTGCCAACGAGGAGTCCTTCTTTTCAAATTGCGTATACATATCCTGCACAGTGCCAGATTTCCTATTATCATATGCCAATGTCTGCGTGCCTCTATCCTTGACAAAAAAGGTTTGAGTTGATGTAGTCATGGCATCAGCACATAGCGAAGCGAGCCTGATCGGCCCTTCGGCTTCATCGTAGACAACACAACATGGCGGATTTACAGGTAGACCACAGATGGTGGTCATAAAGTTCTCGTCACCGAGGCAATCATCGCCAGGTACACGACTCGCTAATCGCTTCTCTTTCATTTCCAGCTGTCTTGGCCGTTGATTATAACTAGAGTCAGTTGCTACCGAAAGAGAGAGAGAGAGAGAAGAAAATAAAGTCTACCTGGTCAAATTGGTATCTTTTCGGTATATAAGGACACAAGAGTGCGAAGTGTCATCACAGTCTACATTCAGACATCGACAAGCATCAATCCAATAATTATGGTAAGTCAACAAGCATTGATATCTGAGGACTTCCTGATCAACGATATCTATATTTTTATTCTATATAGGCAACTCGTCGTCAACGTTTAGCACATGCGTTCAATAGTTTTCCCTACAAATACAAGAGCTCAAAGGTGTCCGAGGCCCAAGAGCAAGTTGAGGCTGTTATAGCCAGCTATGAGAGAAAGAATGCTGGCTTAGATATTGATGATGAACCATCGACATCGAAGAGCATCAAAGTGGAGGTGAAAATTGAGAACGATCCAGAGGCTTTAGCTCGCATTGCTAATCAAAAAAAGTTAAGCACGCTGGACACTCTAATGGAGGCCGCGGAAAAACTCATGAGTGCACAGGCCATGGTGGACGGATCCGATGAAAGCAGTTATGACAATGAGGAAGACGAGGACGAGGATGTTGAAATTGAATTTGAAGACGATGATGAAACGCCCATTGATATAAATGACGACGGAGACATGACTGAAGATGAGGAGTTTGAGTTGATGACTATACAGGCAGTGAATGAAGCACGTTTGCAGCAGTTGCTAAGCTGGGAAGCAACCAAACGCAGGGCACTCGAGTTGCTCATGATAGAGATTGTCAAGTTGGAGAAGATGGAGCCAACAAAATCCCGCAATTCGGGGCAGGGCATGTCTGATGATGACAGCGATGATAGCGACGACATCGATGATGATGATGATAATGACGATGATTATGTCGACCACGAGAACCAGAATGACATCAAAGTGACCACAACTGCCATCAAAGTGGAGAATTATGATGACAAGGAGAATGAGTACATGGTGGACGCTGATGACGAGGAGTACGTGCCATGCGGCTCGGACAACAAGGGTAAGCGCAAACGTAACCCTAACATAAAGGTGACCTACCCTCCTCCAAAGAGAGAGTGTCCATCATTTGAGTTCGATACAGACAAATCCTCTAAAATGATCACCATCGGGCCCAATGGCACTCAAATATCCCGAGAGAGCCTGGAGAACACTAACTGGACCCAAACTGGTCCAGCCATAACTCGCAAATTGCTATGCGAGGTCTTCGATCGGTCAACTTTGGCCTTCCACACGCTCTCGGGCAAGCCATCGCCGGCTTTCAGGGACTGTGCTCGTCCCATCAAGCAGCCACTGGATCCTTTGAAGGTTGCCGATCTGGTTTACTTGATGACATCCACGATGCAAATGACGCCACGTGAAGTGCGCACCGCCATAACCACAAAATGTGCCGACGAGAATAAAATGCTTCGCACCCGTTTGTTGCGTCTTAACATCAAGTCTGAACCGAAGATGTTCTAACTAACTTACTTCACAGTACCACATTATCACCCAGTTTCGATTTTTTAAACAAATATATATCCAGAAGACAATTGCCGACTTATCATTTGTCAGGGAGATTGTTTCACATTATTACAGCATCCAAACATTTTTGACTTGACTTACAATGAAATAATTACAGATAGAAGTTTTAACTTACTATTTCTTAGTATTTCTTAGAACTGAATATTTCAATTTGAAAGTCAGTTGTCACTTACCAGGGGAAATATTACAGTTATGTCCTTCTTGAAGATGCTATTTATCAGGTCCTGCCATGTAGTGTTTGATTATATCATTTTTGAATTTTTGTATGTGTGCTGAAGTGTCAAATGAACTGAAACTAGTTTCAATTTGATTTCAACTTGAGCTTTGCCTACCTTGAGCACTGCATTGCGGAGTATATAAATCATTCTGGAATAAATTTGTTTCTTGCCAAAGATTGAGGACATGTCATCAATTATTCGTTTGTACCATCGGCAAGCGATGCACAATATATTACTTTGCACATACTCTGATATATGCTTATAATAAATTTGGTGGCCAGACAAATAAAAACGTGGCAATGTCGTCTGCCCAATAATCTAAATTTTTTTGAATTCTTTATATGTCTTAAATGTCTCTGGTTGCTGCTACAGTAAGCAACCTTTAAGTGACACTAGTTGACTGAATTGTTCACGGGTAATTCTAACATTTCTAATATTCAATTTGCCACCTCCAATCTCATTTGTCATCTTTAACAAATAGTTTTGTTGTTATTAGGTCTTTCTTAAAAATTAAATTGTCCCTTTCTCGGAATCTCAAACAAATAAATTGGCTTAGCCAAAAACAACAAAGTTCCCACCAATAAATAACAAACAGAAAAAAAAAATTACAAATGCCAAGAAATAAAATGTAGCGAAAGTCGAGGGCATTTCATCAAAGCAAAATTTATATCAATCATACGCACTGTAGGCACACATACACAAATACATACACAATTCGGCAATGTAGCAGCAAATTGAAACATTATATACGAAACGGACCAAGAACAACATGAAACTACCCGCAAAGAAAATTACCAGAAAAACAACAACAATAACAGCAATATCTAGCAGAGAACACAAAACGCCCACAAACAGTATTCAATTTAAAGAAATGTTCGCTCTAAAGTTATTTTTAGATGAAAACATAACACAATAAGTTAAGCAGAGTATTAAACGCGACTAGTAGTTACCCTATCCTCAGTTGTTCTAAACTTGAGGTTCTCATATTATAGAAAAAGTAGCTGAACACAGATGTCACTTTGATATGTCTCATGATGAAAGTATCTGTATTCTAAAATATTTTGAGGATAATTATTGAAAAATATTTAAAATTAAAAGATTTAGCTTAGAAATCATAGAAAGGTTAAAATTGTTGATTAAAATGTGAAAATTGTTCTCCCTTTAAAATGAATCTACCCGATAGTCGCTTGTCATTTGGTTTTAGGGCATTTTTTTAAATGCTTAAACACGGACAATTTGATTGATTTCGCTTTAAGTTAAAGAATGCCTGTCGTCGGTCTCTGTCTCTCTCTCACTCATTCTCTCTCTCTCTCTCTCATTCTCTCTGTTGCGCTGTCAGTGTAATGACATTGACAGAAATGTATGCGGTTCAAAATTAAGTCATTATTCTTGGCAAAAGTCACGTTTGGCCTGGTGATGCCGCGTCAGCAACCTGGCCAAGAATCACAGTGCCACTTCACAGCTCTCTCTCACACACTGACTGACTACTTCTCTCTCTCTCTCTCTCTCTACCTCTGTCGCCCATGGAACGAATCTGTTGTCGTCTGTCGCCTGTGTCCTTGTGCTTGCACTCGTTTACCCTTTTGAATTTTTGAAGTCGAGTCAAAAGTGTTTGTCGGCAGTCGTGCGTTGCCACAGCCCACAGTCTCAGCCACATCGCAGAGACAGAGAAAGAGAAAGAGAAAGAGAAAGAGAAAGAGAAAGAGAAAGAGAAAGAGAGAGAGAGAGTTGCCAGTCAGAGCGCAACCACAGCCACCAGGACACTCTCCATAGATCTGGCAATGACATTTACACTTCAGCTGCTGCTGCTGCGCTCCCTTTCCTTCACGAAATTCACTTGGATGATGAATGAATCCAACTTAGACTTTTCCTTTCTGCGTTTCCCTTGCCACCAGACACTCTTTATTTAGTCCATTAAGTTTAACCCATTGAAACATGCAGAGTCCTGTCATTATTCACATTATCAAGATGAGCTTAATACAACTTGGATTCCCTCTCTTCTCGTTTCAGACTCAAATCGGAAAAAAGTATTGCGGGTTAGGCGACGACGGTAAGTAATAAACAAATTTGAAGTTTAATATTTTTAACAACTTAAGTTGATATCGTTGTTTGGGGATATTGTCGGAATCAAATGGACTACTGTCTACATAATTAATCAGGCTTAATTCTATGGCAAGTTTGCTTTCTTAATTATTGCTTTTGTGGTGCAAACTGGAAAAGCAGCAAAGTGAAAACTGAAAATGCGATTTGTGTATCCATCATAATTAGCCCGTATAATGCTTTACCTTGGAGTCCTTTGGCCGCTTTCGCGCCCCTTGCCGAGTCAATTAGAGGCATGGCTCTGCACTATACTATGCATATTTGGGTAGGGAACGGGACGCCGGGGGTGGGTATTGCAACACAAAATGAAAATTTTAATAATGCAAATGCTTTGGCCGTTGGCTGACTCAGCATGGCAATGTTGCACGGCAAGCCACAAAATTTTTGTTCAACACTTTGTCTGCTTTGGCTATGTATTGGTGCCAGACACAAAGCTCCCATGTGCCAGGTGCCATCCTCATCCTGCCCATCCCCATCCTGCCCATTCTCATCATCAGCGTCAGCGGGTTGACGTTTTTGCTTTCATTTTAGCGTCCTTGTCGAGCCAAGTTAATTGAATTGTGTTTACACTGTGCCACTGCACATACCATACCCCTCTCCTGCCTCAGGCAGTGGCATCCTCCATCCCCATCTACTATTCAATGTTTCCCCACTATTCTTGCAGCTGGAAGTTAGACTCGAAACTCAGTCGGATATGCTACAAAAGACTCATTTTATTTACACTGATCAACAATTAGTGCCAATGTCAGTCGACAACAGTTGCAACTGCACTTCATTCACATCGGAAAAGCTGCTCCTTTACAAAAGTTTTTCCAGGACAACACCTTGCAATCTGCGTAATTAGCGATGTTCTTTACTGCCTTTACCTTTACCGCAATCAAGTCAAACTTTATGCTCATAAACCAAACCGAATCCCATCTAAACTAATCAACTGGCTAATCGTCCTCGAGAGTCCTTCTCCTCGCAATGGAGACTCGTCCTCATTTTGTTTTGTGTTTTCAATTAGAAAGTTTCGTTATGGAATCTTCTATGGGCATGCCTATAATGTTAATGCGCCAAATAGCTTCGGGATACTCCTTCGCTCTTTCTCTCTCTCTCTCTCTGTCTTTCTCTCTCTTTCTTTCTCTCTTCTTTCCGTCCAGTTCCCCCTTTCCCTATCAGTTTGGTACTTCTCTTTACTGTAAAGTAATTTTGAGCGCGTGCGAAATGCAAAAGTTTGAGCCAAGTATTCGACGCGAAGCACCGATAAAAAGTTTCGATTATAATGGCCGATGTTTGGGGGCGTGTGGGCGTGTCCGCATACATACTTCGTGCAGTTGTAGTTGTCGGAACCAGAAATGAGAAATGTTTGAGCATAAATCAAGGCCCATTATGGGCAGACAGAAAATAATCATCTTCATTGTATATTATTGTTGAGTTTTCATTGTAGACTTGACAGTTCAGAGTGGAAAATAATTTATTATTTTTATTAAATTTAAAATAAATATTTTTCTAAATTTATTGTATTTTACATTTATGATAAGTATCGTCTACTAGTTTCATTTTCCATTCCACTTCTGTACTTAAACAGACTCTGTTAGAATATTGCTCATACGCCACGTGGCCGATGGAACAACAAACAACAGCTGTTCTTCGCTTTCACTCAAGTTAACAGTGGCTGCCAACAGTTGCTTAACAGCACTCAATGTATAGTCTGTGCGTAATGTAAGCGGCATCAAATGTCATTTTGAGGCACGTGTGTGAGCGCATTAACGGAAATATGCTCTCACCTGTGCGAAATTGTGCCAGGAATTGGGAGGAGGAGGAGGAAGAGAAAGGAGTAAGGTGGAAAGGGAGGAAGAGGAAAGATGAAGGGGGAATACTATTCAGAAGAACTTAATCCAATCGAGTATTGGGTTTTATTTTTAGACGAGCAAATTAAAGACTCTTTCTGTCTGTCCCTCACCCACAACAACTCTTTCTCTCTCTCTCTCTCACTATCTCTGTCATTCTTCTCCTTCCCCCCCTGTCTATATTTGCTGCCATTAATGACAGGGCAATATTCGGCGTAATAATGGCAAAAGTTTTCCACGTGCGAGGCGACAAAAGTTCTGCCAGCGCAAGGCAATCATTTTAATTTTTATGAGCTGCTGAAGATAGCAACATACATATACGAATAAGTGTAGTTTAATTTGTAACTTAATGTATCCGACTACCATACCCTGTAATCTGTTAATCATCTGTTAATCACCCTTGACTAATTCTTGACTGTTTGGTAGTATTCCAGTGACTGTTTGTTAAGCACTGATTGAGAAAACTCTCTAGACTCTCACAACTGTATTTACAGGGTATCTGTTAGTGCAGCACACATACGCACTTAACAGCAACGCAACTCAACTTGTCTGTATAAATAACACTTTGGTCTTATTTCTAATTCCACACTGACAGTTTTATGCGTGTGTCTGTAACTGAGAGAGTGTAAAAGTATGTGTGATTGCGAGTGTGTATAAGAGTGTGTTGGTGTGTGTATATGTGTGTGTGTGTGTGTGTAATAGCTGCGGGCATGATTATGCAGAAAAAAATTAAGCATACGCACTGTGTGCACTTTTGCCACAAACACTTGAAGTGTTAAGACTATGAGAGTGAGACAGAAAGTCGATTACTCTCTCTCTCTCTGTCTGTCTCTCTCTCTCTCTCTCTCTCTCTCTCTCTCTCTCTCTCCCTCTCTCTCTGTCTCTTTCTCAGGCCATCGTTTACTGTCTGCTGATTTGCTAGCAGTCGAGGCAGCTGCTTAAATGGATCCTCACTCTATCAATGTTATTTATGAGCATTGAATTATTAACGCATTTAATTTGTCTTAAAAGCACAACATTTAAATACACTTCTTCGTATGGTTGTGTGTGTGGGTGTGAGGTTTTTATTGCCGTTTTGAAGGCACTGTGACAACATGTCGTATGAGTTACGATAATAAAAAAGACACGTGAATAACAAGAATACACAATTTTTATGCATACTTAAATGAAAATCAATAAAACATCAGAAGTCTTACTGGAATATTGCAAATAAAACGACAACGAGTGGGGGACGGGGGGACTTTAAAGGACGATTAGGTGGAGGAAGGGAGTCAATGATGGAGAAACGAAATGAAGGAGCGGCAAAAGTAGATGCAAAGAGCGACGTAAATGAAGCGCAAAATACGAAGAAGTGTTTGGCAATGCAATCAATAAGGGGAAGTCCCGACATATACAGAAACAAATTTAATAATAATAATAATGATGGTCCCTAGACAACCCACTTCTATTCTGCCCACTTCTCATCCTAACTCTGCTCACTCATTTTGAACTTGGCATAAACAGGCGAATCCATTGATATGTAAAGCGATTTGACATTTCATTTATCAATGAAATTAAAGCGAAATGGGCATGGGAAATGGGAAGTGGTCGGAAAAATGGTCATGATAGAGCAGCAGAAGGGTGGGGGGAGAGGGCTATACTAATGAAACCATTTCAATGACAAGGTCTTCAGCCTTTAACTGGGTTCAATTAGACGTGAACGTGTGAACAGTTTAAGAGGCAGGAATTTCCTTTAATGGGTATCTAAAAAGATTCAGATCTCCAGACCCGTAGCACTTTTCAAATAAGGACATTCTTCAATTCTAAGTCAACTTTTAAATTAAATCTCTGATTAAATGTCGTTCACTGCAGGCATATATTTGCAAATGTGTAATGTAATAAAAATCAAGAACAGAAAGAGAGGAGGGAAACTATTTTATTGCAAGGATTTTTATATTTAGAAAATTAGTTATTACTTCATTTTTATATCTTTATTTATTTAATAAATTTATTATGGCATGGATTCAAATGGAAAGCACTGCGGATGCTAAGCAAAGTCATAAATTAAGTTTATTTGGATTTGAACTATCGGCCTGATCCAAATGGCATTAATCTACCGCAAAGCGGCAACAAATCAGGCATGCCACATCACACACACACACACATCACACATATATATATACATATATACACCCAGAGTAGATTTTCCTTTTGCTCCTTTTATCCTTTATAGAGTCAATGTCAATTGGCATCTGACAAATTGACATTGCACTTTCACTTGACCCTTGACTTTTACCGCCATGCAGTTGTGCTTCGTTAAGAACTAATTTTTGTTTCTTTTCCCTACTGCGTTCGTTGCGCATCTGTGTGGGAGAACGAGAGAGCATGAAATGGAGAGATAGAAAGAGAGGCAGCGTTCCAACATTAAATCTCGTCACGTCTAATACGCTCGAATAGAGAGCATGTGGAAAGAGCAACTAAGCTATGGTGGGATGGGCGGTGGGGGAGCGGGAACACGAAGTTGCATAAATAAACAAAAATGACACTGTGCAACATACTCAAGTTGCACAAAAGGTCAGAGGCAAACCAAAAAATAACTTAACATTGATGGCAAATATATAACAAATATAACGAACATATATGGCAAATATATAACAAATATAACGAATATACATCATACCTATTTCATGATATGTATATTATTATATATTTATATTTTACTTTGCTTTTGGTGTTATCAAATAAATATATATATATATGTATATATAAAAGTAAAAATATTTTATAATTTTTTAATTTATTTTTATTTAATTGTTCACAAATATGAAAAAGTCATATAAAAAATATCAAATTTATAAATTTAAAGAAATAGTTACAAATTGTAATTACATTATAAGTTAATAAACTTCAGCTTAAAATTAAAGAGCATTACAAAGTGTTAAGTTCAAATCAAAGGCAGCTTGTATAAAATTGTATAAAATTCCCTAATATTAATTAGCTGAATAACTTGTAGCTGTTTTTAAATCAAAATTGAGTGTTGAATTAAATTTGGAGAGTGAAGTTATGCCATTGATATTCGTAATTGTAAAATGCACCGCAAAAGGGCAATTAATGCAAATGCCTAATGAATATTTATGACGTGTGTGGCGTGTGGCAAGTGGCGTGTGGCATGTGGCATGCGTAAAATGTAATGCATGTTCGACTACTCCTGAATTACTTATTGGGTTCACCAGTTTCAAAGCGAACGACACTGAACTTTAATCCCCCTCGTCTGTACCTCTTCCCCTCCCCCACCGCCCTCCTATCACAACAACCTCTGCCCCTTGGCCAGACTCTGCAACATCAAGGTTAATAATTTAGACTGATGGTCACGACGACACTGGCAAACGGGGAAACAGGGAAACAATTGCGAGGGACGTCGCTGAAAGCAGAGGGCAGGTGACTCTGCCTTAAGCCTGTTGCCACTTGCCGCTTGCCACACGATGCTTGCTACTTAGTTTAGCATAAAATTTTAATTTTAATTGCGAGCATGTGCGTGGCATCAACACCGACAGGTTGCATGACTTCGAGTGAGGCAGAGAGACAGAGAGCGTGTGTTAGGGAGCGAGTGAGAGAGAGAGAGAGAGAGGGAGTGGCAGTGTTGTTGCCCAACTTCCGCCAATCTCGTACGTCCATTAATTACGCTTTTAATTAAACTTTTCACCATATTATGCGAGTGCGTAAAGTTGATTAACTCGCTACGAGAACAGATCCCCGAAGCATGGTTTTAAGTTTGAAGGTGTCAATGCTGCAGGAAGAGATGGAAGAGGGAGCAGCCATCTTAAATTTTTTATAATTTTAATTTAATACGAGTTTATGTTCAACTTGAGGCTGCTCTAGTCTCGACTTGCCTCAATTAACAAATTATTAATAATTAACTTCTTTTAGAAGATAAGTGAAGGTATCTTCTAAGAATTTAGATTGTTATGACCTTAAGTCTCCCCCATCCCAAGTATCTTGCTTAATTAAGGATGCAGTGAAGATTGCTTAGAATTATTGATCAACTTCAATGGGCAGCAAGTCATAATTCTACTCTATGATGTCCAAATTTATCAGAGGTGGTAGGCCTAGCTGTAAACTTTGTGAACTCAGCTTGACAACTTAGGAGGTCAACAATTACAGGCTGTAATGACATTTTGACACCTTATTGTCAAAATGTCAACCCGTTCAAAGGATTTTATTGACATTGCGATTGGAACCCAATTAACTCGATTCTGTGTTGATTGTACTTTAGTTAACCAAGAGGCAACTATAATTTATGAAACTTAATCAACGTTAAAGTTGCAAATAAAAGCAGAGACAGAGAGAGAGAGAAAGAGAGAGAGAGATGTCGAAAGAGAGAGGCCGGAGTAGAGGCACATTATGCTTGCAAACAGAAATTTATCACGCATACGCCACGTTTGCCTTCACTGCATTCATTCTGCATACGCTCGCATAATTTCGTTTAAATTGTTGTCGACTGTGTGGTAAAGTACATGAAATCAATTTAAAATGCAGCAACACGTTGCATGCCACACCACCGACCATCAGAAATACATAAAAATCGATTCGCTGAATTCGAGTTTGAACTGCAATTCAAAATTGACGAACTTAACAAAGTAGTTTTAATGAATAATATTACTCCATAGTATTCTCTTTAACTCTTATAAATACAAAATAATATTATAAATACAAAATAATTCAACAATGCAAATATTGATATGAAGAATCATAAGACAAGAGAGAGTAACTTATACAGATAATTATGTAGAGAATTCTCATTCTCACTCTCTCACACTCTGTCTCTCTCAATCTTTCTCTACATTTCTACGTCTCGTATTTGGTTGCATGCAAATGTGATGTATTTTGTTGCAACTGTGGCAACTGCAGTGGCTGCCACAACACTTGCAACACGCGGTGCGCGTTTCATTTTTCAATTTGAATCGGCTTAAGCGTGAAATGAGGCAACATAACAACCCCAACAACAACAACGACACCATCAGTAATGAGAAATATTTGTGCAAAGTTGAATTTGCCTTGAATTAAGTTGGAATCCAAGTTGAGTCTGATTAATATAGCAATTAGTGAACAAGTTACTTTCAGTCCGATTAATTCTGTAAATTGCAAGTTAATTCACTTGAGCTGCTGCTGCTGATCATTAAGTGATGCGGTGATGTCATGGTGCGGTGGTGTTGTGATTCACAAAGCAAATCTTTGAATGCTCCAAATCTTGTGTTTCTTCGTTATCCTTTCAGTTTTTCAATTTGATGGCATTTGATTTGATTTGCATTTGCTAACGATGACGATGCAGGGGGGCATGCAACCTGCACACCCAACTACAAATGCATACAGTCTGTCTACGGCTGGGCGAAAGGGCGTGGCATTTGGGCAGAAGAGGAAACGGAAGCTTAGCCGCAGTGCCTGCCACATTTATCTCAAGCCCAAACATTTTGCGACGGTTTCCACGTTCAACTTAATGCGGCTTTTCTCGCGCTTTTTGCATCTCCTGTTTTTTTTTTCTCTAACTTTCCACGAATTTTCCGCAGTCACTCGCTTTCATTTATGTTTTTAGCTACGCAAATGTTTGCACTGCGCGGACTTTGGCTTAAAGAAGGGTGTGTGAGTCCTGTGACGAGTCTTGTTGAAATTTTCATGATATGCTCTCAGAATGCTGCCAGTTTAATTGCCCCGCACTGTCAAACAGCTCGACAAATTAATCATAAAATTGTTGCAAATGACACGACAAATTAAACGCCATCTCACTCACACTCTCTCTCTCTCTTTCTCTCTGTCGCACCATAAAAATGGCAAGCCGAAAAGAAGAAGAACACGCAAGCAAAAACCGAGAGAAGAGTTTATTATTTATGGATTAAAGGGTGTAGTGATGAAGGGATGAAGTGGGTGGGGGAGGGAGGATAGGGACTAGTTAACATACTGCGTAGTTTTCCACACATTTTTCATGGTTTTTCCATGGCTGGAGTTTTGTATGTGTGTGTTTTCTGTTTTATGAGCGAACCGCCATCAAATGCACTGAATGGCAACAGAATGTCGCAGTGTCTAGAGATAAAGTGTGAGAAAAAGGCAGAAGAGTTTAAACAGAGAAAGAGAGAGAGAGATAGTGAGAGTTGTTTCCAATTCAGCTTCAGTTTCAGTTCAAGTTGACTGGCTATAAAAAGAGCTGTGATATGTGGCCATAAGCATAGCTCATCTATAAGGTCTGCTGCTTATATAGTTACAGCTGTGCCTCAGTATCTGTACATAACATATATGTATGTATGTCTGAGCACAAGTGTGTCTGTGAGTGTTTGTGTGTGTTGGGGGTGTCAAATCGAATTATAGACAACAACCAAACTAACAAAAAAATAAAAATAAAAGAGAAAAAAATGAATAAAAACGGAGCAGCATTTGTGGGACTGACATTCCTTCGGACACATCAAAGTCAACAGCAGACACTTTGATGAACGATGGGAGAAAGGGCAGAGCAAGAAAAATGGCACGAAGTAGAGTAAAGTAGTAATAAAAGGATGTGCAACAGCAGACAGATTGAACAATATCCACACAAGAAAAAATCGGACAAATACAAAGGCAACTAATATTAGTGGCACAGCTGTGCAGCTAGACTGTTGATAGTGTTGCAAAACGAAGCATAAAATCAGTTCACATTTGTCCCTCATACAATTTTAATTGCAGAGTATCTGACATTTAAGCAAGACAGTTTATCGAATCATTGGAATTATCTGATAGGTTTAGTAAATATTCCCCAGCTATTGATATCGTAGAGGGTTATATATACACATATAGTATATACACACTACGTAGTTGAGTGTTGATTAATGCCTAAAACTGATCGAGATGTGTGAGAACAGCCTGTTAATAGAACGATTCGCATACAAATGCTATAAAGTCGTGTGAAATTGATTAGAGCACTCTCTTTCTCTATTTACCTGTCTCTCTCTCTCTCTCTGTGTCTCTCTTTGGCTCTTAAAATTTGACTTACAGTAGTATGGGAAGCAATAAGTTGCACAGTGGTTCCACTTGTACCGATTGTAAAGTGTTGAACTGATTTCCATAAAACAAAAAATATATTTTAAACATATAGTACATAAAATTGGTTTAATGGGACAACTATATCCTATAGCTCCCATAGGACATTAGTGGTATTTTTGTTAATATTTTGGTGAGTTTGCCCAATGGGCGGAACCACTGTGCGTTGGCTTAAAGCCTTGGCACGTATCTGTGGCGGCAGTTAGAGACAGAGGTAAAGAGAGAGAGACAGAGAGAGAGCGTTAGAAACAGAGAGATATACATGTGGATGTGTGGAGAGTGTAAAAGTGGGTGTGTGGGTGTGTGGGTTTGTATTTAAATGATTTCATTAGAGACGCGCGTGCCTGGGCTTCCCTCGAGTAATGCGAGAGCTGTGGCTTTTGGGCCATGTAACGCATTACCTTAACTCATTTATCACCAAATTGAACAGAGGCAGCAAATGGAAGGAGAGGGAGAAGGAGATTGGAGTTGGAGATGTAGAGATGCAGATACAGATGAACTTGATGCCTGTTTGTATGTACAGAAGTATATATGTATATTTATATGCATATGTATATTTAGTGTGTGTGTGTGTGTGTGGTCATCCCTTTCCCAGGACGGGGCTACCCCTTTCGTGTCCTGCCTCTGTTGTTGTTGGCCTCCATCTCGAAAAGGATGTGTAATCGAGCGCTTCTCAAATCGTTTTGTGTGACTTTCATACGTAAATAAGAAACGTGGCTGAAGTCTGTGCTGACCTGGTTCTAACTGCTGCCTCCACCTCCATTCGTCTCTCCACTATGGAGTTGAACTTGCTGCGCCAACAAAATTTGTTAATTTCATTTGCAGAGTTTGCACAAGTTGCGGCTTTGTTTGCGTTCGTTGGCCACTTTTTATTGTTGACTCGTTTTATGGCTGATCTTGGCCAATATGCCTTCAGCTTTTGGCCAGTTGCATTTGTTTGTGTTTTTGTTCGCAGTTCTCCATTCACGTTGCTTGTAATTATGTTTGTCCTTTAATTGCGGCTCATTATGCGTGCTCTCTGATTATGCCTGCCCCCAAGTGGCTCAATTAATGTGCAACTCGTCCGTCCGCCTCATATCATGGTCCATATCCACACTCTCACTCCCAGCACCATTTCCCCCCTCCATTTCCACCTCCAGTGCGTCCTTCGCCTTGGAGGGGGTCTCCAGTGCGTGTTTAGTGCCCACAATTTAAGCTGTTCACTGCCGTTGTTCATTTGTATGCTCCATTGCAATATTTTAGAAGGTAACTCAAATATACATACATATGTATATATAGTAAATATGTAGTTATATTGTATACCCAATGTATATGCAAATAGAGTATTCATCTCTTAAAGAGAACATCTCAAATTGTCTACTGGTCCTATTTTCTGTTGATTTTCATTTATAATGATTGCTGCCGATGTTCTTTGAAATAGAATTAAAGGATTAAAAATTACTCTCAACTACTAATAATAAAAAAATAAATTTAGTCATGAAAATATTTACATAATTTTGAGAACATTTGATTGACATTAGCAGAGAGCTTTCTATAAATGAAATGACTCGTCGTCTACATGCATCCAAAAATCGTGTACTTTATACAAATATCATATATTCATTAGAAAAGTGATCACCAATATTAAATTTTTTTTTTTATTATATTAAATATTGTTCTTCGTTCAATGCATGCCCATCTATGTTTTACTTTTTATCAATCACGTTCATAGGTTAACTGGGTAATTTAATATTTCTAGGTCTTTAGATATCTAAACTGTCGTTCGGTCTACTTTTTTCCATTTTTATCATTATTTGGCATTCCCAATTTAAAGCTTTTTTCTATAGAGTAATGTAAACATACCCTTTTTGTAGCTCAAGCTCTCAACCCTTCTGAGGCAGGCGCCTCAACAAAACAGAAATTGTTTGGCATTATAATTGAAAATGAAAAGGAAAATGAAAATGAAAATGTTTGCCAATATGAAAACCCCCCCAAAAAAAATGAGAGAAAGCGCCGGAGGCGTTCAGCAAATGGGCAACAGCCACTCAATTATGGAGGGATGCCTTTGGGAAGGGGAAGGCTTTTAGTGGGAGTTGGTTAAGGCTTCAATTGGCTTGAAGAGCTGTGAAAGGAATGGCGATGCCAAACTGATTACAAAGAGAGCGAGAATCGAAATGTTCCACTTTTGTAGGCCATGATTGATATTAGGTATGTATATATGTACATATATGATAGGTATTCGACCAATATCTGAAAAATAGGTCAAGTTCAAACGTCTCTGTTAGTCATTAAAAAGTTGTATTCAGGAATTTCCAAGTATGAAATGTTTCTCTGACAGATTGTGAGCTCGTTTATAATTGAATTGGTTTTGCGGCTTGTTATGATCACCATCACCACTGAGGGCTTAAATCGACTGGATGCCATTTTGCCAAACAATGAGTATGGGAATTAGTATGAATATGAGTGTGTATATTCATTGAGGCATGCCAGCTGCAAGTTGTATGAAATATTCAAAACATGCCAATCGGCTGACATTGACAAGGAGATGATTTTGACAAGGGAGGAAGAAGATAAAGGGGTATGGAGTGGAAAAAGAGGGGCTGCTTAAAGCGGGTTATTGAACGAAACTCAAACAAAGGCGGGACTCGGGCAATAAACTTATTTGTTGGCCGCACAAATTGTTGGCAAATATGCGTATAACATAAATAAGGCACACAGTGGAATAAGAGACACGCAAAGAGAGATAGAGAGAGAGATAGAGAGAGAGAGAGAGACAGCGAGAGAGACTCTCAATCTATGTTTGTGTGTGTGTGATGCCCGCAAATGTATGCAACAATAATAATAAAAATGGTGGCGCTTTCATGTAATGAGCCTTTATTTGAGTGGCCATCATGGGGACTAGAAGCCATGGCAGGCCAATTGCCAATTGGCAGCTGGTGGCCAACGGGGCGTATGAATAACGAAACTCTAGCCAAAGAAGGCCAAGGGCCTAGTCAAGTATTTGATTTGTGTACTCGTAATTTGAAGTTGCCATTTAGGCACAAATCTGTGGCACCAGACTCCTGCAGCACACTTCAGCTGTTGTCCAAGATGAAAGTTTTCATTTTGGGATTTTGCACCTCTGGTAGCTGGAAGAAGCAGTGACTGTGTCCAGCTGTGAGTTTTTCACTTTCACTTAAAGCCATTTTGATGGACTTCATTAAACTTTTGAAGTGTCCTCAAAGAGGATTAGTGCCACTCGAAAGTGGGCGTGACAGCTGAAGTGCTTAATTTGTCAGCGCCAACACAGCGCCAAATAATGGAAAAAATTTGTAAAATGTTAAGCTGACTTTCGCGGCGTGTGTCAATAATGATGAAGCATTTTTAATTGCATGCGCGGGGAAGCGGAAACTCTGCAACCGCCATCAACATCTAGTATATACACACATACAGTGCCTGCCATCATCTGACAGACTCCTATACCTACCTTCATATATTCGAATATACATACATACATATTCTGGTACATATTATGGGGGGATTATATGAGCCTCATTAGCGTCAATTCTCATTGTGTATACTCTGACATTTTAGTAGCATGATTAGCTCACTCTTAACCTCCCCCCCTCCCATTTCCACCTCTTTATGCTTCTCTGACTGGGTAAAATTAGCATGTGATTTGGTTGCCATTCAGGCAGCAATTTGAAATGTCAGTTTAGTCTCTGTTAGCCAAGTGCTCCGGCCAGGTTCTCACAAAAAGTGTCATGTTGACTTTTACCTTTTTGTGTGTGTTTTTTTTTTTTTGCCTTGCTCTCTGACATGCCAGCACCACTTGTTCCCCGAACACCCGCCATTCTGCACCGTCAACTGTCTCTCTGTTCTATTCTCCCGTGTGTCAGAATCATGAATGCGCTTTTCGCTTCTCCGGCACGCCTTTAATCCCACCAGACGCACAGACAGACAGGCGAGCAGAGAGACTGGCAGACAGTTACACAGTTAGACAGTCAAGGGCGACAGCCCCCTCACCTCAAACCCTCCGCAGACTGCGTCCCATTTAAACTTCTCTACCCACACTTGGGTCGGGCAATGTTACATTATGAGGCTGCTTCCCCTTGGTCTGAATCAAGGCGACAGAAACTGTGCATTTCACAGATACCCTCACCAAAAAGAGTATACGTGTTTCTTACTCGTTTCAAACTCCTAATCTTAGGCTAGAATATACGGTGTAAGGGTGTTCAATGTTCGTCTGCATCGCATTGTTTTGAACTCTTTGACATCGTTTTATTTGGTTTGCATTGAGACCTCAACTGAATCCCATGGCGCTTGGGTGTCATCTCTTTCTCTATCTACAACCCCATCCTCCCCTCATTTCTCTTTGTCTCTTGGTCTCTCTGTCGTGGGTCCATTCGTCTCTTAAGCTGCCTAATTTCATTTGCTTTTGCACCGTTGCCGTCGAGTAATTTATTTCACCGCTAATTTGTATAAATTCTTTCCTCAGTCGCATTAAAGCGACGGAAAGACATCAGCACAACAAAATGGCCGACGTTCGGCACTCTACCCAGTTCTGGCACTCTCCATCAAAGGCGGCAAACATTTATGGCTTTTGTTGTTTATGTTCTTTTGCTTGGCTGCAGTTATTATTCAAGTTGTTGTAATTCGTGCACCTTTATGCTTATAATTAAGTGTACCACCTCCCCCTCTCACCTGACAGTCCGCCGTCCGTGCCCCTCACCGTTATCCACAAAGTGTCTGTTAGTGTGCGAATTTATGACTGTTTTATGGGAGCATAAGTTTCATTAGTGTGTAATAAATCAAAGCAAGCTAAGGCCGACTTTCTTTTGCCATCCACATTTCGGCCATGACGAATATTTCGTCTGTGTGTTTATTGTCTTGTCAACAGCATGAACACAGTCCTTTTAGCTGTGAATTACGCACAAAATGGCTGAATTAATTACACCACATTTCGATTCCATCGTCGAATCAGAAATAGTTTCACAACACTTAACTTTTTGCTGACAAGTTCAAAGTAATTCGAGAAATGAAACAGGTAATATCTGCTATGATCAATTGCATTAAAACTGCCCACATATTTGATATATATTTTAATACTTACCCCTTGTGTATTTTCTAAAAAAATTGATAATTTTCCAATTTAAATTTATTGAAGCCAACTTTCTTTTGATATCACAAATATGATAGCATTTGTTTAACATTTTACTGATTTTTCCAAAATCGTGCAAAAAAGTCACATCTCATCTGATTAGTTAGTGGATTAAAATTTTCTATTCAAATTGCCTTGCCTGATCTCTAAATTACTTTCAAGGTAATGATCAAATGTTTATTCATATTTACTAACATATAGTATTTTTCTTTGTTTTTCAGTTGATAGCGTCGGCAAAGATGAACGTAAGGATGTAAAGCAGGGACCAGCAAACACATATTGCATTAATTACGAATTAATTAAATTTAAAATAATTTAAGAGGACTTCACAATCTTTAACAACGGATCAAAGTCTCCCTTGCAATAACAGCGAAAAACAATTTTGGAAAATATAATGATGTATTTATCATTTTTTTTTTTCATTATTCTATGTTTATTCTTTATAAATATATAATGACTTAGAAAAGTCTTAAATGAAAGATTATACGAAAGATAATTGATATGGACAAGAGATATAAACTCTAAGGATTTTATATTTTTAAATTTCCCGCTAATAATTATTTTTTATTGCATACTTTCGTGATGATCAGAAATGACGTGGCGGCAAACCAGAAACTTTAGTTTGCTATAACTATTTTGTTACATGTATCATTGTAAAGGTCTTGAGCTCTAGTTTCTTCAGTGCCAAAATGGTCAATATCTGTGCGATTGCGATTTTTGGCAAAACAGTAAGTGTAACCATCATGCTTTTTCGCAAAAATTCGAATGTTCCAAAATCGGAAATTTTTGTGTTAAATCGGTAGCTGAGACTAAGATAAGTATAAGAAATAAGATTAAACTTAATTTGGTTCACTATAATTAAATAAATCAACGAATATAAATTCAATTTTTTTTTTAATTTTCAGTTGCGCGCCAATCGATTACTCATGCGCAGCAGCTGATGGTTGTTGAAACATATTTAACAGCTGCCTGCATATCATTAATTTTCTATTGCATACTTTCGCGATGATGCTGAAATTCCACGTGGCGCCAAATCAAAAAATGCAGAAAAAATACAAATCTTTAAACGGCTATAACTTTTTTGTTTCTGAACCAATTTTGTCGAAACATGTTTCATTGTAAAGGTCTTGAGTTCTAGTTTCTTCAGTGCCAAAATGGTCAATATCTGTGCGATTGCGATTTTTGGCAAAACAGTAAGTGTAACCATCATGCTTTTTCGCAAAAATTCGAATGTTCCAAAATCGGAAATTTTTGTGTAAAATTGGTAGCTGAGACTAAGATACGTATGAAAAATAAGATTAAATTTAATTTGGTTCATTATAATTAAATAAATCAACGAATGTAAATTCAATTTTTTTTTTAATTTTCAGTTGCGCGCCAATCGATTACTCATGCGCAGCAGCTGATTGTTGTCGAAACATATTTAACAGCTGCCTGCTTATCATTAATTGTCTATTGCATACTTTCGCGATGATGCTGAAATTCCACTTGGCGCCAAATCAGAAAATGCACAAAAAATACAAATCTTTAAACGGCTATAACTTTTTTGTTTCTGAACCAATTTTGTCGAAACATGTTTCATTGTAAAGGTCCTGAGTTCTAGTTTCTTCAGTGCCAAAATGGTCAATATCTGTGCGATTGCGATTTTTGGCAAAACAGTAAGTGTAACCATCATGCTTTTTCGCAAAAATTCGAATGTTCCAAAATCGAAAATTTTTGTGTTAAATCGGTAGCTGAGACTAAAATATGTATGAAAAATAAGATTAAAGTTAATTTAGTTCACTATAATTGAAGAAAACATCAAATATGAAGGACATTGGAATTCGCGCTAAAATTTAGTTCTAGTGTGCCGCACTTTTTCACTCAGGTTAAGTTGGCTGCTGACGCAATAAAAGTGTCGCTTAATGTTGGCTGCTGACGCAATAAAAGTATCGCTTGATGTTGGCTGCTGACGCAAAAAGAGTATCGCGTGAAGTTGGCCTCGCAACGTAGTGAGTGATCTAATTTTGGCTAAATATTTTAGATCATAATTTGGCGCAACTTTCAAATTACATACCAAATATTTTGAATATATTTTTTTTTTAGTATTGTATATTAACATTTAAGACAAATTTCGTTGTCGTATATTGATATATGATACCGTCGCAATTACTAGCCGGTGAAAAATTATTTCCACTTAATATTGCCTTATTCGCATGTTTATTGTGAGAATTGCTTGCAAATAGATAACTGGCTTTTGCAATCCACTAACTAGCTGTCTCTCAACTGAACAAGACAAATGTGCCACTGACACGTGTTCAGAATTCCACACATGGTCAGTGCCAATGCCACACAGACTCCAACCATCGACTGGGACGACGACTAAGAACGCAAACGGCATCTCATGCATATGCACAGTGTGAATGTAAGAGCCCGCCCAGAAACTACACAGGCACAGCCAAAGACCCTTTGCAGATAGAGGCCCTGCACAAATTTCATAACAAATGACTAACAACATGGCCGAGGCATTTACAAGGCAGCAAATGACAATCGCAGCTAGATAAAAACGAAGTAGATGCAACAACAGATGCGGATACAGATGCGGTTGCAGTCGCAATACATGCCCATGTATCAAGAATCGAATCGGACTCGAGAGGAGTTGAAGTGTAGAGCTGAATCTGCATGTGAGCACAGCGGGTTCGATTAAGTGAAATGATGATCAAAGTGTTGCTGCTTTAGTCAATGAGGGAGGGCAGGGGAGCTATTGATTGCGTGTGGTAGCCCCACGAGGCAACTGGGCGCTCAGGAAGCGCCCCGACGGAGCTTATCTCGATCTCTGTTATCGCTGACTGCATCGGCAACATCGCCAGCCAAATCAGAGGAGGAAGAAGAACGACAGCGACAGCGCCAGCTTAATATTCAATTTGTGCAAAAGTTTGTTAAATAAGTCCCTTCAACCCAAACGACCAAACCCATCCCAGATCCGCTGAACACTGCCACTGCCTAGCTTCTTTCATGTATTTGTTGATATTGAACATTGAAAAGAGCGAAAAGAGCCTTGGCAGCAGCTTAACAAGCCTCAGTTTCCAATTCACAATTCCCAATTGGCGATTCTTCCAAATGGGAGAAGAGGGGAATTGTGTGTCAAGCAAGCGGGCAAGAGGGCAAGCTGCAATCAGCTCAGTGCCTTGTGGCAGGCACGTAGTGTGCAGCTTCCGCGACGCGCAACTTGTTGCTGGCAACACTTCATTTACTTTGATAACCATAAGATTGCGAATAAAACAAGGGGACGCGGATCGAACCACTTTCTAGAACCACTGTCGGAGACGGTGCGAGACAATGGCAGATTGTATAATCCCTGCTAGAGGTCAACCCTTAGCCTGTTGTGCCTTGATTGAAATTGCGGACGATTTTTCCCTTTCACACTTCTCGTTCGAAAATCCTCATCTCTTTCGAACATTCGCCACGCATTTTCATTTCGGTGGTCAGGTGTCAGAAACCCGCGCCGAAGTCGACAGATGCGATGCCTCAGGGCCTTAGGGATCCAGCTTTAGTCTTATCTCTCTCTCACACTTGCTACCTTACTCTTTCATGCTTCTGAAGTCATTGCTGCCATTGACATGACATTGGGATTAGGATTCGTTATCGGATAGGGGGGAGCATTCTGCTTTTAAAGTCAATTATTTCGATGATAAATTCTTAAAATTATATACATATATCTTGGCGGATATATGAGCATGAATCTCATTACAAATGGAATAACTCGCTGATACATTTGGAATTTCTAAATTGCTAGCTGTACGATATCTCATTTTATAGCGGAATAAGAGCTCTTTCTTTGAGAACAGTTTTAACTATTGTGGGTCAAGTCTAAGACAGGTCGCATGTGGCTTGGAAATCAACATGAATGTTGAGATACGGATTGAGTTAGCCAAAAAGAGACTGCTTGCAATCGTTACATACGAGCACGAGTATTTTATCGTGCCTGGCTCGCCATCGGCCATACAAGGAATGACTCGCAGGGCTTGCCAAACGTTGCCAGCTGTGTCATTGCCAGTTGTTGCAGTTGTTCCTTCTACTTGCCCCTTTGTCTCTAGCGGCAGCCGCCCCTCCACCCACTCTAAGGGGCTGGTGTAGTTTGGCCCTACATCAGATATGTTTGGGTAATTTCTCAGCCAAAGTTGATTGTTCAGCGAACTCTGCTAACTGTTACTTGAATTTTGTTGTTGTTTTTGTATTTCTGTTTGTATTTGTTGTCTGCACGAGGTCATCGCTTGCGGTCGGGCCGCCCGCAACATCTCTGTCTCTCCTCTCTTTCCCCGCATATGCCTCTCTCCCAGAGCCAGTCGAAGCCATGGGGCATTTGTCTCCATACCAAAATATGCAACGGTGGTAACTGTCTATCTGGGGCTGTCGGTGTGGCTGTGGCTTTTGTGACTGGAATCTGTCTCCATTTTTATCTACGGTCGGGTCACCTTAACGGTCCTTTCTTAACGCTCGAGTTCTGCAATTTGGCCAACAGGGCCTCAGGCCATCTCATTTTTCCAAAGATTCATGAGGTTGTGATGATTCCATCAACAGTCTGTAGTCTGTAAGTAGAATAACTTAGTAACACTCTTTTAGATATATTCACCTAACCTGAGTTCCTTCTTTGACTTCTACTTGGGGTGCATCCATTCATTAGCGGACCGCAATCTATTAACCTTGTGCCACATTGCAGATTCCACCGAAATAGCATTTAGTAGATGATGCAACATGTTGCCCAAACATGTAAATCACTCGGCGAGTTCAACTCCTCCTTCATCATGTTCGCTGGGGTCTTCATGAAAAACTGAAATTACAGAAATTCTCAGTAAATTTTGCTTTCGAAATCAACAGGTTGCTTAGGTAAGTGAGGCAGAGGATAGGATTTATGGAATGCTCAAAAAGAGAGGAGCAGAGGGCATATACCAAGAGAGTTAGTCTACGAAGTGTAACTTGTTATTTGCGGTAATTAATTTTGAAGCAAAAGTGCTAATTAATTCAGAGTCGAGCTCAGTTCACTTCAATGGTGACTGGCGAATGGCAAATGGCTTCAGGTGAAGGCGTTGGAAGCGTTCCAAGCAAATTGGGCTCCACATCCGCCGGACAACGTCAAATTGGACACCAGCGCAGCTGCTTCCACAGTTCTTTGCTAGTTGTTATTGTTGTTGTTGTTGTTGTTGTTGTTGTGGCACACAGAAGCTGCCGACCCGCACAATTAATGGTTGAAGCCCAGAAAGCAAAAGCGAGGCATAAATAGAGATAGAGAAACAAAGAGAGAGAGAGAGAGAGAGATAGAGAGAGAGAGACTGATAAAGAGAGACATAACAGCAAAGCCCAAAAGTTAGTCAGGGTAATTTCTCAAGAATTTCGAGCATACAGGAAACTTGCATAACTGTACGAAGCTCATCCTCAGCAGCAGATTAATCATTCCTCGGTTACTCGGCTGCTTCTTCTTTTCCTTATTCATCTTCTACTTCTAGTCTTAGCGGTGATGTGGTGCGGTGTTAGTCTTCTGCAGACTTACGCAATGTCCGACCCCTGGACTTGATGCCAAGTCAGTCAAGACAGCAGTCGGGAGTCGGAAAGATGGACGGGCAACGGGGTGATGGGGTGTAGTCATCTCTGAGCCAATAGTAACGCCTACCAATACCTTTAATTATAGTCGCAGGTCCCCGCCAAGGACTTGCATCCCGGGGCGCATCTCTAGCTGTAGCTGGGCCAACAAACATGACGCACGTATAGAAAACATATTTCAAACTAAACAAACTCATCAGAAAAAATGTTGGAACGCGTGCAAAATTAAAAGTAAAGCGAGAAAAAATGCAGAGAGCAGACAGGGCACAGAGTATGCCTGACATGGCTGGAATAGATGGACACTTCTGTCTACTTATGTATATGGAGAGGGACAGAAGAGAAGAACCCTCTGGTTGCTGGGAGGATCACAAAGTGCGTGGAGAGGATGCCGCTTGTTATGGTCGGACCACTGTCAAGGTCGACAGATTTCATCTGTATTTGGAGGCGTTGCCTCCTCCTTCCCTATCTCCATTCATCTCTACCTTCATCTCCTTGGCATGGGCATGACGTCACAACAGTCGCCAATTGTCAATGATTTATGTGACCTGAAGCAATGCCCAAACATTTGCTTAGAAATTTGACGCCAACTTATGGCGCCCAAGACAAAGTCAAAGAAGAAGAATAATGAAAAGAGGCAATTTAGTAATTATAAAATGATAAATTTTCGTGCATTTTCTCAACACCTTCCACTTAGCAAAAAGAGGGGGGGTGCTGGGGAGGCGTTAAAGCTCAACTACTGTCGATTTAAGTGCCGTTGGTCCCATTGGCCATTCACCGCGCATAGGGTATCATTAGGGCCAGCAAAACAATTTAAAATAACTGCCGCAACTAGCATAATAATATTAAGCGAGTAACTTCGTAGCTATGATGCTACGAAGGGCCCAGGTTCTCCAGCTGATGAGGCAGGGCATCTCTTCTCACCTTGGCTAGTTCGGTTCAGTCCAGTCCAGCCCTGGGTTTGTCTCGCTTTGTCTGGCCATAGACAATTTTCATAATGGCCAGAAATAAATCTGCAGCAGCAGAGGAGTCTCTGCTGGCCCTGGGAACATCGACTGAGCTGCACAACTTAATTAATAAACTAATGAGCAGTTTGCTGGCAAGCAAACGAGCTCGATTCTGGATTTTCGGTATGGGCACTGCACAGAATCCGAGTAGAGACTATAAAGCTGACAGATTATCTGTCAGACTGCCATGCCCTCCTCCGGTCTCACCCAACCAACTACTTCAGAGAAAGATCAGCGCGAAATTCAAATAATTATGCAACGTGCAAAAATGTCACAGCTGAGAACGTGTTAGGCAACCCAAAAAACATCTCTAAATACGTATAAATTATTTTTTTTTAAATGTTTTTGATTTATGCGACAAGTCAGAGGGAAATGCCCTGCTCATGGCTGTACGTATTTTTAAGCGATCAAAGTTATTTAACAATCAAAAAACAAAAAATTGGAATTTGAAGAGATTAAAGTTTCTTAATATTGACAACAGAAAGGAAGTGTTTAATATTGATAAATTATAACGAAAATATGCTTAACATACATAAAAGAAAGCAAAAATGATAATTAACAGTTCTTTAATACTGTTCCTTCCTTTCTGAAGATATTTATTATTAATATTTAGAAAAAGAAAAGATATAAAGATATTTATTACAAATTAAATAATAATAACAAAAAGGATAGGGTTTAGAATTAGACAATTTAATGGAGATGTTAAATTTTTATGGAAGAAGGCAAGAGTTGAAAATGAAGTGATATATAAAATTGAAAATAGAGAGAAAAATGAGATGGAAAAACTCAGAGTATATATAAAAGTTGTTCAGTTGAGAGAAAATGAATCTCATCCCAATAGAAGAAGTTCGACATTAGTTTATGGCTTGTAATCAATGGCTTAAAGAGCCATAAGCTGATTCATTCGCCATGGCTATAAATCACGTAACTTATACCATATATACTCATATATATATATATGCTCATCTATTATTATGGAACTGTGCTCAAGTAGTTAAAAGTTCCTTTCGATAGATGGTCTTTTACGCCTCTGCGGAAAGTGTTTGTTTGAATAATGCGCGGTTTGTCCTGAAGGCATATTTCCTTAAAGACCAACTGAATTCTTGGCAGAGATAGCGACAAAGAGAGAGGGAGGGTAGTCTAGAGTAGAGTAGAGTAGAGTAGAGGGTATTGTAGGCAAGTTGAAGTAAATCATTTTGTTTTCACTCGGCGAGTTTAATTATCACAATTCCAGATTTGGTGCATGTAGAACACAGCTCGTAAATTGTGGCACGAACAAGCAGAGGCTGCAGGCGACGTCTCAAAAACAAAACAAAAAAAATAATAATGAAAAATAAAAATTGAAAAAAGATGTATAAAAGGGAAAACGAAGCTAAAGAAGCAGCCGTTGTAAATTGAAAATACTTTAAGTTTTAGCTGCATAGACAGCGAGGGAGAGGCGGAGGCACAGTCTATTCAAATCAATGGAAACTGATAGCCTGGCCAGCAGTCTGGGCAGGACAAGTCATGATATTAACCAGCGGTAACTGGGAGGGCTCCTCTTCTAAGTACACTCTGTCCTCCATAGTCCAAAGATGGCACCGTCTCTCCACGCTGGCAGCATTTAAGCGACATGCCAACACTTGACCAG
Organism: Drosophila quadrilineata; assembly: GCA_018150725.1. Classification (NCBI taxonomy): domain Eukaryota; kingdom Metazoa; phylum Arthropoda; class Insecta; order Diptera; family Drosophilidae; genus Drosophila; species Drosophila quadrilineata. The sequence continues at coordinate 1,829,114 of JAECWN010000452.1, forward strand.
ACCACAGTTGGACTCCTCTTCGCTCCTCCTAGGAAACTAACCTAAGCCAACGTAAGCTAACGTAACCTATCATTAACAAGTCACGACAAATTCGAGTTCAGACATTTGAAAAGCCAATGCCAAATTTGGTAGGGACAACGCCAACAGTTGAGGCACCGCCAATGCCCATTAGATAAAACTCTCCCAACTGCAACTCTCTCGTGCTTCCATTTGCGCCAAGTGGCAAGTGGCAATGGCTATCCAGGCACATGGACAGTTGGATAGCTGGACAGCTTGGTGATGCCGATTGCCGGCGGCTGCTTTGAACAGACCACCAGATGATCACTTGGCGAGCTGCTGCTGTTGCTGCTGCTGTTGCTGCTGCTGGCAAGGTGTGAAAAATCTAAAATGCAAACACGAATCTTCCCGTTCCCCAACTACCCCCAGTCCATCTCCACTTCATTTGTAGTTGCTCCCCAGGGCAGACTCCGAAATGAAACCCAAACAAAAACAAAAGCAAAATCGAAATCAAAAAGCAGTAACAACAACTGCTTTTGGTGAGTCTGCAAGAGGAGTTGCAGAGGGGGTATAGTGTGTGTGTGTGGGGTGGGGGGAGGGGAGGGTAGATGCTCATACACGCATGAATTATTTATTTCGATTGTCTGGCGCGTCGTTGCGGCATTATTTTTAGTGGCCATAAAGAGCCACAGAATTTATGGGGCCCAACATACAGCCTGACTGTGTCCAGCTCCAGGTCCAACTCCTCTTCCAGAGCTCCACAGCTCCAGCTCCATGTCGAAAACCAAGTGCAAGTTGCATTGAACGATCGCTCAAATTATTTGCAACTGTGTGGTGAGGAGTGGAGAGAGGTGGCGAGAGAGGTATAGGGACAGAGAGAGGGAAGCATGCAAAATTTATTAACAAACATAAAAATTGCTCGAGAATTTATTTCATCTTAATTCAATTTAACAACTTAAACAGCCATAAAGTGTTCACATAGTAAATCAAACTGTAGCTATGCAGAGCACACACCCCTATCTCTGTCTCACTCACATACTATCTCCATCTCCATCACCATCTCTCTCTCTCTCTCTCTCTCTCTCTCTCTCCATTCCTCTACCTCTTTCTTTTCTTTGCCTGCCATGTCTAGGCAGCCCTTGTAAATTTATGAGCTGTGCCTGAAAATGACTCAAAACAAATTATGGCTGCAGTTGGGGACTGGAAAAGGAGCTAGGAATGGAGTTGGAGCTGGAGCTGGAGCTGATTGACAGTCCGGCGATTATGATGTGAGTCAAAGAGATTTGCATCGGAAACAATTTGGTGGCATTAATCATGGTGCTAAGCACGCGGGTGGAACCATAATTCAGGTCCAGACTTGTCCGATAAGAATCAATTCGCCAACTCTTGATATTGCTGCCTAAGTTGAGATGAGATGGAAACTATTCCCTGATTCTAGCAAATGGTTGTTCATTTTATGGGCATTATTTATTGGATGAGTCGAGTGTTGAATAATTTAATATAATTTAACTGAATGAAGATGATTTTCCCTTCTCCCTTTCTCTCTATCTCTGTGTCTAGCTCTGGCAGTAGCAGCCATCGGCAGAGTTCTTCTTGATCCAGTCGAGGAACTTGCTGACTCGGGCATAGACGCCAGGAGCATTGGCCTGGGCACAGCCATAGCCGAAGGAGACGACGCCGGCGAGTTTGTAGCGACCCTCCTGTACAATAAGGGGGCCACCGCTGTCACCCTGGCAGGCATCCTTTCCGCCAGCCTTGACCAGACCAGCGCAGAGCATGACCTCGGCAATCTTGTCCTTGTAACGGGTGGAACGACATTGCTGGTTGGTGATGATGGGCACCTCCACCTCCTGCAGGTAGTTGCTGGTGGTGCCGCCCTCTTTGATCAGACCCCAGCCAGCAACTGTGGCCTACCAGCCACAACATCAACAACAGTTGAACAAGTGAATACAAGAAAAACAAAAGACTTAGGCAACGAACTTACCGTTTTGCCATCAAAGTTGTGGTTGACATCGGGAAGGCAAACAGGACGCATGTTGGCGCCCAGCGGCACTGGCGATTCCAGCTTCAGTAGTGCCACATCGTTAACAATGCGAGAAGGATCGTAGTTGGGATGCACCGTCGTCTTGATGACCTTACGCACAATGCCAGGATCCCGTGACGACCTGTCTAGTTGCAGTAGACGAATGGTGATCTGATCCCGGTTTCCATGGACACAGTGAGCCGCCGTGAGGACATAGCGATCGTTGATCAAGGAGCCACCGCAGAAGAGGCGCGGATAGTGGCGACCCTTGACCAGCTGAGCGGTCCAGGGATACTTATTCGAGCGCACCTGCTGACCACCCACAATGCGATTGACATTGGGCAGACCGCAGACTGTGGAGAGAAACCATGATTCAGAAGTAGTTAAGGTGGTTGGGAGGGTGTCTACTTACAGCAGTTGGCCTTGGTGGTGCACTGATTGCGGCTGGAGGTACCTGGACGTGCTCTCGCCTCGGCATTGCTCTCGATATGCTGCTCGGGCAGCAGCAGATCCGTCAGTGGTGCGTTGATGGTTCGGAGTGGCGCCTGATAATCATATTGGGCCAGGATTGGAGGGATGAGCAGCAGCAGCGAGGCCAGGCTCACGGCCAGGGCCAGTTGGGAGCGCATCTTGACTGGAGTTACTTCGTGTGGAAAGTGACGATGGGTTCTGCTCAGCTCCAGCTACTTATACCAGACGCAGCCTCCTCTTCTTCATCATCTTCTTCTGCTACTTCTTAATATTATTGTTTTTGTTGCTAATAAAATTCGAAATTATAAATGTTTTATTGGCTGTTTGGCGATTTACTTTTTTCTTTCTCCACGCATTCTCTTTTTCGGCACTTTCTTTGTTTGCTTTCAGGTTTATTTGCATAACACTCAGCAGCAGCAACAACATCATCCATTCCATGACAAATAAACATTTAAATATTATTCTCTTATTTTTCCTTTGCTTTGTTCTCTTTCTCTCGACGAAAAGTGGAGCAAAACTTAAGGCCGCCTCCACATTAATGGACTTTTAATGTGCAGAGCTTAGCCACACTCATGCCTCCAGTCGAATCATCATCTCCATCTCCATCTCCATCATCATTATCACAGTATCGGGAGATCATTATGAGCATCTCGAGCGGAGAGGCCAAAAATAAACCTGGAATTTGAGGCTGAGCAATGTCTCTGATTCTGGGAGTGTGGCGACTGCAAGGAATACCCTTTCTCGCATTTGTGGCAGCAAATAAATAAATATGGCAACAGTTGCACAGTTGCTGCTGCCGTTGCAGTTGTAGTTGCAACATTAATAAATATGCCTTAAGTGGGGGTTATCCGGTATCACCATTAACCCGGCAGCCCCTTTCACGCTCTCTCGCATAATTTACACAGAATTTTTATTTATTTTTTTGTTTTTAATTTTTTCTGTTGCTGTTACTCCTCTTTTTATGAGCTCCTCTTTCCCTCTCTGTTTCGATTTTGGCATATTTTATGCGAGAGCATAAAATCTGAGCTGGAGTCGTTGTCCTGCCCAGTCCTGCGTTTGTCCGCAGGCATCTCATAATTTCTGGCCCCGGAATGTCGTCGCTTTGACTGCCTGCCCCACCAAAAAAAAACGAGATGAAGCAGTGGCATGCCACAGAGCAGAGAGCTGAAAAGAATACAAAATAATAATAAATGCATATTATTAAACGTAAAACAGCAGCATGTATTGTTATGCAACAGCGACGCGTGCATGAAATTGCCAATTTTATAATATTTTAATTAATAAATTATGTAGGACAAGCCGAAATTAAGCCAAGTAGAAACTCGAGCAGTCATTAACTGCTTTATGGCCCAAATTACGCAGTATCAATAACTATGTTTGCATATGAAGGGGAGAAAATGCCTAGGGAGTGGGCAGAGAAACACATGAGGCAGGACAGAGCGAATAATCTCGAAGGAAGGAATCAGAAATCCTTAAGTAAAGTTAAAAAGCGAGGCATATCCCTACTAAATTTTTGTATAGTTCTACTTTAAGAGCGATCTTAAATCATTTCTAATTTACCTTAAAAACTCGATCAGTTATTGACCCACTGAGCCAAATGGTTTCCCTGTCGAGCTCATAAATCTCACAGCACTTAAAACTCTCAAGAGATTTATGAGAATTCATTTATGGAATTCATAATATTGTCCATAAGCGCAGAGTTGAAACTCGTGCCTGTCTGGGCTCCACTTACATCTACATCTATCTCAGTGGTAATAATTATATTCTTTGCCATAATAAGCAACTATAAATAACTTTTACTTTTATGCTAAGACTGCCATAAAACGGCATGCAAATGTTATCGGCTCACAGTTTTTGGCGTTTGATTTTCGGAAATTTCTTTTGTCTCATTTGCATAGCGAAAAACAAAACGATACGAACGAAATTATGGCAAAATATCATAATCACAATAGAGATGAGACACAAGTCGTGAGCGATAAACGCGCTAAGATAATATAATACTATTTATTTGTATCTTAGATTCATTGCATAAGATATTGGAGGTTTCTCTCATGCTGATAATACGATTGTCTATATCAATTATGGTGCCTGGAGAATGTCATGTGGTTGCATGTAAATGTTGCATGTGATAAGAAGGGGTGTGTCAGCAGTTGCAGCAGCAGCAGCGGCACAGCCGAGTGCATTGAACTTGATGCTGGCAAACGAAAGACTTAGGCAACGAACTTGCTGCATGCTAAACTGTAACAAAAGGTTGAATGGCATTTGCCATTCACTTGGCCACAGCTCCCTCTCTTTCTCTCTCTCTCTCTCTTTAAATCACCCCCCCCTCCCTCGTCAGTCATAAATTTGCATAAGCAAAGAATGGCATTATCTAAGGCTGCAGTTAGAGTTGCCGAGAGTTGCCAAGTTGCACTTATCTAGGCGGCATAAACAATCAAGGCAAAACCACAGTCAGAGCATTTTAATTATTGTGTGTGACAGCATGGCAAACAGACCGAGATAGCAATACAGTAAGTCTATCCCTCACTCATCTTAACTGAACTGGTCTTGGTTCTGGTCATGGCGTCTGATGTGCTGCATTTGATAACTGGCAGCATTCAAGGCGTCGCCGACCCTTAGATAATGCAGCCACAGACAGAATGCTGGCAAATACGAGTACTTCTCACGTGCCTCCCTCCTTCTCTTCCGTAACTTGTAATCTATGACTGGTTATCTCGTTCCATCTCTCTTATTCTCTCTCTCTCTCTATGTATCTCCCTTTACCACTCTATCTGACTGTCTATCTGTTTGTCGCTCATTCAAATTTGTAGCATTCGTAGTCCGCTGGGCAAACAAATCTAAATCCAAAGCTGAAGAGCTGTTAGTGCTGCCAACTAGTTGACTTTAATTTTAAGCACAAATTTTAAATCTTTTCAATTTACATTCGTAGTTTATATTAATTGAATTTCAATTAGAAAATGTGGAAGTAACTGTAATTTAGAGTAGTCGTGTTCTATTTCTTATAGGTTCATATTTCTGTTAATGTAATTAATTTGAAGCTTGCTAAGGTAACTTATCTGATCAATAGAAAAGTTATAAAAAATGCCAACTGCTCATCACTGCTGGCTGCTACTGGTTAAAAGCGACTACTGCCAGCTGCTGCCGGGCACAACATCTTCTTCCTGCTCAATGACATTAATTCATTTTGTATGCAATGCAATCAGTGACAGTAGCCGCCCCCTCCCTCTCGCACCACCCTCTCCCTCTGAAAACTATTCTGCTCTCTGTCTACGAATGGCATCTACAACTTCAGCTTTGAATTTAACTGCAACTGCAACTGCAACTGCAACTTCAACTGCAGCTTGGACTCTGATTCCGTTTCGACTGTTGGCAATTAGAAAAAGAGTTGGAAAATTGTATATACAGTTGCCAGCCTCTCCCTCTCTCTATCTGTCTCTCTCTCTCTCTCTCTCTCTCTATCTATTTATTTTTCTCTGCATGTGTCTGTCTGTCTCTTTTGCAGTTTGAATGATTCTCGTTGTGCAGCTTTTCCAACTGATTTGCATTGCACGATTCTCAACTTAATTTAACATAAAGTAAACAAGCGCAGTTAACAAGCCAAATACAAGCTGCATGAGCGTGCGGGTGCCACAATAATCCCCTCTCCCTCTCTCCACCCCTTAACACTCCTCTCATTTATAAGGGCCACTTCAGAGCATGCCCTGACGGCGACTCCAACTCTGCCAACTCTCTTCTTTTGTCGCTGTCTCTTCTATGTCTTGGTGTCGTGTGACGTGTTTGTGGAAATTCTTAAATATTTGAACTCAACTCTGCTTAAGTCGAGTCAAGTCGAGTCGAGTCCAGTGTGTTTGCGCGTTTGTTGCTCAGCTTTCTCACAGCTAGAAGAAGTCAACGCCAGGCGCGAGACACTTTAACATGCAGCATCGTGAGGAGTTTATTAAAAGCAGGCAACGTCTCTCCTCAGTCTCCCATCTCGCCTTCTCTCTATCTGCACTCTTTGCAAATCCTTTTGCAAGGGTAATTGCTCATTTCAGTTATAAGCACGCACAACAAATCCCAACACACGCACACACTCTGGACAGGGCTGGAGTTAGGGTCTTCTCCTCCATAGATGGCAATCGCTGTTATGCTACCTCCCTCCCCAGTTCGCCTGCCTACGCTTTGCATGTCTAACAATTGTTCTTCTAATTGCATTTATGGTCAGCGACTTGAAGGGATTGGGACTGGGACTGGGATTGGGTTGGCGATTGGCTTGTAAACGCAATCCAACAAGATAATCTACAACGGACACATACCAAAAAGGGTTATGGCTGCGTGTAGAATGGGCCATGCTGTGCGTGGCATGTGGCATGTGGCATGCATTTGGGCCGCAACAAATTGCCGCTGCATTCTGATTGAGTTCCTCAAATTGGCAGCCACATTGAGCCAAATTGTGCGTTGCACTTGCCCCCCAAGTGCATTTATGGTGCCAACTCATTAGCTGGCTCAATAAGTTGACAGAGTCGCTCCTAGCTACTGCAAATCCTCCACACTTCATTCACTTTCCATCCACACAACCCACTCCTCTTGCCACTGCCAGAGCAGAAAAATCGACAACACTTCATTAAAAACTAAATAAGTAGCCTTATGCCAACTTTTCTGCTTCTTTTGCCGTAAGAGACAATACGTAGTGAAAATAAAACTTCCATTCATATGGAATAGTAGATACTCTGCACAATTTTTAGAATTTTCCTAAATCGACAGAAATTGAATTTTCTTTGAAATCAGCGAAACTCAAGCTTGGCCTAAAAGTATGCTATAAGAACTGGTTGGAAATAATGAACGATAAGAGTTTGAAGAAAAATCATGAAAAAATATATAAAAATTAAAATATTATAATTATAATAAAAATAAAGAAAAATAACATTAATAAACGTTCTTCAAAGAACACAGGATTTGAAATTCAGTAATATAATATATAAAAGATAATATATTTTAATATATAACACTTTTTCTTAGCTCTCATATAAATTATTTTTAATCACTGGTTATTCAATAGCCTCTTCCCCAATTGCCCTCTTATGCTTAATTCTTAAGTTCTCCTTTTACGCTGTATCTTAGTGCCAACTTTGACTTCAATTAGCATTTTTGTGGCTGAAAGAACAAAGTCCTCTAAATATTTATCTCAATTGTTGTGTCTTCTAATCTTTTGCTCTTAAGTTTATGGCATATATTGGAGGCATTTATCTCGGCGAGAGAGCATTTGATGGAGTCAACTGCAGTTGTTATGTGGCAAGTTGTCGATATGCCGCCTGGAAGCACGCAGTTGTAGCGCAGTGTCATGGCAGCAGATGTTGCAAGCAGATCGTGCAACTGCCAGTTATGGGCTGAGCAGAAAGGCAACAAAATAACGCCTGCAGCTGCCAAATGGAGTGGGAATTCTTCTATGTTTTTGCTGCAATTGTTTTAGTTGTTGTTGTTGTTATTGTTGTTATTGGTTGTTGCACACACATGGTTCGAGTGTGTGGCTGAGTTGAATCAGTGGAAAATTGAAGACCAGGCACAATGTCTAATGATAACTGAGCCAACTCTAAAGGCGCGAGATTGCGCGAACTTCCAGCCAACGACACCAACCAGCAACCACATCAACTAAGAAGAAGATGAAGCAACAGAGGAGACGCAAAACAACAGAACAACGACGACAACAACAACGACGACAAGTGTCAAGCGTTGCTTAGATAAATTTCAAAAAAGAGCAACAACATTTGCCACAAGACAGAGCAGGATCAAAAACAAAAATATATATATATATAGAGAGAGAGAAACATCACCTTGCCATGCCGCACAAGTAGCCTGAAGGCGGCCTTAGCCACAGCTACACACAAACATGGTAGACTTGGCCCCAAGTGGCATGCCACAGCAACAACAAGAGCAACAACAACTGCCTTAGCTTGAACTCACAGACACGCTTTTGGCCCTTAACATTTTTGACCGTCATTTTGGCGATATAAATTCCAGGCAGTCCAAAAGTCGCAACACCCAGAGAGAAGAGAGAATGAGAGAGAGATAGAGAAAGAGAAAGAGAGAGAGAGAGAAGTAAGAAAGCGATAGCAATATGTTGCGTCTTTAGCTGAGAGCGAAAATTTTATGTTGGGTTGCACTTTCTTTCATCGTGTGGCCGAAGCAAAAGTGTAGATCAACGCGAAATCTAATTTATGCAGCAACAACAGCAGCAGCAGGGGCATGCAACGTTGTTGCACGATGATGTTGCGCTGTCGGATGCTGCGGCAATATTTTTTTTGTATTTAAAGGAAAGAAAGATAGTGACAGAGAGAGAGAGAGAGAGAGAGAGAGTTGGACAAGCAACGACGCATGTTTTATGACTCTCATTGTCATTTATGCAAATTAGACAACGGCGCGCGGCACAAGCAACAACAAGATAAAAAAAAACCTGAAGTGGGGAAAGAGGGTAAAGAGTTGTAACAGCAACAACAACAAAAGTTCTAAGCAAATGGCGCAAATTTTCCCAGCAACTGAGCTGAGCTTTTGTCAGTATCTAGGCGAAGGGGTAAGGGACATCGTATCCTCTGCCTGCTGCTTGGTTATGAGCAACATGTTTTATGATATCTGCGGGTGATTTATTATCATTTGATTTAAAAAGCAGTAGACAGGACACACATCAATAAAGGACAGACACAGAGACCAAAGAGAGAGAGAGAGAGAGAGAGACAATAAGAGGGGAGGATACAATCTGTAGTATATGCGCAACAGGTCCCACAGCAGCAATGTTATTTATAGTTGGGCAGAGAGAATGAGGATAGAAAGAAGTCTGCATTTCATGCTTATTATAGAAATGAGCGCGCGTTTTATGATCGCGCACAGCATGTTCAACTTGCGAATGAAGAAGAAGAGCAATAACTAAAGTGAGACAGTGATAAAGGTTGAGAAGTCCGGATGGGGAAGGGAGGGGTAGATGAAGTTGGTCATTTGGTCATTTTAATTAGTGCGGTCTCAACTTCCATTCCCACTTCAACTCGCTATTCGCGCATCGAACCACAAAACGAAAGACTCTCTGGCAACGAACTTGATCTGCGTTGAGCTCGTAAAATGCCAACTAATTAATTTCTGCCACCCTCTCTCAACCTCCCGCTGCCAACAATGCGATCGTTTAGCATTATGTCCAGCTCAGTTACTGTTAATTTCAGCTCAGCTCAATCTAATTAGAACTGCAGGTGGCCCGCGTCTCTCTCCTCTCTTCTCTATCTCTCTCTCTCTTTACTATGGTATGTTTTCTTCAATTTTATATAATTTGATTTCAAGTATCTTTCATTGAGTTGACAGCACTGCAATTGTTGGTTGTTTTGTCTATTGCTTTGCAGTTCCGTCTACATAAATAACAGTTAGTCACACATATTTCACATTCGACTACGCCATTGTCTAGCCGCAGCCTCCACTCTCCACCCTCCATCGCCCTCTGTCACCAGCTATTTACCTATCAGTTCATATCGCAGTGCAGTATCCCCAACATGCGCAATAGTTTCCTCAGCACTTAGATCAGCTTATGTGCTCATCTTTATGCAGTTGTTGCGCATAGCTAAAAATAGATTCTTAACTGTTTTCTGTGCACTTCGTTTCTAACAATCTTCTGCTTTTGTATATATATGTTATATATCATTGTCAGTGAAGGCGAGTTGTAATACACTAATATTTGATAGTTCTTTTTTTGGTCACAAATTTAAGTTACTTCTTACCAAAAAATAAAAAAAAAAATCAAATTAGTTGCACTAAACGGCAAAATATTCGAGAACTAAAGTGAACTTTTGATTTTCAACTATTTCATTAAAGCTCATTAATATAATTTACGTTCTAAGAGACTCTAAGTTTTGAAGTAATCAAACTTTAAACACTTATTGTAACACTTAAGCTTTAGCCTAGTTGATAATTAATTAAATCAACTTTTTAAGCTCTTAAAAAATACTTTAGCAAACTAAATTCCATTCTTATCAATTATTATTTCTATGATTTAAGTTCTTTTAATTAACTTATTTTAAAACACTTACACTAACTGTTGATGATATCACATGTATTTAGAAAATACTAAACGAAAGCATTTTAAAGCTCCTGCTATCTCAACACTTAAGCAAATAGTTTGTAAGTTTCACACATTGTGCTGCAAAAGTCTTCACGTCACTTTTATAGTTTTTTAGTAAGGAAGAATTAAACATTGATAGCATTAACATATGCATCTGGAAATGATTTGCCGCCTTTAAAGCGCATTAAAGCTGCCGCTGAAAGTCATTAAAAGCTTTACCAACAGATAGCAACTAAACTTTTGATGATGTCTCTGGACTTACAACGATATCTTTATAGTAGTTGCTGATAGATGATCGTATAATTTATATGCTGACAGTGTGTATATATTGCTGTGTATCTATTATGAGGCAGCTGTCGCTTAATAGATGTTTACATATTATTACATAGCCCAGCTAGCTGTTTGTGTCTAGTTGTGTGTGGGCAATTAAATGTGCATTCACGTGCCACCGCAGGCGACACAAATGACATCATCAGCAACAGCCACAGCAACAGCAACAGCTGCTTGTCAAATTCTATTTTGTTGTTAATATTATTTTGTTTGCAGCTCCAAGTAATGGCCAAGATGTTGCAGCTGCCAAGGCAACCACCACCCACACACATAGTATCTTTCTCTTGCTACTCCTTTGCTTACTTCCCTCTCGTCTCTCTTTGCATCTTTCCCACTATCGTTGCCACACAGTGTGGCACACACCCACATGGGCTCCGAGGTCGCAAAGTCGACTCGAGTAGAGTTGAGTAGAGTTGAGTCGAGTGTTTTCAATTGCAAATTGAATTCAATCATTGACTATAATTTGGCACACTCGACTAGACTTCAGTGTGGCTCTAACTGTTAAATGTTGCAGCAACGTTTGCATTTAACACGCTGAAATTGCTGCAACGGCGGCCAGCTTTGGGCATGTTGAGACATTGGAAATTCTAATTTTATGTTGCAACAGCAACCTCAACAATTGGCCATGGTCATGGCCACAGCAATCAGCTATGCAAAAGTTACCTACCAGCAACAGCAACTGCTACAGCAACAGTTGCCACAACGAAGGTGGCAAATATGTAAGTCACGTTGCACATACGAGAGCTGTGGGTGGGTGGGTTTGAGGCACAGCTATTGTGTCGCCTTTTCTGGACTCTCTTGGCCCTGGCCATGACGCTTCAGCAGCAGCAGCAGCAGCAGCAACAACAACTGTTGCTGTTGTTGATGCTGCTGTTGCTGCAGATGCCGCCATTAACAATTGCGATAAAAAAGCGTGCGAATTTCTCACGAACATTTTGTGGCAGCAGCAACAACTCCGAGCAGACAACATATAGAATCTATCTAGCATTTATACTCTTCTCTATTGCTCTCTCTCTCTATCTCTCTAACTCTAACTCTATCTCTTTCTCATTTCAGCTAGCTGTCGCTGTGTAGCTTGGCAATGTCTCTAATTCTTGGCGCATGTTTTGTCTGGCGGTATTCGCGCTTTGATTGCCCAAATCCGTACAAAAGCAGAAGAAGCAACAACTTGCAACAACAACAACAACAACAACAACAACTCACAACTGGCAACAACAACAAGTTGGCTTAAGTGGGCTGTGGGTCAAGCCATGGCCATGGCATTGTTGTGGCACTAATGATTTTGGCATCGTATACAATTGATTGATTGCTTGATTGAGTGCATTGAACCGATGACGATGGTCAGGGCCAGGGCCAACAAACAGCAACAACAGCAACAGCAACGTAGGAAAGGTCAATTGGTTTACTGACTATGCCCCGCCTGCCGCCTGTGACAAGTTTTACAGCCGTTGCTCTCATAACAACAGCAGCAACTGTTGCTGTTGCCGCCACAAAACTCACGTCGAGAAAATTGTCCAACTGTTGGGTTTATTATTTCGATTGCAGAGAGATAGAGAGAGAGAAAGATAGAGGGAGAGAGAATGAGAGAGTGAGAAAGGGGGGAAGAGAGAGTAGACTGCGCTTATATAGAACCCAAGGCACGTAGCAGCACTTTGGCTTTGTCTGCTGTAGCAGCAGCACCAGCAGCAGCAGCAGCAGCAGCAACAGCAGCTTGCAACTTGCAACTTGCCGCCCCGCGTCTGCTGTTGGCAATGTGTGTCTGCCTCTGACTGTGGCAGCACCACTTCTAATGATGCAAGCGAGGTCGTTCCAGGCAGCCGGGCCAGCCAGCTAGCCACAAAGTTCTGCAACTTTTTCTGCTGTTGCTGTTGCTGTTGCAAGCAATTCTCTTGCCACAGTCTGTGGCAGAGTGGCAGAGGCAGCCTCAGAGAGTCCATGCTTATTTTCTATTACTGCTTTTTCCACTTAAGGCCATTGCACTTTTTACGTGCAATGCCATGGAGGGCTTCCTCAGCTCCAACTGCATCTGCTTCTTCTTCGTCTTCTACCACTTCTCTTCTCCACTTCTCTAATATTGCTGTCTCGCTTTTCTTGGCCATTGCCAGCAACATTGTTGTTGCTGTTGCTGTCTGAACGTGCAAAGGTTGTGAAAATGCTGTGTGTGTGGAAAAGTTGGCAACAAATTTTGCGTCATGCTTGGAAAAAATGAAATGGAGCGAAAAAATGTTGAGTTGCCGGACAAAGCATCGACCGAGAGATGCTGCTACCTCATGTTGCAGCCTCTTGTTGTTGCTGCTGTTGTTGCTGTTGCGGCTGTTTGTCTGCTGCAAGCGAAATATGGGACTTTTTAGGTTCGTTGACTTTGCGCGGATTGCATTGGCATTGTTCTTCTCACTTTATTATTTGCTTTTGTGCTAGAGCTGCAACTGCAACTACAACTGTTGCTGCGGCTGCTGATGTTGCTGCTGTTGTGCAACAATTCGCGTGCAGTAGCCACAACAACAACATGAAATCTAAACAAACTGTAGCAGGCAAACAAAGCGCAAATAATTCATAGCCAAAGCCTCGACAGACGCTGCTCTGTCCATGGACTTTCAGCTGCAGTCTGACCCTTTCATTAGACGCAGCAGCAGAAGCAACAGCAGCAGTGGCAACAACAGCAGCAGTTGCAACAGGCTAAACTTTATGCATCCTGCGCGTTGATTTCCATTTAAACGACAGCGTTAGAGCTGCAAATAAAGAGAAAAAGGGAAAAAAGAAAAACAGAAGCACAACCAAACACACTTGGAGGCAGTCACAACAAATAACAAAACTGGCTTCCTTGTTGCTATCCCAAAACGTTGCAAATACAAAAAGCGAAAGAACCCATTAAAATAGCTGCAACTGCAACTGCCACTGCCACTGCAACAGCCGCTGCTCTCGACTGAGGCAGGCGGCAGCTGCCCTGTGCGGTAGGTTGTGCCTGTCAACTGTGCCCCATTGGGCTTTTCAAAGCCAGAGCCCAGCATAACTCAAGAGCTGAAGGTGCAGCTACTTTGGCCAACAGAAGTGTCAACAGAAGCGTCAAGTAAGGGCAGTAAATGAGGGAAGAGTGAGATGCCTTTGGTTAACATTTTATGAAAAATAATAAATTTGGAAAACCAAATAATAAAATAAATGTATATTATAAAATTTAATAAATTTAAAATTAAAATTAATTTATTTGTATGCTTTGTTAGTTTATCAGTGAAATGAATTCTCAAGAAAGAAATATAGGAAGAACACTTTTTTTGGTAACCTCTTGAAAATCTTGAAAGTAATAGTTATTAAGTTTATACCAATATTTTTTTGCAATAATAAATTAATTATATAAACAAACAAAAATAAAATTAATTTGATTAAGCCGTGTACATATTCAACACTTTCGCAAACATTTCTTGATTACCAAATTTTTACTAATCAAAACATTTTCCATTGCTGCTGCTGTTCAACAATTTACAACATCAACACGAGAAAATACAAACAAACAAAAATCGAGCCACAGACATGGCCAGGTCTGAGGCCAGTTCTAGGACAAGTTGTGAGCAGGAGCAGCTGGGGCAAGTGCATGTCCACAAAAGAAAGGAGAGCAGAGGAGATGCTGGTGGGGAAGCAGCGCAGTTGATGCATTTCGCCCACGTAACTGTAGCCAATTCATTCGTGCAACAGCGCAAGAAAGAAAACAGCAGCGGCAGAGGTCGTCGCTGGCTGTTGCTGCGTGCAGCAATTAGTGGCAAATTGCATGGGAAAATTCTATCAAAAATATGCAAAATAGAAAATAGAGAAAGAGAAAGAGAGAGAGGGATAAACCTAAGCATAACAGCATAGATGTAGGAGGGTGACGCAGAGATGGTTGAAGACTCGCCTTCTGGGCACATGCAAAACGAGAAACGAAAGACTCAAGACACGAACTTGACGCATTCAGCTGCGTTCTTAACAGTAAATGGAAAAAATGGCAAAAATGTTGCCCGCTGCGGCCTCCGCTGCATGTTGCCAAATTGGCAAATTGGGAAATTCAATAACGAATCACTATGATTACCATTTAGGTGTGCGCTGAGCCGCATTTCGCTGCCAAATTGGTAACAACTAGACGTAAAATGAAACACAAGATAAAAAAAAACACAAGTTGACTTCCTTGTTTTGCCAATGTTGCTGTTGTTGTTGTTGTTATTGTTGTTAAGCCTTGATTTGGCTTTAAACAAAATCGAAATCGTAACCTTAAACTTGGCTGAGTCGCAGCGACCAATGATGTTGCCCCAGTCGCATGCAACGCGAGCATTTGACGTAATGGCCTGCATCAACAACTGCAACTACAACTGCAACAAGTCGTAGAGTCACAGCGGAGTCCAAACAAGCTGGGCAAAAGTTCATTACTCCACTTAGGGCCACATTGGCTGCAGCTGCACAAAGTTGAACAGCACCAAGCATACCCTGTAAATAGGTGACAGGATTGGGGTATGACAATCATGTGTAAAGTGCATCTCTTACTGTATAAATAACCTAATTACTTTACAGAGTATCTTTTGGTTCGCCATGCTAAAAAGTCCTTAGAGTATACTTGGAGTCTTTGAGCGAAAGGTCGCTGCGCCTTCACCATCATCATCAACTCTGCCAACGTCATCATGAGCAATGTCTTGGGCTTTGACTTGAGCTGTAGTTGTTTTTCCTTGGAAGTTTGATACTGTTTCAAGTGGGCGGTCAAGGAAGTTGTTGGCTAGTCGGAAAAACTTCTCCCACCCCAACACAGCAGCTTCTTCTTCTTCTTCTATCAGCGTTTTTCTATTCTGTTTTGCAAATGCCAAACACATTTTGCCAATATGCTAAACAAGTTTCAGCCATGCCAAGTGCCCATCGTCCACTTCTATTTCTATAGTTGCCCGCCAGCCAGGAGGGAAACAGTCTCCGGATCAGGCACAGGCACATTCACAGGCACAGGCTCAGATTCAGGTTCAGACTCAGGCTCAAATCATTTCAAAACAAAGATGTACATCAAGTTGATAAACCCCAAGCCACATAAATTGCATGCCAGCGGCCCCATAATTGGTTGAGGATCAAGCCACAGTCTCAGCTCCCACTCCAATTTAAGACTTCACTTTTTGCTGGCATAGGTAGCTCTTTCGGTTCTTTTCGGCTTTTGGGCAATTTTTATGAACATGTCAAAGTCAAAGTCAACGAGTGGCCCCTCTAGGCTCCATTCCAGCTGTCAGCTGGTCACAGTGTTAAGTGCCAGGCCAAGGGAACAAAAAAGGCGAAGAAAGTGTTGAGCAGCTGTTGTGCTAGCGATTAACTTAAGCGAACTTTGGATCTGTTTAATTGGCATTAAGGCAATATACTTTATATACAAATATATAGTTTTACTGATTAATTCAAAGTGGAGATCTTCAACGTTTTAATTGGCAGATCACACTTGATATATTGATAGAAGTAGCGCCTAGCTTGACCTTCGTTGCCTCTAGGCCAAGTACGGGCATAATATGACTCTTAATGAAATACAAACACACATATGCTTGGAGACGAGAGTTCTGAGATGGGATTACCATACATAATTCATTATTAGTTGGCTGATGCTCATCATAATTGATAAATGACGCAATTGCACATCCTATAGATATACTATACCTACCTAGTCGTATCTCATATGTGTATCTCAGTTATGATTGCAGCTACGTGACGCGTTCGGTTTTGCTTAAATGGTTAATTAAATGAAATATGTAGAAACAAAAAACATACAAAAAGTATTTAAAAAGTTCAGCTTGTTGAGCTTGTGTCTTGTGCCCAACAACTGTAGAGGCGTGGCAGAGCTCAAACGAGTATGATGCTGCATAATGTGGCATGATGTTTGCAAAAGCATTCAAACACCTCAATTCCATCTATTAATAGCGCTTAAAGATTATTAATTACGACTAGCATCTGCCACTGACTCTGGGACAATTGAAATGCAAACATTGTCAACGCGACAGATCAACAGATTGGAGACTGGCAACTGGTAGCCACAGCTGCTGCCTCAGCAGGTGCAGCTTCATGATCTCATCCCAATGCTGCTGGGCAGTGGCACGCACCCGACACACGACCTTGGCGACCAATAGGCGCCGTATAGCACAAGCTACACAGAGAGAAATGTCTAAGCAAGTAAGTACAAAAAACTATATATATATATTTCAATTCAAAAAGGAAAGAGAACTGCTAATTAAAATGGTATATACTACAGTAGCTACAAAGTGAATATATTTATATAATTATAACATATATACTTTTCCAAAGTTGTTGAAACACTTAATTTCAGAACCATTCCTAAATTTCTCTCAATGCAATGGCATCAGTTGCAACAGCTAAGCCAGGTCCGGTCAAGCAGATTTTATATTAATTAACAAATACGAGTAATTATAAAAGTATTAAACATGCTTTACGGTTCTGCATTTTCATGTAGCTTCTTATACTCATACTGTAGCTCATTTTCCATTTGAGATTTTTTTCAATTTTCCGTTTTAGCTTTTCTTTGAATTTTCCGTTTGGGACTCAGCTCAGCTCAGCATTGCTCTGCTCACCATGGATTGCTCATGCCTTGGCAATGCAATGCGATCGAAGCATATGTCAAATTGATTTGCCGCGGGCTCTACTTTGTCTGCGATCACTGAGCTGTAACATGGAAAAGCCTTTGAACTGAGCCGAATGCTGATATCATGGCAGATCAACGCGAATTTACAATTTTCCACAATCGATTCGAGTTTACCAAAGTATTTGCAGTACGGGGCGGAAAAACCTTTTTTACGAAGTTGCAACCTATATCTCTTTCCCTCCCACTCGTAGGTGTGTCTGCATTCCTGCCATATGCACTCTCAGTCACAGTTACAGTCACAGTGTCAGTCACGGTCTCAACCACAGGTTCAGACATTTAAATGACAGCTACTTATCACTGTGATTAACTGGCTACGATTTTGGGTCAAGCTTGTCGCTCATTTGTATCTCAAAGGGTATTTTTAGCCAGCAGTAGTTGAGGCATCTTTATGGCTCGTTAATCAACACAAAGGAATTTCAACCGTTCATCTGTTAATGCTTTCAGCTATCATTCCCTGTATTATTGTTAAGTTCTATGTGATTATTAAGTGATATTACGATGAGATTGTCCGTCATTAAAGCTCATTAGTTGAACGATTTAAATCAAGCCGCAAGTGAATAATTTCAAAGTTTGTAAATGATCAACAAAAAATTCATGCAAATTAGAAAAAATCTCAGCTCAAACTCTTAAAAAAAAAAACTCAATTCGTGAAATTTCGGGTTTTGGGTACTTTTTTAACCATTTTCAACCATATCTCGACAAATAAACATCAGAATCAATTCATGAATATTTGAATGCAGTTTGAAAATGTAATATATATAATTGAAGAAAATGTAATATATATTTTTGAAGCAAATTTAACTTTAAAGATTTGTCTAAGTTATGTCAATTCAAAGTTAGAAAATAATTCAACTTAAGAAACTTCAAATTATGGGTATTCTCTGACACATTTTTGGTCATATCTCGAGATATACTCATCAGAATCACCTCAAATAAAAAGCAGAATGCTAGTTTTGAGTCCTAGAATCGATTAGATTCAAAAAATTTGGAATAGAAAAAATTTCGATTTTTGACGATATTGTCAAGAGGTTAGTATGGAAAATGGCTTCAAAAATAAAAAAAAAATGAAAACTCTTATTTTCATGAAACTTTGAATGCAGTTTGAAAATGTTATTAATATCATTGACAAAAATGTAAATTTCATGAAAATCGGTTAAGATTTGGATAAGTTATGGCAAATTAAAGACAGAAAAAAACTCACATTGAGAAATTTGGGATTTTGGGTACATTCTGGCACATTTTTGGTCATATCTCGAGATATACTCATCAGAATCACCTCAAATAAAAAGCAGAATGCTAGTTTTGAGTCCTAGAATCGATTAGAGCCAAAAAAATTGGGATAGAAAAAATTTCGATTTTTGATGATACTGTCAAGGGCTTAGTATGGAAAATGGCTTGAAAAAAACAAAAACTTGAAAATGAGGAATTTCATGGAACTCTAAATGCAGTTTGAAAATGTTAATAATATCATTGACAAAAAGGTAAATTTCATGAAAATCGGTTAAGATTTGGCTTTGTTATGGCATTTCAAAGTTGGAAAATAACTCATATTGAGAAATTTCGATTTTTTGGTATTTTCTGGCACAGTTTTGGTCATATCTCGTGGAATACTCATCAGAATCACCTCAAATAAAAAGCAGAATGTTAGTTTTGAGTCCTAGAATCGATTAGAGCCAAAAAATTTGGTATAGAAAAAATTTCGATTTTTGATGATATTGTCAAGGGGTTAGTATGGTAAATGGCTTGAAAAAGTAAAAAAATTTAAAATGAAGAATTTCATGGAACTTTGAATGCAGTTTGAAAATGTTATTAATATCATTGACAAAAATGTAAATTTCATGAAAATCGGTTAAGATTTGGCTTAGTTATGGCATTTTAAAGTTGGAAAATAACTCATATTGAGAAATTTCGGGTTTTGGGTACATTCTGGCACATTTTTGGCCATATCTCGTGAAATACTCATCAGAATCACCTCAAATAAAAAGCAGAATGCTAGTTTTGAGTCCTAGAATCGATTAGAGCCAAAAAATTGGGATAGAAAAAATTTCGATTTTTGATGATATTGTCAAGGGGTTAGTATGGAAAATGGCTTGAAAAAGTAAAAAAATTTAAAATGAAGAATTTCATGGAACTTTGAATGCAGTTTGAAAATGTTATTAATATCATTGACAAAAATGTAAATTTCATGAAAATCGGTTAAGACTTGGCTTAGTTATGGCAATCCAAAGTTGGAAAATAACTTCTATTAAGAAATTTAGATTTTTGTGTCTTTTCTGACACATTTTTGGCCATATCTCGTGAAATACTCATCAGAATCACCTCAAATAAAAAGCAGAATGCTAGTTTTGAGTCCTGGAATCGATTAGAGTCAAAAAATATGGGATAGAAAAAATTTCGATTTTTGATGATATTGTCAAGGGGTTAGTATGGAAAATGGCTTGAAAAAGTAAAAAAATTGAAAATGACGAATTTCATGGAACTTTGAATGCAGTTTGAAAATGTTATTAATATCATTGACAAAAATATAAATTTCATGAAAATCGGTTAAGATTTGGCTGAGTTATGGCAATTCAAAGTTACAAAATATCTCATATTAAGAAATTTAGGGTTTTGGGTACTTTCTGTCACATTTTTGGCCATATTTCGTGAAATACTCATCAGAATCACCTCAAATAAAAAGCAGAATGCTAGTTTTGAGTCCTAGAATCGATTAGAGCCAAAAAATTTGGGATAGAAAAAATTTCGATTTTTGATGATATTGTCAAGGGGTTAGTATGGAAAATGGCTTGAAAAATAAAAAAAATTTAAAACTCTTATTTTCATGAAACTTTGAATGCAGTTTGAAAATGTTATTAATATCATTGACAAAAATGTAAATTTCATTAAAATCGGTTAAGATTTGGATAAGTTATGGCAAATTAAAGACAGAAAAAAACTCACATTGAGAAATTTGGGATTTTGGGTACATTCTGGCACATTTTTGGTCATATCTCGAGATATACTCATCAGAATCACCTCAAATAAAAAGCAGAATGCTAGTTTTGAGTCCTAGAATCGATTAGAGCCAAAAAAATTGGAATAGAAACAATTTCGATTTTTGATGATACTGTCAAGGGGTTAGTATGGAAAATGGCTTGAAAAAAACAAAAACTTGAAAATGAGGAATTTCATGGAACTCTAAATGCAGTTTGAAAATGTTAATAATATCATTGACAAAAAGGTAAATTTCATGAAAATCGGTTAAGATTTGGCTTTGTTATGGCATTTCAAAGTTGGAAAATAACTCATATTGAGAAATTTCGGGTTTTGGGTACATTCTGGCACATTTTTGGCCATATCTCGTGAAATACTCATCAGAATCACCTCAAATAAAAAGCAGAATGCTAGTTTTGAGTCCTAGAATCGATTAGAGCCAAAAAAATTGGGATAGAAAAAATTTCGATTTTTGATGATATTGTCAAGGGGTTAGTATGGAAAATGGCTTGAAAAAGTAAAAAAATTGAAAATGAAGAATTTCATGGAACTTTGAATGCAGTTTGAAAATGTTATTAATATCATTGACAAAAATATAAATTTCATGAAAATCGGTTAAGATTTGGCTGAGTTATGGCAATTCAAAGTTACAAAATATCTCATATTAAGAAATTTAGGGTTTTGGTACTTTCTGGCACATTTTTGGCCATATTTCGTGAAATACTCATCAGAATCACCTCAAATAAAAAGCAGAATGCTAGTTTTGAGTCCTAGAATCGATTAGAGCCAAAAAAATTGGGATAGAAAAAATTTCGATTTTTGATGATATTGTCAAGGGGTTAGTATGGAAAATGGCTTGAAAAAGTAAAAAAATTGAAAATGAAGAATTTCATGGAACTTTGAATGCAGTTTGAAAATGTTATTAATATCATTGACAAAAATATAAATTTCATGAAAATCGGTTAAGATTTGGCTGAGTTATGGCAATTCAAAGTTACAAAATATCTCATATTAAGAAATTTAGGGTTTTGGGTACTTTCTGGCACATTTTTGGCCATATTTCGTGAAATACTCATCAGAATCACCTCAAATAAAAAGCAGAATGCTAGTTTTGAGTCCTAGAATCGATTAAAGTCCAAAAATTTGGGATAGAAAAAATTTCGATTTTTGATGATTTTGTCAAGGGGTTAGTATGGAAAATGGCTTGAAAAATAAAAAAAATTTAAAACTCTTATTTTCATGAAACTTTGAATGCAGTTTGAAAATGTTATTAATATCATTGACAAAAATTTAAATTTCATTAAAATCGGTTAAGATTTGGATAAGTTATGGCAAATTAATGACAGAAAAAAACTCACATTGAGAAATTTGGGATTTTGGGTACATTCTGGCACATTTTTGGTCATATCTCGAGATATACTCATCAGAATCACCTCAAATAAAAAGCAGAATGCTAGTTTTGAGTCCTAGAATCGATTAGAGCCAAAAAATTTGGGATAGAAAAAATATCGATTTTTGATGATATTGTCAATGGGTTAGTATGGAAAATGGCTTGAAAAATAAAAAAAATTTAAAACTCTTATTTTCATGAAACTTTGAATGCAGTTTGAAAATGTTATTAATATCATTGACAAAAATATAAATTTCATGAAAATCGGTTAAGATTTGGCTGAGTTATGGCAATTCAAAGTTACGAAATATCTCATATTAAGAAATTTAGGGTTTTGGGTACTTTCTGGCACATTTTTGGTCATATCTCGTGGAATACTCATCAGAATCACCTCAAATAAAAAGCAGAATGCTAGTTTTCAGTCCTAGAATCGATTAAAGTCCAAAAATTTGGGATAGAAAAAATTTCGATTTTTGATGATATTGTCAAGGGGTTAGTATGGAAAATGGCTTGAAAAAGTAAAAAAATTTAAAATGAAGAATTTCATGGAACTTTGAATGCAGTCTGAAAATGTTATTAATATCATTGACAAAAATGTAAATTTCATGAAAATCGGTTAAGATTTGGCTTAGTTATGGCAATCCAAAGTTGGAAAAAAACTTCTATTAAGAAATTTCGATTTTTGTGTCTTTTCTGACACATTTTTGGCCATATCTCGTGAAATACTCATCAGAATCACCTCAAATAAAAAGCAGAATGCTAGTTTTGAGTCCTGGAATCGATTAGAGTCAAAAAATATGGGATAGAAAAAATTTCGATTTTTGATGATATTGTCAATGGGTTAGTATGGAAAATGGCTTGAAAAATAAAAAAAATTTAAAACTCTTATTTTCATGAAACTTTGAATGCAGTTTGAAAATGTTATTAATATCATTGACAAAAATATAAATTTCATGAAAATCGGTTAAGATTTGGCTGAGTTATGGCAATTCAAAGTTACAAAATATCTCATATTAAGAAATTTAGGGTTTTGGGTACTTTCTGGCACATTTTTGGTCATATCTCGTGGAATACTCATCAGAATCACCTCAAATAAAAAGCAGAATGCTAGTTGAGTCCTAGAATCGATTAAAGTCCAAAAATTTGGGATAGAAAAAATTTCGATTTTTGATGATATTGTCAAGGGGTTAGTATGGAAAATGGCTTGAAAAAGTAAAAAAATTTAAAATGAAGAATTTCATGGAACTTTGAATGCAGTTTGAAAATGTTATTAATATCATTGACAAAAATGTAAATTTCATGAAAATCGGTTAAGATTTGGCTTAGTTATGGCAATCCAAAGTTGGAAAATAACTTCTATTAAGAAATTTCGATTTTTGTGTCTTTTCTGACACATTTTTGGCCATATCTCGTGAAATACTCATCAGAATCACCTCAAATAAAAAGCAGAATGCTAGTTTTGAGTCCTGGAATCGATTAGAGTCAAAAAATATGGGATAGAAAAAATTTCGATTTTTGATGATATTGTCAAGGGGTTAGTATGGAAAATGGCTTGAAAAAGTAAAAAAATTGAAAATGAAGAATTTCATGGAACTTTGAATGCAGTTTGAAAATGTTATTAATATCATTGACAAAAATTTAAATTTCATTAAAATCGGTTAAGATTTGGATAAGTTATGGCAAATTAAAGACAGAAAAAAACTCACATTGAGAAATTTGGGATTTTGGGTACATTCTGGCACATTTTTGGTCATATCTCGAGATATACTCATCAGAATCACCTCAAATAAAAAGCAGAATGCTAGTTTTGAGTCCTAGAATCGATTAGAGCCAAAAAATTTGGGATAGAAAAAATTTCGATTTTTGATGATATTGTCAAGGGGTTAGTATGGAAAATGGCTTGAAAAATAAAAAAATTTAAAACTCTTATTTTCATGAAACTTTGAATGCAGTTTGAAAATGTTATTAATATCATTGACAAAAATTTAAATTTCATTAAAATCGGTTAAGATTTGGATAAGTTATGGCAAATTAAAGACAGATAAAAACTCACATTGAGAAATTTGGGATTTTGGGTACATTCTAGCACATTTTTGGTCATATCTCGAGATATACTCATCAGAATCACCTCAAATAAAAAGCAGAATGCTAGTTTTGAGTCCTAGAATCGATTAGAGCCAAAAAATTTGGGATAGAAAAAATTTCGATTTTTGATGATATTGTCAAGGGGTTAATATTATCAATATCATGATTTATGTTAATTTAAAGTTAGAAAATAACTCGTACTGAAAGATTTCGTGTGTTAGCATGTCAGTTAGAGTTGTTTCTGCGAATTGTGGAACAAAAAAAAAACAAAATTAATTAGTTACCAAATCGTATGAGTTTAGTTTAAGATATTGTAGGAATATATTAATAAATGACATTATCTAAAAATTTCTTAGCATTTTTTGGTCGCGAAATCATCTAATATATCGACTGCTGCTGTCGGACTGGTAAGCTTGCAAATAATAGCGAAGTGTAATTAAAAAATATCACTCGAGCAAAAAGTGAAATGAGCATGCAAGTTTTTAATTGTTCATTTGTCTCTGGAGAGATGAGACCAGAGCAACAGATTGAAAATTATCTTCGCTAATATATGTCTAGCTTGGCTTCTGCTTAAGTTTTAGAGTTTACCGTTGCCATTGAAGTTATTCATGCATTAAGATTATTATATTTTCGATGCTTTCAGTCAACACCTGCGACATAAAAAGTTGGGAAAAAGATTTAAGGCAGCGAAATGTTGCTTTCTGATGCACCCGACTGAATTTAGACAGATAGAAATACGTTTAATATATATTTCTTACAGTCTCTCGCTAAGTATTTTTTATTATGACAAGAAAAAACGCATTGAGCGTGGCAACGAATTAACAAACAAATAAATAAAGTGAAATAAAAATGTGTCTGACATTGAGAGAAATTGCAACTGTCGTTGTCTGCTGTCCCGCTTAACATGTTCACAATTAAAATGATTTATTTATAATAAATAAATAATTAAAATTTAAAAACGAAAATTGCTGGTATTTTATGGCTGCAGCTATGAATCAATGTGGATACATACAATTTCAATGTGTGTAGTTTAAAATATATTTTCTTCGAAACACATAAATTGAAAGAAGAAAATAACGTAGGAATAATAACGTCCATAGGACGTGATAAGACCACTTTAATTACAAATACAAGTCAATTTTTTCTGAAAAATACTATAGAAAAGGGTGGGGTTATTTTTTGTTTTAATCTGGCTCTTCTTAGTTAGCTAGTTGAGCATGTCATATCATACAATTGCATACAGGGTATGTACATATTTAATAAAAATGACACGCGACATGGTCAAGCGCAAATTTCATGGATCGTTGATCGATGTCGCTGGGCTGTGGCTCTGACAGACTGGAGTTGGAATGGAGACCTTGAGAGTTATACTGTCGGTATATTCATACATATCATACATACATAAGTATGAGTACGCACCCATTGAATCATTTGTTGTTTTTGGCAAATTAGTTAGTTAGCTGCAATTGTTGGTCAGGCAAATGGCACAGACTGTGCGCAAAATACAATAAATAATTTATGCATTTAGTATTTTTTTAAATAATCTTTCATGATATGTGCTCATCGGATTGGCAGTGCAAGTTTTTTATATCATATTATAACATTTAAATGTGTTTGTTTGGTCTGGGCTAAGGTCTTGTTGGCTAATTTGTTGCAAATGTCGTTTTGCCATATTCAATTTCTATGCAAACTAAAATTTTATGCAAAACCATTTGTAAAAGGCATTTAATTTTCATGGCATAATTGTCACTGTTGTTTTTCTCATATTTATTTTCTCTGCATTTAGCGTTTGCAATGCCAACTATGAGCCTGACTTGCTGCTAAGTCTGTCTGTCTGTATTTATGGGAGTCTTAATTAGGCGCCTTTTGCATTCAGCATAAACCTGGCTTATGCTTAGTTAATGATTCATTCTATTCCTTTATGCCATTTAGCCACCAGATCCATCAATCAGGCCTAAGGCTATCTGGTCGCCTGTCGATTGCTCGTAATCGTAATCCGCGCTTCATTAGCATCAACTTTTGCATTGTGGAATTGCGTTTACATAAAAATTGATTGCGCTCCATTCAGTGTCAAATAGGCGCCGACATCGGGTATAAACTATACATTTATGTATGTATGTATGTATATGTTTATGGCAAGGAATTTAATTATCTATTACAATGTAAGCAACAGTTCAACCTCAACTCAATCTACTTCAGACTCTGCCCACAACTCATCCTTAGCTTAGGGCTGGTCCCTTGTCATTAGACCGACACTAATGAAGCACCTCCAGAGCACCTCCTTCTCTCCATCTTATCCTGTTTTCAGTCTGCTGTGGGCAGCCTTAATGACCTCCAAGGCAGCTGATAGATAGAGAGATTATCCTGATAATTTTCTTTAAATAAATACAACTTACTCCCTAAAAAATAATTATTAATTTCGAAAGAATTTTTTTATTCTTTGCAAGTTCCTTCAATTGACTGTATTTCATTAAAATCTAATCTTCTAAAAATTCCTGGTATTTCATTAGTCTCGAAATCATTGCAAAAAAAAAAAACCATCAAAATTATTCCCAATTCAATGACAAATCTCTGAATAAACTCCTTAGACTAATCACTTAGTCATGGTAGACTGCGTCAGCTATTAAAAAAAGTAACACTCGTAATTTTCAACTTATCATCGTTATTTTACTTAAAGTTATAGAAATATTTTCAATACATAAAGAAGACTCATTACCTATGCCATTTGTACGTCGAGAGATCATTTAATTTGAATTGCGTGTAAATTACTTTGCCAAATGGGAATCTGCCAAACCGCAGAAACAAAAACAAACGCAAAACAACGAAGAATATTATTATGGCAATATTATTAAAAATAATATTTGCAAAGCTGTGCAAATTGTGTGTATGTGTGCTCATTAACTGACGCCAAAATGATATCATAATCAGCATCATCTATAGGGAGTGCGATCGTAAAAAGCAGCACAAATCGCTAATGAACAAATGCAATATGCAAATCAGATTCAAGCCTGCCACGCCTCTATATAAACAGCCCAGATATTTCCGCTTATAAAACGTAAAATTATTAGAGAAATAATAAAAGCCCCTCTGTAGAATGGGAAATGCCTGTCAAACTGTAGGAGAGTTGGAAAGTTAATTAAGTTGCGCGTTTGTTGTTGAGTTCAAGGAACTGTTACAAATCTATACAAAAAAGAGGGAGACGGCATTGGTGAGGGGATGCGGGGAATAGGAGTTGGCAATCGATTCGTTTTGGAGCAAAAGGCGCCGCCAGCAAACAAGTTGAGGAGGAAGAAGCACAAGAAATGCCAAAGTAAAAGTCGCTATCAACACTAACAGAGCGAACCAATTGTCGAGCCCAAACAGTGGGGGCAAGCGGAGCTAGGGTTTGTGGAGGAGGGAGAGGGGAGTGGGCAGAGGGGCATCTGGCAGGCAAAATAAATGAAATCATATTGAAAAAGTCATAATTCTTATAGCAGGCAGCTTGAAACCGCAGGGAATCATTAAAATTGTCTGTTTGTGCGCTTGTCAAACACGAGCCAGAGCTACTCCACAGAAAGAGATAGAAAGACAAAGAGAGAGAGAAAGAGAGAGAGAGAGTGTTGAGTGAGGGAGATGGCATGCGATTTATAGGAACAAGATATAAACGACATGTACATTGAGTACAACAAATGAAACAAATTGAAACTAAGCAGAAGGAGCTCGAAGGGAGTGGAAATTGCAGCTACGCACTCATGAATCATTTCAATTCATTTCGAATCATTTCGAATGATTTCGATTCATTTTGAATTCAATGAGCAGAAACAAGTACGAATTGGGATTCGAAAACACATGCTGTAATTTAGCTTTGGGCTGTTTATGGACTCTTGATTACCATAAGGTGATTTGTTTAACCAAAATGCTCAAGAGTCTCGATCTCTCCCCATGAATCTCGATGGTTTCTTAGGGGCCACTTAGGAGCTAAGTAGCTCGAGCTGTGCCCGGGGGCGTTAACTGTACCGTTTCTCTAGGCCTGCCTGTATTACGCGACAAGGCCTGGGATTGGGATGAGGGCTGGTCACGGGTAGCCAAATCCCATTAAATTGCCGTAAAAAACGTCAAGCGTTTAATTCAAAATTAAATATGCGTCACGTATGTATGCCTCACATTCAGTTTCAGATTCCGATTTTATATTCGATCTTGATTTTTTTCTTACATGAATTTTTGCGCGTAAATTGTGTCTTGTGGGCGTGGCGGGACATTTGTTGACATTGTTTTATTTGAACGTATATTTGTGTGTGCGCACATAGCACAGTTCCGTCAATCAAGCCATCAATCACTCAATCGAGCTGTCAATCTACGTTGAATGCGTAACTCTCGACTACGGCACGTGAGCTTTGATTTTTGAACTCTTATAGCCAACTTAAGCAGAAATCTTTGACTTATTGTCGTGCAGTCAGCACATTGAACTCGTTTTCCCATCTCCCTCAATCTCTCAATATCTCTAGCTCTATCAAATTGCTTAATTGCTCAATTTTGAAGTTGTTTTGGCATTTCGTCTTCTTGCTTTAGATTTTTATATTTATTTATAGCTGCAGGCGTTACTTCTCTCCAACTCTCTGTCTTCTGCAATTATTAAAAAGCAATTTATCCATGGTAAAGAGCAAACGCGCAATCAGCTGCCAATTTTCTGATGATTTTGGGTTGTTCCACAAAACATTCTCGCCTGCAATATACAACATGCTGTGCGAATGTGAAATCGCGAAAATAAAACATGTCCGAGTAGTTGAATATTAAATTAAATATTGAATTCATTATGTAAGAAAACAAAAAATTATATATAAAGTGAGGAAGTATATATATGGCGAAAATGGTAACAGACGGTGACTTGAAAACTTGGGGGGGAGACTAGCCAATTTTCATTAGTATTCAAACTTCCTGATGGCCAAAATCGCAGAGGCAAACGAGACGGTCAAAGATATTGAGAATGGTAAATGGTTATAAGAAGTACAAGAAGTCTCTGTGTCGACTACTAAACAGTTGAAACAGTTGAACAATGGACAGTTCTTGGCTTTGTCATGGGAAAATCAAGTCGTCAAGTTGTTAGCTCATCACGTAGAAAGTTCTTTAAAGCAACTGCAAGGGCTGCATATTAAATTAATGATATAATAATGATATATCAATAATAATTCTATAAATAAAGAAGACTTTAACTGACTGACTCATATACAAAAAAGAAATACATATATATATATACATTGAAACAGACTCACCTTTAACAGATCTATGACCGCAAAGAGCGCTGCAAAGATAAGAAAGAGAAATTACTTATAGAAATATCAGTTAAATATATGTCGAGGATTCTTGGAAATTTAGTTTGAAATAGTTTACAGATCAAAACATATCAAAGTAGAGAGATCTGACACCTTCAACCTGAACTTGATTCTTCGAGCTGATTTGGCGCCAATTTCATTGTTGCTAGCTGTGCGGATGTAGATTGATGATCTCATCAGAGATGATGTTTTCACATATATTTCGAAATTTTGTTGTTATTTTTCATATACTAAATATATTTAATTTTTTGTTCAAGAGAAACGCGTCTATGCAGAATTCCGCTTCTAAAGTTGCCGCCCCAAGAAAGGAAATGTTAAGATTTTGGTTTTCAGTTTTGCTTTGGGGATTTTTGTCTGTGTTATATAAGAATAATAATAACAATATTCTTTAGCTTTTGTTCTAATTGCGCTCGACTGATTTTAATAGTAGTCTTTGACGTGCTTTTCCTATATATTGCCATAGGTTATTAATCAACTGGCTATAACCATGTCTTGTCTCGCCTGTCTCTTATTATGTTTTAATTAGCGGGACTCATTAGGGACAGGCTGGGGAGGGGGAGAATCTCAGAGATATGATGTCACCCTAGGCCTGGTTCTCAGCAGCTGTATCTTCAGTTGTCTCAGCAATTTGTCAACTTGAAATGGCCAAATGTCAATCGGCTAAAACACCTACTCCAATCTATGTACTACACTTAACAGGCTGGATAAAAGTATGAGTAAACTAGAGGAGGGAAGGGTTATGATCGAGGGGCTATAAACTGTGTGCTTGTTTGTTGGTTTTTAATTGGCAGCGCCATAATCTATCATTAATTTTGCCATAAATTGTTGCGATCAATGCGAGGGCTGCGATCCGCTTGCTCTGTCTCTCCCTATCTCTCTCTCTCCCTCTCTCTCTCTCTCTCGTCCATCCATTCCCTGTCTCTGCATCTGTCTCCCTCTCAATCTGCCTCTGCAATTCTGCAGACAACAGTGGCTGGCATTTTTATATATATTTTTATTTTTATTTTTCTATAAAGCGTTCCTTCTTATCTGCGTTTGCAAGATTTATGCGAGCAGCTATAAAATAATATGCTGCCAAGACAAGGCCGAGCCTGAGAGACATTGGCAGCTCCTTGGCTGCCACAGCATCCTTTGGGCGGCCACTGCCAACTATTTAGCTCAGCTAAAAATAGCCAAGTCAATACACATACACATACACACACACACATACTCACACACATATAGTCCAACATTGGGTAAAACCAAAGCAATTGCAATCACTCAGTTTGTTGCTTAAGTCTTTTGTTTTATTTTCTGTTTGCATTTTTCAGTGTCAAGCGGAGGCGCTGTGCCTGTCCAAGTCCCGATCCCTGTGGCTGTCGCTGGCTTCCAACTGCGACCACTGCAATCTGGACAAACTATGCCCCCTCTTATGCCTCTTATTCAGTCACCCTCCCTCTGGTCTCCTCTTTCTGCAGTTGGGCGGTGAGTTATGCAGTCAACAATTGATAGAAAATATTTCTCAACTCTATAAAAAGCAGACGCTGAAATCGAGTCTCAAATTGCAAGTTATTTTTGGCATTCATGTGGATTGATACTCGTGCTATGTCAACTGGATTCCCCTTTTCCCCTCCTCTGAGTCAGCTCGATTTAGCTGCAGAGGGACCTCTGCTTTCTATTGAGACTATCTGGAAGCTCATCAAATGCGGAAGACCGGCAGTCTGCAAGATTTCAATAAGCAAGCAAACGCCAATGGCCAATGGCAAATGGGATTTGCCCTCCTCCTTTGCATCCCCTGCTGTAAGTGCCCCCTCCCTCCACAATCTCGCCTCTCACATACACATTTTGTAATAAAATTAATGACACATCATTAACGTAATATTGTTGTTATAATGTGAGCTGCATGCAGAGTGCCAGAGAGCTACAAGTTTTTGACTTGGACTTGGACTTGCCACCGGGAGAGAGGGCAGTGGGCAGGGGAAGGGTCACCGAGCCGTTGCGTACTTTGGGCACTTTGTTTACCGGTCTTTAGTTGGGCAAACGATGTTCCACTGAGACACCATCGAACCACCGTTAACAACAATGGCCGCAGGGTGGAAAAATTTCTTTATTGCCATCGTCGTCTTCTTTGGCTACTCGTGTTTTTTGTTATTTTGTATTCTTTTTTTTCGGAGCAGCTCTGTCATTAGTTTTGAAGCATTTAGCCGTTTAAATTGATAAACAACATTTACATGCAAATTGCGGTCATTTAGCGATAATATCTATCTCTCTCTCTCTCTCTCCACATACACATTCCATCTCTTTCGCACGTAGAAAGCGGCTGTTAGGCCTGTTAATGAGACTAGACCAGGCCTAATGCTAATTGAATAGCCGGCAATGTCACTAGCCAACCCAAGTCCATAACTGGACAGGCTCTCATCAACTAGGAGTGAAGCTTTTAAAGTTCTAAGTGAGCTTAATTGATGGTTTAGTTGATGACCATTAGAATGGGGCTGCCAACTTGATAAATAAACTGAAAAGAGTGAGCCTCTGTTTGATATCTCAGTTGTAATGAGCTTTCTTTTGCCACACTTTCGCAGTCTGTCGCTTCGAGTTGCGGTTACCAACAAATCTTTCATCAAATATAAGTAGAGCTTTTAAAGCTCTGAGCGAGCTTAATTGATCGTTTAGCTGATTACCATCACGACAGGGTTAACAATTTGATAAAGAAACTAAAAATAGATCGTAGAGTGAGTTTCATTTAGTTGGTTGAGCTTTAATGAGCTTTCA
This sequence comes from Drosophila quadrilineata, assembly GCA_018150725.1. NCBI lineage: Eukaryota > Metazoa > Arthropoda > Insecta > Diptera > Drosophilidae > Drosophila > Drosophila quadrilineata. Next base: position 1,861,145 of record JAECWN010000452.1, read on the forward strand.
TTTAACACACTTGGCATAGACTTGGCGCATTGTTGTTGATTAAGCTTTAATGTGCTTACAAAGTGATTTTCAACTTGAGCTATTCTCTCACAGCTCAGAAGAATCAAGACTAAGCCGAATATGAATGGTGGCAGGCAACTACCAAGTTGAGGCACTTGAAAGCCTGACAAATTTTGCTGGAGACAGCAACCTATCCATTAAAGGGACAGTTGAGAGAGGGGGGCAATCAAGGGCCGAGATAAGACCGCATTCATAGTTGCAGTCTGGGCAGGATCGCGGGATTTATGTGTTCGCTGCACGCCAGGCTGGCGCGTCGGCATTTTAAATGCACAGCGATGGCATTTGTATAATTGCCATGAAGCTTGAAGGGATGCGACGGTTCTCAGCCTGACAGACAGCGTCGAGATAAACTTTAATTGATTGTGCGTGATCTATATAGAGAGTGTATGTATGTTGTGGCATTTATTTATGGTCGCAGCTCAATGGGCGGACACTAACAGCAGCTCCCCCACTGTCCAGTTGGGGGCAGGAAGACCGATGGTCCAACTGCTGATGCAATTGGAGTGCACTTCCTGGTTCATTCAGTCAAATTGCAATTGCCAGAAATGAATCTCAATGCGCATTCACTTATGCAAATTGCCACAGCATGCACAAGAAACAAGCAAACAAACTATTTAAATATTTTTATGACTTAATAAAACATTTTTTTTATTAAATTCGAGCAACCGCATTTCGCATGCAAATCGAATACAGTATAAAATGCAGAGCATGGCATCATAGATACCAATGAGAGTTCAAAGTTTCACAAAGTGCAATTGCCTCCCCCAGGCAATGTCTTCATACAGTTTTAAATAGAAGCTCGTCTCTGAATTGCAACTGCCAATCGTGCTCGAAGTTTTCTCAAGTTCTATGCTCTGAATAATCCTCAAGTCAAGCTCGGGTCTTCCACTGGAAGTGCTGGCAGTTTAGTTGTGGAGCAGCCCAAAATGTTTAAAACATAGCGCCGTCTACTTTCCCCTAAAGACAGGCATATAATTTAAATTTAAATTTTAAATAAATGCTGAAAGGCAGCTAAGGATCGACGAGAGTTGGGCAACGACTTAAGGATACTCTTTCTCAGTGTTGAAAGTAATATAAACACTTTAAAACTATGATGAAAATTATGCACGCTGTTATTTAAAATGTGGAATTCGGTGGCTCTTTAGGAACTTTTATAATTTAGCTGGAATTCATTAACATTGAAGTTTTAACAGTTTACTAAAGAAAATCAATCAATGGCAATATATTACAAAAAAAAAACTTTAAAGTTGCTAGGAGCTTTCAGCTTCTTCTTGTGTCCAACTTCAAATATCTATCTAAATATCTGACTGAGTTTTCGATAAACTCTGCCCAGTTTTCACCTGTTAGATTCTTCGGTAGTCCACTTTACTCTAAAACCAGTTAGGGTATCTGTATGTATATATATAGTGTACATCGTACTCGTATATCAAATGCGAGCATAAATTCCGAATTATTTGCTCGCCTGCTGCTGCTTTCATTTCAACAGGAAAAGCAACAAACAGTGCACAGCATGCGGACAGTTCCTCTACAGCCTCCCCTATCATCCCGACCATCCCTCTACTACCACTCCCTTCCCCCGACCGATGCTGTTGCTGCTCAGTTGCCTGCTGTGCTTTTGGCCATGTTGCAAAGAGCAAACATAAATTTGTGTGCGGATTTAAGGAGAGTTCTCTGCCCCCCTTTCCCAGCTATCTGCTCTCTCAGCAGTACGCACAACGGGGAAGCTCTGACGCACTGCAGTTGTTGCTTGTTGCCACCATGTGTTGCATGTAAGCTGAGCATGTTTATGTGGCAAGCAGCAGCAGCATTAGCTGCAGCACTAAGCACAGTTGTCATCTAATTTCAACAAGAATCCGAGCGGCATTTGCGTCTAATTAAACCGAATTCCAAATACTGAATCTCAATTCACGCCCCAAGTCTGGCCATAAACAGAAAGTGGCTGTGATTGCGAGGCAAGTTTGTCTATCTGCCACACAATTTGTTATTGACTTTGACCGTAAACGGCAACTGGACTTGCAGGCAACGGTAAACGACAAACCTCAATTGGCCACGTCTGAGATTTTCCTTTTCAATTGAGTTATCTGCCCCCAAAATGGGGAGCACATGTTAGAGCCAGGCCAAGCAAATTTGTGGTTAAAGTTAATGAATTGAGAGATAGATAGAGTGGGAGAGATAAATAAGAGGGGAAGTCGAGAAGTGCGGTTCTAACAACTACCTCAGCTGACCACCCACTCTATCAGCTACAACTGCTCCAGCTAAACAAGCTCAAGTCAGAAATTCTGCCAGCATTTTTCTTTCTTTTCTAGCTTGTTTAGCGCTTTTTTTTTTCTTTTTGCCAATTGCCTCAGCCGCGGCTAATATATATGTAACGTCTAACTGTACACGAAGCGACAATATCTATGGCATCATCGCCAACTCAATGGCACAAAAAAAAAAAAAAAAAATAGAAGTCGAAAGAACAACATCCCCTTAGGCTGTAGCTGTTGAGAGACTGTAAACTCGCGAGTGTAACAACTGCTTTAGATACCCATTGTATTAGCATGACAATGGGGTATATAATACATCGATGTCAGATGGATTGATATATATCTTAGACTCACACAATTGAGTGGATCAATGAGTGGGTAGATTAATACAACACGCCAAATGAAGGCTAAGAAAGATATTCAATGAATGAATCGACCAAATAGTATCAGATATAGAAGAGAAACTTTTTAACAATCAACAGAAATATAAAAATAAAATTCAAGCATGTTGGTTAATTTTTTAACAGCTAAAATAAAGAATAAGATTTATTAACGATTTTTACGAAAAAGAATGCGATATCGACAGTTTACTGCGCATATCTCGAAAAATAATCATCAGAATCACCTCAAATAAAAAGCAGAATGCTAGTTTTGAGTCCTAGAATCGATTAGAGTAAAAAAATGGGTTCAAAAATTTTTTTGATTTTTGATGATATTGTTAAGGGGTAAGTATGAAAAATGGCTTGAAAACGTGAAAAAATTGAAAATGAGGAATTTGATGAAACTTTGAATGCAGTTTGAAAATGTTTTTTATGTAATTGACAAAAACGTAAATTTCATGAAAATCGGTTAAGATTTGGCTGAGTTATGACAATTTAAAGTTAAAAAATAACTCATACTGAGAAATTTTGGGTCTTGGGCACTTTCTGCCACATTCTTGGCCATATCTAGTGAAATACTCATCAGAATCACCTCAAATAAAAAGCAGAATGCTAGTTTTGAGTCCTAGAATCGATTAGATTCAAAAAATTTGGGATAGAAAAAATTTCTATTTTTGATGATATTGTCAAGGGGTTAGTATGAAAAATGGGTTGAAAAAGTCGAAAAATTAAAAATGAGGAATTCCATGAAACTTTGAATGCAGTTTGAAAATTTTCTTTATATCATTGACAAAAACGTAAATTTCATGAAAATCGGTTAAGATTTGGCTTAGTTATGGCAATTCAAAGTTAGAAAATAACTCATATTGAGATATTTTTGGATTTTCGGGTACTTTCTGACACATTTTTGTCATATCTCGAGATATACTCATCAGAATCACCTCAAATAAAAAGCAGAATGCTAGTTTTGAGTCCTAGAATCGATTAGAGTCAAAAATTTTGGAATAGAAAAAATTGTGATTTTTGAAAAATCAGTTTAAAAATGTTATTAATATGCTTGAAAAAAATTTAAATTTCATCAAAATTGTTTAAGATTTGGCTTACTTATGGCAATTCAAAGTGATAAATATAGCTAGTTTAAAGAAAATTTTTAATTTAAGGTATTTTCTATATTTCTAATTATAACTAAGTTTAAATTATATTAGATATAAATAAATATTGAAATATATGATCTGCTGGGTATGTGGAAGTTGTGCATAACTATTGTTAAAAAGGCATATCAATCGAGAGGTAGATATGGAGCATGTGTAGGAGGAGTTGCCGCAACCGCGTGTGCACACAGATAATATCCTCTCAAAGCTGAAGTCGATGATATCCAATTTCGTAATAAAGCATAACGAATTATGCACTCGACTTGCTTTATTTCAGCCAAGTGACTGGTCGGTTAACGGTTCTGTTTCTTGAGCGGACTGAGCTCCGGCTCTGCCCCTGAAAATTGCATGCTGCAGCGACTCCGACTCCAGAGAGTTTCAGGCTTCAGTTGCATTTCGGTATTTTTTTTTTACATTTTGAGCATTTCTGTCCAGCGAAATTCTCTCGCTGAAATCCGCGGCTAAAACTCTCATCGAATATGCGATTTATGCGGCAATTTGTAAACGAAAATGGCTTTTGCCAAGAATTATTATTGTCCATCATGGACAGTTGGTATACCCTCCATACCCTCTGCCCCTTCGACTCTACCGACCCCCACCACAAGCTGCCGCACAGCAGGCAGTCTCTCGCCAAATGCCTTTTAGAAGTCTTCAACTTCAATGGCAATCAGCAAATATTACGTATACGTTGTGCATTTCCCGCATGCCATAAGAAAACAACAAACAATTTGTATTCGTCGACTTTTTGTTGTTGTTGTTGTTCAGTTTGAAACTCATTGTGGTTTGTTTCCTGCCACTTTTTTGTGGGATTTACATTTAAATCGCTTTCCACATTTTGCCTATCATTGCATTTATTGTGCTGCTGCTGTTGCTGCTGCTCATCGACTGATCTCATATTTGTGGTCATCTCTATGATGAATAGCTAAAGTTTTCAACTATCCATATCTATGATCTATAGCAATCGATTCGCTTAGAATACAAATCTCATTAGTTGGTTTTGTTTAGTCTGAGCTTCATAAATGATTGCCTCAAAATATGCAAACGGTTTTTTAATGTATCCGCAACCAAATTTGCATTTTTTAAGAACAATTTGAGTAGAAAATTATTGTTGTTGCTTACTACATGAACACAAATTGAGTCAGATAAATCGATCGAATTGAGTATTTATGTGAGCAAAGAAATTTTACGAAATTTTGTTATTTTTGAAAGTCTTACTTAAAGTCTTACTATATATCTATGAATTTTACTCTAGATAAGCATTTTATTTATTGAACACCCTCAATTTCAGAGATTTAAGAAATAACTTTGTTTAGAACTTTAAGTATTATTTATTTTTTTTATGGGACATGGAGAGAGAGAGAGTTAGAAAGAGATAGACAAATAGAGAGACAATTGAGCAAGAACGTTAAAAAATTTTGCGAAATGAGAAGCCTTGAACTTGACCCAACTAAACAGCAGCAACAGCACCGAGAGCTGCCGCATCAAGCGAAAACATGGCCAATAACAATAAGAAGAGGCAGACGGAGAAGAGGAAGAGCAGGCCAATAAGCAGCAGCCACATTTCGCGTTGTCAGGGGACGCCAAAACGCACATGGACTTGGCCTGGACTTCAACTTGGACTCGATTTTGCTGACATTGACGGCGGCAGTTGGCGGCGCTGCTCTCGTTGCTGTTTGTTTGTTGTAGTTGTTGTTTTTGTTATTGTTATTGCTCCCGTTGCTGTTGCTGTTGCTGTTACTGCTGTTGTCGGGGCAGTCAGTCAGGCATATAAGAGGTTGCCGGGTTGCCACAGCCAAAGAGCGCACCATGAAATGTTATTACAAGCGGCATCGGCATCGGCGGCGGCGACGGCGGCCAACCAAGTGTGAGAGAGGGGTAGTCAGTGATGGAGGGGTGAAGCGGGTCACATGAGTTGTTGGCTATGCAGTGTGGGCAGAAGGTGTGGCAGGGGTGGCAGAGAGGCAGGCAGGCGGGGAGTGCAAAATTAAACCTTTTGACACAACGCGACGCTTGGACGAGCAAAGCAACAACTTGATGAAGATGATGAGGCTGCTCTTTGCTCTCGAACATACAGCCAGTTGTTGTTGTTTATATTTTTGTTGCTGCTGCTGTTGTTGGTGTTGTTGGTGTTGTTGGTGTTGTGGATGCTGCCAATTACTTGTTGTAAGCCATCAACATCAAGCGATTTGGCTGCGTAAAGCCAGACTCAAAGCATTGGCGTTGACTTTAGCTAGTTTTGTTGTTGGCGTTGAAGTTGGAGTTGGAGTTGAAGTTGAAGTCAAACTCGAAGTTGGTGTTGGCGGTGTTGATAGCCATCTTCTTCAGCTTAATTTAGCATGTCTGCGCGGTTCAACACTTTGCCAGGTATTCAGTATCTCGGTCTGAGAGTCGGTCGGTGCTGCGGTTCCAGCTGATGCCATCCCATCCCATCCCATCCCATCGCAACCCTTTCAATTCTCGAACGTGCCCATTTGGCAAGTTGATAATCTCTTTCTTAAGCGGTCAGCGCCAATCACTCAGCTAGTCTTCAGCGGCAGTTGGCAGTTGGCAGTCGGCACTCAAACGTGAGCGTTGTGTTCCTCTTTTCTGTAATTGTCTTAAATCAATCACAGAAAAGTGTTATTATGACAGCGTTATTAATCGTGACAGCGCTGCCTGCGAAAATTGCCACGAACAAAAGAATCGACTAGGAGGACTCCGACTCTGATTCCGACTCCAAGTTGGACTTGGCCATTGCCATTGCCATTGCCATTGCCATTACCACACAGCATACAGCATTTCTAGGCCCTAATGATTTTGAACTTGCACCGCCATTTGCAGTTAATGCCAGCCACAAACCGCATGCATGTCCATAACAACAGTTGCCCAGTCTCCATTCCCATTTCCCACTTCTTTTGGCCAGCTCCAAACTGGGAATTGGCAACTTGCAACTGTCTGGGACTGCCACATGCGGCCCACGCGATCTCAGCCCCATTAAATGCAAATTATTTCATTTCTGTGCCAATTGTTGTGCTACTTTTTATTTCGGGCTTTATTCGTGCGCATCATCAAAACCAAATCATCAGCACAAAATAGACGAGAAATAGAGAGAGATAGAGAGATATAGAGAGAGAGACAGAGAGAGACCTTCACTAAGCTGCAAACAAGACTGAGTATGACCGAAACTTAAATACACTCTCAAGTTGAAGCTAAGAACCAATAAAGAAATTATAAAAATTAACAAGGAGATCCCATGGAATGCTTCAAAGCTTCCTTAAAGTATCATAATTCTATTTTAGAAATAGCATTGAATATACTTTTTTTATTGCAATTTGTTATTTAATTTATTTATTAATTTTAGTTATTTATTTATGTAATGCTCTGTCAAAACAGCTATAATGATATGTTAATAGTCCCATCTTGCAGTTGACTCTTAACTATTTGTTATTTGTGCATTGAATCAAATCATGAATCAAATATTAAGAATTATATAATTGTAAATAAAAAAATTTTATGGAACTGCCGATTCTGCTATAGTTGTTATATTCTCCATTATGTAGGGTATATAGTATTGTATTGATACCGTAACAAAAAAAATGTTGTTGCTGCTTTTATTGATTTCTCATGTTGCACAGATTTTCGCAACATAATTGCCATGCGGCGGTTCTGATTGGAATTACAAGAATAGAAGGCAAATGGGGGAAGAAGTAGCAGCAGCCGGAGAAAGAGAGAGACATAAAGAGAAAGAGAGCGAGAAGAAGCATCTGTCAGTTGTCTGGGAAATTGTTAACAACTTGCAAAGGTAGATGGAAATGTGATTGCAAATGTTAGCTGGCAGGAAATTGAGGTCAGTGTTATGATTGTTTTCTGAATGACTTTTGTTTGCCATACAGTTGTGTTGTTCAGGCCCATGGGCAGCACAGTGGCCAACTAAAGTCTATTTACCAAGAGTCAGTTAGTCAGTCAATCAGACAGCAGGTTAGCATCATGCTAATCAAACAAAGAATTGCCTGCTAGGAATTTGTGGTAGTAAAGAGGGAGAGACAGAGAGAGAGAGAGACAGAGAGAGAAAGAGAGAGGGAGGGAGAGAATCACGGTGAGAAAGAAAGGTAAGGAGAGAACTGTATACTTGTGCTATAGATTTCTTTAAAGTCATCTGACTACGCCTTCGTTGCAGATCCAAGCTATAGCTGCTCACATTTCTTCCCACACTTGCCACAAAATCTATGACCACGCTGCTTGCCACTTTTCCATCATCTTCCTCTTCACGGTCCTCTTCTTCTTCTTCTTCTTCTTGTCACATTTCTAATTAGCATTTTGTGAATACCGCTGTCAGCATCGCAATTTACTAGTATTTGCTCAGCACTTTGCGTCGCATTGTCAAGCAAAACAAAAGACTTAGGCAACGAACTTGCGCATCGGCAAATCGACTGCAATTAAGCCACAGCACTTAACATTCTAATGGCACCAAAAGCATGGCCGGCACACAGCCATGTGTGTCCACCACAAGCTCTTATCACCTGTTGTCGTTGTTGTTATTGCTGATGTTTGTGGCATGCCACAGTCTCATGTCCGTCATAGACATGACTGAGGCGACGCTAATCAATAGTCTGGGCTTTGCCCGCCCTGTGGCTGTGTGTGACACCCGCGGCCAACGACCGTGCATACTTGCCACTTTAGGCCTATACCAATACCCTCCTTCCCCCCCTAGTTGGTGTAGAAATGATGCGGAACTGGTTCCCGACAGGTTCTGCATAAACTATGCCCACAATTTGGCGCTAATATGCGATTCGTGTTCGTTATGCCTGCTGTTTGCAGCAACTACTCCGCTGGCTCTCAATTGGCCACGTTCAAGACTCCGTAGATGCCATTTCCGAATCCTCGACATTGCACTCGGAACTGTGTCAACTGTATGGCTGCCATCAATCGTCATATATGCATGCAAATGGACAAGTATCACAAGCTACTGTTGTTGAGTTGGCCCAACTCAACTGTACCTCTTCAACTTAATGGCAATATGATGACGACCCTGGCTAGGGACATACAGACCGAGATATAGAAAGAGAGAGATCAACGGTTGCCCCTCATTAAAACTACTTAAGTTGCAGCTCAGCTACTCGAAATGAAGTCTGGCCTAGGGCAAAGGCTGCAACAGCCACAGCAGCCGCAACATGTGGATTTAATTTGCAACAAGCATGCAACAATTTCATTTTTCAATTTTAACTGTAAAAACCAACACGTTATCCACGACATTGTAAACAAATCAATTTAGCCACAAGGACCACACCAGCGCTCTCCACTTGGACTCTGAGTTGAACTGGGACACAGACAGACGTTGGGACTGCAGCAGAGACAAGGATTGGCCTGAGAGACTGTGACTGTGAGTTGAGCTGGGAGACTCGCCTGGATTTCAATTAAGCCAATGGGGTCGTCTTAAAGCAAATTGAGCCAACCCCCAGTTGTGGAGCCCGCAATGCGTGCTAGAGATGGTACTCGGAATCAGAAGTAATTTTATGAAAATATTAAAAACATACAAAAATATTTAGTAAAATAAAAATAAATCAAAATTATATTGAGAGTAACACTGAATTTACTGTGGTAGATTGTAGGATTGTATTCTAAAAGAAATCAGATTAATTGAATATAATTTATCACAGTCAAGTTAGTTAGTTTTTATTAAAAACATACTTTTCTTAGATTAAAGCAAAGTTCACAATATCCTTTAAAATATTGAACTACATAAATTAAGTAAATCGTATCATTCACAATGCAAAATTTAATTATTACCAATATATTCCCAGTATTTATTATAACTATACATTTAAAAGTGTTGCACATTTTTTAAACTTTTATTATTTCTGAATTTCTATTCGTTGCATATCTTTTTTTTCTTTTACATTTTACATACTTTAATCAATCTTTGATTGTTCCATCTCTAAGTGAATTCACGATTACAGCTGAAGTTGGTAAAAACGCCAACAACCCGTAATTAAAAATTTCCAACTTTGTCTGAAATTAATTTTGAATATGGCAACGACAGACATACAATCGGACGGACAGACAGACCGACAGCGACAAACACTTGACTTGAACTTGGAGTTGAAGTTGGGGTGGCTGCTTTAGTTCTCCAGTGACTGAGAGAGACTCTGGAGAGGAGCTACTTTTGCTTTTGATGGCACGCCGATGCCGCGCAAATTGCCTAGACACAACCTCATCTCTGCGAGACACATCATGATGCCTCACACAAACAGAGGGGGTTAGAGGGAGGGAAGGAGGAGAGAGAGAGAACTGCTGGCAGATAGCAGAGTGACGCGTACGGATTAAGTTGAGCATTCAAATTGAAACTGACAGCAGGCTGGCAGGAAAGAAGCGCGACTAGCCTGGCACTCAGGCAATGTGGCACTTTAGCCAGGGGAGTGTGTGTGTGTGTGAGCATGTGTCCTGGGAATGCAAGGAGTAGGCATCATAAAAGTGCCAGTTGCCATTTGAGCAGAAGAGTATTTGTTACTTTGTTCGCACGCACTGTAAAATAGTGGCAAAGCAATAAAACTGGCGCAGATATCAGAGATCGCATTATATGACTGCATAAATTCAAGCTGATGGCAATTTTATCTTGGCCATGTCTGCATGCCTGACTCGACCCAACTCCTTCTCTCTCTCTCTCTCTCTCTTTCGTTCCAACTGATGATCATTAAATGCACATCAAATATTCTTGGACAAATATACTTGACCCCCTCGATGTGGCTCGACTTGAGACAGACTGTTGTAAAGACGCTGCTAATTCAATTAGTTTAAAGTGTTAAAAAGTGTTGAGTGAAGTGCGAGTCGAGCTACTTATGCTCTGTGTTTGCAGTCACTAATTGCCACAAAAACAAACACCAGAGTTAGTGTAGGAAGCTGCCAGTTACGCAATGGGGTCAGCCACGTCACGATATGTACAACGAATACGAATCTATTCACAAACCACATTCACAATTCGAATTTGCATTTGCAGTTGCAATTTGCGATTTGCCCGATTTAATGGACATTCAGCGCCAGTTTAAGAATAACTCTGGAAAATGGCTATGAAAATCAAAGGCTGCGCCCACTTTGGCGCGAAAACAAATGACTTAGGACACGAACTAGATCAGAGCTAAGTTAAGAGCGGCAGCAGCTGTGCCAGCAACTGCAGTTCCGCCTCTTAACCCAAATGCCAAATAAACCTCAACAGTTGCTAAAGTAATCTACAAGACTGAAATAGAGAAGAGAAAGAGAGAGAGAGACAAAGAGGGATAGAAATAAGCAGAGAAAGACAGGGAAATAGTCATGTTTAATCCAAATGCACAGCATATTTGAAATCATGAAATGAATATATATCTATATATTTATTTCAACTTAAAATACCCTAAAATTCTCAATATATGTATGATGGCAATAAGCAAACGCCTTTCACCTACTCTTGCACACACAATACAGTACGTATTAGCCCATTTGTAATTAATGATGGAACTCCAACACATTGACTTGCCTAACGCCTTTTTCTCCGCGTACATGATGTCATTGCACTGTTGTGTTTTGTGATCAAATCGATGAAATCGAATGCCGAAACTTTGACACAAGAGCATTAATAAGCGTATAGATTTATGTGCCACATATCGAGACGGACATCGCGGCGTCTCGCATGGGGCATCTCTTGTGTTGGACACCCACGCGGGCGTTGATTTTAAGCCGATTTCAAAGCCAGACAAATGTGCGGCTTAGCGGCAGAACAACAATTTGCAAACAGTCACAAAAAAAAAAAAAAATAAAGAAAAAATAACAAAATGAAACAAAAACTTAAAGCGAAATTCAATATCATTTTTTAGCACTCACAAGAATCTGTAGTTTGGGTCAGTTGGCGCGCAGACAAGTTGCTCGCTTAAGTCTTACGTTTGGACCGAAGAGAAACTCACCACGGCAGCCGTCGCCAACCACAATGATGTCACAAGAGAGACTCAAACAAACGACGAAGCGCAAACCGGCAAACGATGTTGCCGAAGCCGAAGCCGAAGCTGAAGCAGAAGCCGAAGCAAAACCAAAACAAACCGAAGCCGGCCACGTGATGTGCGACAAAGTCAAACACAAAACTTGTTGCCAACACTGAACGCGTTTTGTTTACAATCCCCAGAGAGGGCATTAAATCGAGAGAGTGAAGTGCTTGAGAGAGCATTCGGAGAGCACGCTCACGTGCTGCTGTTGCTGTCTGCTTTGCTTTTGCCGCCTCTGCAATTTGTGCATTTGGTCAAGTTCAAGTGTGGAGAGCAGTTCCTCTCTCTGTCTCTGTGACTCTCCGTCTTTTCGTCTGCTTGTCTGTCTGTGTCTCTCTCTTTCTCTCTCTCTCTCTCTGACTGCTTACGTCTGTTTTGCCGGTTACGTCTAATGCTGAGAGATATTGCATCTTTTATAATCTCAGCACGTCGAAGCACTCGCGCTCAGTCTTGTTGCGCACCTCGTCGTGTGAAGTTCTTCTTCGTCTTCGTTGTTAGTATCGTCTCAAAGTAAATAGTTTGCAAAAGGTGAGACTAGTCAGCCTATTGCGGTCTCTCTTCCTCTCTGGCTTACGTAGTCCGTTCGTTGACCGTTCGTTGGCTACGCTTACGTCATTTCGCTTCGCTTTACGTGATCGCTCGACGTCTGTTGCTGGCTTTACTGCGACAAGCTCTACGTATCTTGCCACATTCGGAGTCGCGCTCACTACCGACACACAACGCGCGCTAATCGCCGCTTATTTCAAGTGCAAAAATCTAAATCAAATGTTAGCTGTGTGTGAGAAAGTGATCGCTTCTTAACGTTCATAGAAATACATTTAGAAATTTTTGGAATAATAACAACAAAAAGAGTAATAAATTAGTAAACAATTAATCGGGAGACTTGACATCAATGGAAAATTTTAAAAAATATATATTAAAGCCATTAAGTTTAATTAACAAAATGTAGAAACATTTGCAAAATGTATAAAAGTTGCTTTACAAAATAAATTAATTAAAAAATCGCAATGAATATAAAACTTGAAATGCAACAAAAACGTTTGTTTCAAAAATCCAAAATAATTTTTTTCCTGCTTTTTGTTTGACCAGTTCTAAAAGCCTGTCTCTTTTATTTGGCAAACAACTTATTAAATGCAAATAAAATAACTAAAATTAATACTATTTAAAAGAAAAATTGATCAATTTGTTAATAGCTTTGAATTTAACTGAATGTTTCGTATTATTCTTGATTTTATTTGGCATTAATGAAGATTTCTCATTGACGTCAAATTGTTGGCTATAAACAAAATTAAAGTGCAACTCTCGGCAACTGCAGTGCGAACATTGAAAACAAAATAAAACTAAAAAAATAAAAAAAATAAAATTAAAAGTAAAACAAAAACAAAAACAAAAAGCGCTGAAAAGGGGCAACAATAACAAAGGCAGAGGCAGCAGCAACAACTTTATAAGACGAGCACGAGCCGTGGCACAACAATTGGCATGAGTTGGCGGCAACTGGAAGCTGCAACATTATTGTTGTTGTTGTTGTTGCTGTTGTTATTGTTGTTGTTGGGTTGCTGCCACCTTGGAATAAGCAAAATTAACTAAATTACAACATCAAGGCAAAAGGTAGCAACAGCAACAGTAACAAATTTGTTGCACATGCAAATTTATGTGTAAGTGCGGCAGCAGATACAACAACAACAACAACAACAAAAACAACAAAAACAACAAATTGCAATAGCAAAAGCAGCAACAGGCAAAATAATTGTGTTTAAATAAAGCTGTAGCCAAGAATTTGGTCTAGACTTGGCCAATGGCCACACAGACCAAGTTGTGCAGATGCTGCTCCAGCCACTGTTGTTGCCCCTGCCACTGCTGTTGCTGTTGCAGTTGCAGTTGCATCAAGCCATATCCGGTTGAGGAGCTGCTGCTGTTGCAGCTTCTGCAGAGTTGAGAGCGCACACTATGGTCGCTGGGCTGCCGCTGTCTAAATTTAGCGCTTAATGAAGCTGCTCCTCCCTACCATCTCACTCCATCTCCCACTCCTTTGCTGCCACCAACTTGTTGCAGATGCAAATTGTGCCCCAATGAACACACAATACAGTTCAGTGGGTGCCCTTCGCCTCGCCCCCTCGATATCTCTATCCCTTTGACTGTAATAATTCATAAAAATTGGCAAATTAAACGCCAACACAAGAACTACGTATCCCCATTCTCTTTCTTCGCCCACAAAATATGTATGCAATTTGTGGCAACATACCACAGTCTAAAGCCCCAATTGACCAGGCCCCGATCCAAGTCCAAGCCCAAGTAACAGGCAATTGTTTGTTTGTGTGGCATGCAACAGCGTGGCATGATAAATGTGCCCTACGAGTTTTATTATGTATGAACTTGCTGCAATTGATTCTCCCTTCCCCTTCCCTACCCATTCAATGCTTGCCCCATCTGCTTATGCCACAAATAGTACAAAATAAACTAGAAATTTCGATTCTAACTAAAAATTATGTTCGTGTCTGTGCGTGTTTCAGTTATATTTATATGTATATATGTGGGTGTAAAATGATTTTACACTAAGTACCAGAAATATTTATACAACAAATAAATATACATATATTATGAAAAATTATTAAACAAGTGCAACAAACAAGTGTGTGAAAAACAAAACAACCACAACAACAATAAACAACAAAGCGAAGCTGCAAATTTTTTTTGCGAAGAAATGATGAACAACAAATTATTGGTAAGTCCTATAAAAAAAGCTTAAATAAACACTTTAATACTAATTACAAAAATAAATACCAGACATTAGTAAATTAGTTGAGCAACAAATTAACATAAATTATAAACAAAGCCATAATTAATTAAAGCCTGCCACACAATCAACCACAAACAAGTTGAGGTTTGAGCTCAGGCTTAACTTCCACTTCTTACCCTTTAAATGTAAACTTTTATTAATCCATTCATTTTCAATTGTTTATTAAACAATAATTGCGGTTTCTTACACTACGCTGTTAAAAAAATCTGTAGAAGAAATTAATCTTGTTACTGCTTCAAGAATAATCAATGTGATTTCAGGCTGACAAATCAACATTTAAGTCTGTCAACGCTTGGATTACGTTAAGCAAATGTTGTAGACATTTAAACTTAAACTGTATCTCAATCTCAATCTCAATCATAAGTAGAAGTAGAAGTTGTTGTTATATCTGTATCTGATGATGTATCCCCTCATCTGTATCTGAGTTGAGCTGAGTTCGCATGACATATCTTTTTGTATAGTTATGCTATTATTTTGCAGTTTACAGCTCAACGCGCTGTCAGTCTGTCAATCACTCAGTCTGCACATCAATCAGTCAATCAATTTTTGCTCTTGTCCATTGAAGCGACGCGGTAAACCCAAACGCCCAACGAAGGTCGCGTGTGCAAAACGCACACCAAAGTGCGGCACAAGTCTCTTAAGAAAAAAAAAAAAAAAAAATAAATAATTTTTTTTTTAAATTTTTAAAGTTATTAATTATAATTGCTGCTGTTGTAATTATTAGCGCATTTTCGGCAAATCGACAAATAGTAAAAAAGAAATAAAGTTCAGTATATCACAATTTTAAAAAATTATATCCAAATCTTAAATTATTATAAAACAATTTAGAAAAAACTTGAAAGGCTTATTAATATATACATATATATTACTTATATACATTTTATATATTTATCTATAAAGAAATATATTGCATAATTAAATTGTTTATTTCAATGTGCACTTTTGTGCCACATAAATAAATTGAAATGCGCATAGATTAAAGTTAATTTCAAGGTGCCAAAAAATACAGAAAATTCCAATAAATATTGTTTTATGGTGGTATATATGTAAAGATTATAGGGTATCAATTAAGTCAGTCATAGTTTATTTTAAATCTTGAAATGATTTCATTGAAGCTTTGTTTTCTGCTGCCTTCCATGGATCTATGCGGAATTGCAAACAAGTTTTTATTTATTTCCAATCACAAATAAATTTTAATTTACTTTTATTTTTTATTTTGGGCTAAAATTTGATTATATTTATTTTATTTGTTTTTTTTTTTTTTGCAAGCTACAAAGAAATTAATTTAATTGAGTTTCATTGAAAGCCAAGAGAATTGCAAACAAATTTCGCATTGCCGCCTCAATAGACATGGCCTTGGCTCTCCAACAACAAGCCAAACAATTGTTTAAAACAAAAGCAAACACAAATTAAAAATGAAAAAAATTAAAAAAACAAAAGATTGTTAAAGTAAAAAGCATATTAATTCCGCACATTTTAAAACAAGTACGAGCAAGTGAGATTAAGTGTGCCATAAAAAAACAAAAGCATCGCTCGAGTCCAACTAATATTGAGTAATTTGCCAGAGTCTCTGCTCTGATGGAGAAGAGGGGAAGAGCTGTGAGGGCAGCGCGTTTAATTTATAAATAAATCTATTAGGCGGCAAGGCGATCGTAAATTACGGCAGCTCCTAATTGAATTAAAGTCATTCCAAGGCGGCGCATCCTGCCTCCGTGCCGAGATACTCTTGCCTCCGCCAGAGAGAACAGCCAGAGACCCAGACTATTTTTGGTGTCCATGTGCCGGGCAGCAGCTCCAGCAGCTCCAGCTTCAGCTCCAGCTCCATCTCCAAGCTGCCATATATATTTATTATTGTAAAGCCCGTTGAACATAATCATTAAGCGTAATTTACCTACAAAGTTCCACGCCGCCATGCCACTGCCACAGACAGACAGACGCATGGACAGCTGAACAGACGGGCAGACAGAGAGGTATGCGGGGAAAATGATTATTACCATACGCCCCCTCCAACTCAGAGATCTCCACTCTCAACTCAACTCAACTCAAGTCAGCTGAGCACGAGCGCAACGAAAGACTCAAGACACGAACTTGACTTGCCACAAATACGCGGGCAAAAAACTGTGGCAAATTTAACAGCAATCGAAACACAAACTATATCCAGACTACATAATACCACTATATAAACAAATAAACAACAACAAATAACAACAACAATAACAACAACGGCAATTGCAATTGCCTTGTGTACAGAAGTGAAAGCTGTTCGAGTTGACGTTAACTTTGAGGCGGTGGCTGTTCGAATTGGGGCTGTGTGTGGCAAGTTACCATCCCTCCCCATCCCGCCGCTCTCATCGTTTGAGTCTTTGGCATTTACGAAACTCTGCACATAACGGGCAACTGTCAATAAATAATCAAAATAAAACCCCAAAGTCGGACAATTGACTATTTTTGGTAACTTGCCGATGTATCGAGAAAAAGTGATGCCAATTGTATATCTATATCAATATGTATAAGTATATGTATATGGAGTTGCGTTCCGTTCATTTCATGAATTTGTGAAATTGAGCTGACTCATGATGCAATCAGTTCACAGTTTACAGTTACATGACACACACACACACACACGTATATTTAGAGTGGGCGTCAATGACTCCCAAATGCAGTTAGAACTCAACTCACATTCGATATAAATATGCGCGATCTTAAATGTCAGGCGGTTCGAAACTTGTTTTCAACCAACAAACCAACAAAAACAAAACAAAAAAACATTATCATGACATTTGCATATGTGTGCAAAACAGAGCCAAAAAGTTAATGTTAAATTAATTTAAATCATTGCTGGGGCTGCTGGCCAAAGTTGACGCCAATCTGTTGCTGCTACCACTGCCAAGTTGCTTGCCTTGAGTTCTCATATCGTGCTACAATTCGCGGCGACTTGTCTCACTAAACTATAGACCAACTTCAACTGCCACAGACGTCATAGAACAAAAGCAAAAAATAAAAAAAAGGAAAGCAACAGCAGCTAACGCATTGCAGTTAAATATGGCAAAGAAAATGATAGAAATACTCAGAAATAATTTTGTTTGGATTAGTTAGCAAGAAGTTATTTGAAATTCTTTACTTCAACTTTTGAGAGAAAATAAATAATAATTATAAGATTTGGTTGTTCCCATTTCTTCCAAAAAAGTGAATAAAAGCTTCGTTTAACAGCTTTCAATGTATACACCTAGTTGACCTTAATCCGCGCAACAATATGCTGAGCAAAAATGATTTCAATACAAAAGACTTAGGACACGAACTTGCCACTGTGCAAAACCAGACTCAGCCCTGGCTTGCCTCCCGTCTCCTCTCCTCTCCTCTTCTTTCATTATGCCTCGTCTTTATGACAATTTAATTAGGTAAATCGATGCATAAAACAGTTGCTGTCGCTATAGTTGTGGCTGTGCATGCTGCTCCATCGTAACTCTGGAGCCTCGATGAGATACTCACAGGCATATTTATGGTTGGCATAAAACTTCAGTGTGGCATAAGTTGTACGACTCCGTCTCTCTCTCTCGCCACAATGTTCGGCAATAACTTAAACCATTTGTAAGTTGAGCTGAGCCTAATGATTAATGCTTTATGTTTGTGGGCGCATAGCGTACGCATAACGGTATATGGCCAGCATTATTAAACGCAATTACTGGCAATAGGAGATTCGACTTGACCAGACTTTTGGCCGTAATAAATTGGCCAAAACTTGCTTAACGAAAAACGCAAACAGAAAACAAATGCGAAAGTTCAAAGACACGCTGTGGCTAATTAAAGTGATGAGTGTGTGTGTGCGTCCCTGTGTGTGTGTGTGTATGTGTGTGGGAGGCAGCCTTGTAGAGATAGAGAGAGATAGGGCGAGAGGGAGGGAATGGGACAGCTTTCTGCGGCTTTCGTTTCGCCATTAACGAAAATCTACAATTTATTTTGCGCTGCGTTTTGAGTTCTGTTTTCGTAAGCTTTTAATAGGATTTTTTATTAAACATATGTTTTTTGCCTCTCGTTCTCTCCTCATCCTCCTCTAAGATACTCTCAGCTTCTTCTGGCAGTTTGACGTGACTTCAGTCTCCATTGATGCGTGTGCGCGACATTATTGATGATCTCATTGACAGGCGAGCGGGAATTACAGACATCTTTGACTTTTCAACATATTCAAAGTGACATTAAAGTAATCTCACTGTCTCGCTCTTCTGCCCCATCTGGTCGTCTCTTTCTATATTCGAATTGCTGGCAAAGACAACTCTTCTTTCATTAGCGCAAGTTCTCAACTTTAATTACATTTTTATGGCCTTTGACAAAGTCTTGCGCCATAAAAACCAAATCCAATTTGATGCTACAACTATAAAAATCGCTCAAAAGTCTTAAACATAATAAATAAAATGATTTTGTAAATATTGTGAGCCAGTTGAGAGAGAGCCTTGGCCTATGCCAGTCGTAAAATTAATAGATTTATGCTTAATAAGATCAGCGAGAACTTTGATACGACTTTGGCCAAGACCCGCATCCTCAACGTCTCCTACCACAGTGGCCTCACTGAGTCATCTGTAGCTTGACTTGGCAACAATGTTCGACTCCAACCATATGTATGTAACGCCCACAGCCCCAGTCAGCGAGAAGTACTAGTTGTGGGGGCTTAAAAGCAAAATCGCATAAAATATAAAAAAAGAGACATGAAGAGATGAGACTCTGGCCAACATTTTGTGTTTAGTTTTATGGAGACATCAAAAATCGTAGACAGCGTGAAAATAAGTGAAAAAGAGCGAGAGTTAAATGGAATGTTTCTATGAGCTGTGAACTCTGTTGTTGCAACTTGCAAGTTGTGGCGCACTCTTCTGCTGCTGCTGCTAGTGCTGCTCTCGATGAAGTGGAGTGGAGTGAAGTGAAGCGGAGTGGAGTCCATTATCATGATGATTAAAACTTATTATTGCCGGCTGTATTACTATTATTAGTTTCGCAAAGTTCCAAGTGCTCTTTGGCCAACTCAAACTCCACGACCATGTCCAGGGCGGTTACACGCACGCCGCGTCCTTTCATAATTCTACCCGCCCCAGCTATGCCTCTGCGATCTCTCCTCCTTCCCCCCCACCCTCCTCAACACCCCTCACACACCAACATCCCTTCGGACATAGTCTCTGCTGCTGTGGTATGCATATTTTTAACCAGGCTGCGATTGCATCCAACATGTTATTAATACGTAGAAACAAATAAGCAAAAACAATAAGAAAGGCGCTTGGCGCTGAGGCAGAGGCAGTGGATATAGAGGGGACAGAGTCTCGTCTCGGCACAAAAACGCGTTACAATTCTGCGGGCTACACCCCAGAGTCAGTGGCTGAGACCGTAGCACCAACAGCACCAACAGCAGCACATTCACCTGGAGCTGGAGCTGCAGCTAGTGAAGGAGTCGGAGTCGAAGTTGGAGCTGAAGCTGGAGCTGGAGCACGACGCTGGCTTTGGCTTTGGCCATTGTTCAGCTGTGCTTATTTTCAGTTTGGTTCGCTACAGTTTTACCTTGATGGTCGTTCACTCTACAACTTTTACTACTGACAAACATACACACACACACACATACTCCTACAATTAAGTATATACAGATATATATATATATATATATATATATATATATATATATATATATATATATGTATATACCAATACATACACTGCAAGTTTTCGGTTGACTTTCAGCGCCCCATCAAAACAAAATATGAGATTGAACGAGCCGCACAGCCGGCACAAAAAAATCGCTCAATAATATTGCATATATAGACGATACGATACGATATGAGCCGATATACGATATAGTCGTCGTACTCGTGCATTGGCCAGGCCAACTAGCAATTGAGCCAACTAGTTGGGCCACAACCTCCGTATCTGATAAATAGAGTGGTTCACAAAATGCTGACCGGGCCAGCGACAGTGACCAAGTATAGCTCTCCCTCTCTTTCGCTCTCTCTCTCTCTGTCTCTTTGTCTCTCTCTCTCGCTTTTGCTCTGTCAGTCAGTCCTGAGCCAAGCCTGTTTATTCTCTTACAGCTACTCTTGCCACTGAGCATTATAGCTTTATGAAGGTGTTTACAATGCTGCATTATCAAGACCATAAACTGCCAACATATCATGTCCGTACTATGGGCTTAACTATTTGAGATACTTTCGAGATATTTCTGGAGGAATATTCACTATATAAGGTGGAAGAACTTGTAGTTGGCAGAAAATCGACTAATTTACGAAAAATTTTAATTATGTAAATTTTCCCTAAATTTTTTTGTTCTTTAAATTATTATTTATTAAGTCCTTGAGCTTATATTCTGACATTTTTGATATACCGTTTTATACTCTCTTACTCTTTCTCTCAATCTTTATCTCTATCCTTCTCTCTTTACCTCTCTTTCGCCATCTGTCTCTCTCTCTATCTCTCCCTCTCTCTCTCGCTCGCTGTCTCACTGTCTATTTTTCTGTCTCTTTTCTTTTCCAGTAGCTAAAATTCCACTTCCTCTCTACTTCATTTTCTTTCCATCGCAACATTTACTTCCTGCATTTCTTTCTTTCCCAATTGATTTGATTTTTTTTGTGTGTCAGTTAGTGTATTCACAGTTCGCTGTGCTATTTCTCATATTTTCTCTGTTATTTGTTTGTTGCTGCTGTTGTTGTTACTGTTGCAATGTTTGCCAATATCTTTTTGCTTTTCTTATATTTTCCTACCATTATTTTGTTTTTGTTTCGGCTGCTTTGCCCGGCGTTGCTTATCACGATTTGTGGCCATATTATATTATTTTTTTTTTTCATTTTTTATATACAACTTGGTGTTGTTATTGTTGCTGTTGGTCGTGTCGAGTCATGCGGCATGCATTTTAACGCATATTTTGTAATTGTTGCCGCTGCTGTTGCCCGTTGGCTGTGTGACCTTTCGCCAGGGCGCTGCCTGAGACACATTTGCATGAACAGAGACAGAGACAGAGGCAGAGGCAGAGAAAAAAGTGGGGGATAGAGAGAGCGAGAACTATTGTGAGGAAGAGAGCTAGTCAAAGAAAAGTCGTAGACCAAATCAAGTTCGTTGGACGACAGCAGTTCATTGGCCCATGAGCCACAGCAGCCGCTGCCTGAAGAGCCAACAGTAACAGCAACAGCAACAGCAACCGCAATGCTTTTAAGCCAAGCTGCCTCAATGTCTAATTACAAACTGCGCTTCCTTCTACCACCGAGGAGTCCCTCCCCCCCCCTCTCTTTGTTTCTCCCTCTCTAAGTTTTGCCCACTTCTAGTGTCTGCTGCGGGTCTTGGCTGCTCATAATTACCAACAAATGAATGTTATAACCATAAAAATTAACTTTGACGCCGCAAAAGTAAAGTTATGCTTCAGTAAAATGCCTTTTTTTTCGGACCTGCGCCGCAAAACAAGAACAATGAGCAACCGCAGCAGCAGTAGAAGTTGAGAATATATCATAAAATAGAGAGAAAAACAAAAGCAGTCAGAACTTCTTAATCATCTCTCTCTCTCTCCCTCTCTCTCTCTAACTCTCTCACTCCCTTTCCTTTTATCTCTCTCTCTCTCTTTCTCTGTCTGTGTCGAAGGCGAGTCTAATTATTTACACGCTCTGCGCATGCATATCGGTTACCATTACCATGGCTCTAACTAGCGATAGCCCTGGCCCAAAGTGTCCAGAACGCCCCTCTAATACACTAAGAGTGTGATGGAGGAAAGGGGGAGGTGCGAGGTGCGCTGATACCGTATGGGACAAAGTGTTTAAAGTCTTGTCGAGTGTTTAGCTGCTTCAAACGCTTCGCTGCGTTTTGGGCTTAGTTGGTGGTAAGCATGTGAGGGGGAGGATGGCGGCTGGGGTGAGACGAGGTTGTGTGCAGCAACAGAAGCAGCAACAGCAGCAGCAGCATCAACTTGCATTACATAATAATTTCGTTTACCGTTGTGCGGCCATTTGATTAATTTACAACAACAAAACGAAAACATCAACCATAGCAACAATATCAAAAGGCAGCCAAGTTTGTCTCTCTCAATGCAAAGCGCAGCGAGCTGAAAATTTATGCAAGTTCGTTGCTTAAGTCTTTTGTCTTTTGACTTCAACTGCTGCTGCTGCTGCCTGCCTGCTAACTGTTCTAAATGCAATTGCGCAAAATGTCCCGCTAATTCTCTAGCGACTAGCCCCAACCATCTCCACAATGATTTTACAGAAAAATCTAAGAATAAAATTTAATTCAAATTTCAATGACTTGCAACTAATTTTTTTGGTTGAAGCCGTGCTCAGTTAGAGAGGGGAACTGGAGCAACAAAGGGATATTGGTATTTCTTGTGGATTTAATTTTGGCCACACTTAAAGTTCAGTTAAATAATGTGTTCCAAGCATATCTAAAGATCAAAATTTAATGACTTGCAACAAACTGTGACAGTGGGGGTGTGTAAAGCATAAAGCGCAGAAAAAGAAAAGTTTGGTAGATATCTAGTACACGGCAGATGGTGACAAATAAAACCAGGCAATAGTTAGCAGAGACCGAGGACAACGGAAATATAGTATAAGATAGAAAAAAGATAGAACGATACACCCGCCAAATCCTAAGGGATTTTTAGCAAACTTGATGTTCTGTCAATTTTGACTTAAATTAATTCTAGGACTTGAAACTATCTTTCTGATTTTTATTTGAGGTGATTCTGAAGAGTATATCTCGATTATGACCAAAATTGTGCTACAAAATACCAAAAATCCCAAATTTCTCAATATGAGCTATTTTGTAACTTTGAATTGCCATAACTAAGCCAAATCTTAACCGATTTTAATGAAATTTACATTTTTGTCAATGATATTGATAACATTTTCAAACTGCATTCAAAGTTTCATGAAAATGAGACTTTTTAAATTTTATTATTTTTTAAGCCATTTTCCATACTAACCCCTTGAAAATATCATCAAAAATCGAAATTTTTTCTATCCCAAATTTTTTGGCTCTAATCGATTCTAGGACTCAAAACTAGCATTCTGCTTTTTATTTGAGGTGATTTGGATGAATATATCTCGAGATATGACCAAAAATGTGTCACAAAAGTGCCCAAAATCCCAAATTTCTCAATATGAGTCATTTTGTAACTTTGAATTGCCATAACTAAGCCAAATCTTAACCGATTTTCATTAAATTTACATTTTTGTCAATGATATTGATAACATTTTCAAACTGCATTCAAAGTTTCATGAAAATAAGAGTTTCAAATTTTATTATTTTTTAAGCCATTTTCCATACTAACCCCTTGACAATATCATCAAAAATCGAAATTTTTTCTATCCCAAATTTTTTGGCTCTAATCGATTCTAGGACTCAAAACTAGCATTCTGATTTTTATTTGAGGTGATTTGGATGAATATATCACGAGATATGGCCAAAAATGTGCCAGAATGTACCCAAAATCCGAAATTTCTCAATATGAGCTATTTGGTAACTTTAAATTGCCATAACTAAGCCAAATCTTAACCGATTTTCATGAAATTTACATTTTTGTCAATGATATTGATAACATTTTCAAACTGCATTCAAAGTTTCATGAAAATGAGACTTTTTAAATTTTTCTATTTTTCAAGCCATTTTCCATACTAACCCCTTGACAATGTCATCAAAAATCTAAATTTTTTCTATCCCAAATTTTTTGGCTCTAATCGATTCTAGGACTCAAAACTAGCATTCTGCTTTTTATTTGAGGTGATTTGGATGAATATATCTCGAGATATGACCAAAAATGTGTCACAAAAGTGCCCAAAATCCCAAATTTCTCAATATGAGTCATTTTGTAACTTTGAATTGCCATAACTAAGCCAAATCTTAACCGATTTTCATGAAATTTACATTTTTGTCAATGATATTGATAACATTTTCAAACTGCATTCAAAGTTTCATGAAAATGAGACTTTTTAAATTTTATTATTTTTTAAGCCATTTTCCATACTAACCCCTTGAAAATATCATCAAAAATCGAAATTTTTTCTATCCCAAATTTTTTGGCTCTAATCGATTCTAGGACTCAAAACTAGCATTCTGCTTTTTATTTGAGGTGATTTGGATGAATATATCTCGAGATATGACCAAAAATGTGTCACAAAAGTGCCCAAAATCCCAAATTTCTCAATATGAGTCATTTTGTAACTTTGAATTGCCATAACTAAGCCAAATCTTAACCGATTTTCATGAAATTTACATTTTTGTCAATGATATTGATAACATTTTCAAAGTGCATTCAAAATTTCATGAAAATAAGAGTTTAAATTTTTTTTTATTTTTTAAGCCATTTTCCATACTAACCCCTTGACAATATCATCAAAAATCGAAATTTTTTCTATCCCAAATTTTTTGACTCTAATCGATTCTAGGACTCAAAACTAACATTTTGCTTTTTATTTGAGGTGATTTGGATGAATATATCTCGATATATGACCAAAAATGTGTCACAAAGTACCCAAAATCCATAATGAGTAATTTTCTAACTTTGAACTGGCACATTTTATCGGAATCTTAACTTTAATAAATTCTGGGACTCAGAACAAGCGAGATATGGTGAAATATGTGATAGGAAATTCCCCAAATCCCGAAAGTCTCAAATTGAGCTAGTTCTGAACTTTGTGCTATTATATTGTATGTATATATTGATGGTTAGTGTTAGTAACCAAGTTTTTTGGAATTGGAATTAGAATTAGAATTAGCCTGAACTGAAAAATACAGCAAATTCTTCTCTAACCTTACATAGTTTATCAGTTTGTTGGCTCCTTCATACTGATGTGCAGTTTGCTATAAAGCAACTTCAAAAGTTGAGTTAACAATTATAGTTTTTATACTCGTGGTGGGAAAGAATATCAAAATGATGTTATTTATATTCTAAATAGAAACATAATTTTCAGCATTTTCAACATTATTAATGAAAAGTCACCCCAAAAGGTATTCCCTGGGTCAAAGAGCTCATTAGAGAATTCGGGGTGACGTGGGGAATTTTCTTCAGAGGCGTGTCTTGCAGAGGCGTTAAAAGAAAAGGAAAAACAGGCATCGTCATGTAGCAAAGTGTCGGAAAATGCTACCTACAAAAAAAGATGTAACAACAAAATGAAACACGAAAATGGAAAATGCCATTTATGAAGCAGATGATGATGATGATGATGAGATTGCCCTTAGCTGCAAGTGTCTATCGGTCTGCTATGCACACGGCCAATTTTCACTGCCAAGAAAATGAGAATCAACAAATATACACAAGGAAGAAGCAGCACAAAAACAGACAGTTTTCTCCAATACGTATGAAATTCTTGAAACGTTTTTCTTCATCCTTTGGGCCAACTCGTTTTCCGGCAACAATAAAGTGCTGATCGCCCAGTGTGTGTGTGTGTGTGTGTGTGTGCGTGTGTGTTGTTTTTACATCAAAGGAATTTCCATAACCGCTAGCATTCCATTCATGTGTGTATGTGTGTGCCGTGTTGTGTTGTTGTGGCTAATGGCCAAAAAACAAGAACAACAAAAGGAAATACGACGACTTTTAGCTAGCTGTCCCTGTCTCTCCAGCTTTGTCCATCTCTTTCCATCTAGCTGGGTGTCTATCTGTTGGCTATTAAAGGCCTTTTGCTTTCTGCTGCTGTACGTAACGAAAATGAGCGCAAACAACAATGAAAAAGTGGCAGGAAAACACAACAACAGCAACAACAAAAAGCAATAACAACTGCAAGAATAAGAGAGAGAAGACAAGACGAACAGGTTTTCAGGGCAATATCGAAGATGCGTGCGTGGAAAACTGCTGGAAAATGCAAAAGATAGCCAAAGGCGAAGTTAGAGAGAGACTTAGCGAGAGAGAGAGTCAGAGAGAGAGAGAGAGGAGAGCAGAGTAACAGCTGGAGAAGAGCAGAGTCGTGGAGGGGAGTTCCGACATTCATCCACAAGATGCGGTGGTCAGGCATGCATTGGCCGCGCTTGACCCTCCGCTTAACCATTTGACACATTTCAGTTGCAGCAAAAATCAAGTAAAATAATAACAAAAATTTCAAAATAAAAAAAAAAAAGATAAAAATATTCAAGATTATTATTCAAAAATATTATTAAAATATAGTTTAAGCTTCATCTTCTATGAATATGATAATGAAAATAATAAAAGGATTATATTTTTATTATATTTAAAAAAAAAAACAAAATTCTAATTATAGTAAGTCAATTCAGTCATGAAAATTTCAGCTGAAAGCTAATCCCAAAATTCTCTCTAATCTAATACTCTCTCTCTCGCTCTTGAGAAGCTTATCAAATTTGAATTTGAGGCTGCTGCATTTACAGGGCATCTGCTAGTCACAAATACAACACTGACTGTTAACAAGTTTTGTCATTATCTAAATACAAAACTGCATTCCTCGCACGCAGCAAATGTCGAATTGCATTCGGGGCTGCTTAACATGTGCGTGAGTCGCTTGTAACTGTAGTTGTGTGTGTACGTATGTTAGTGTATGTGTGTGTGTGAGTGTGTGTTTTTGTATATAGGTTGGTGTGGCAAGCAACGGTACTGCAAAGTTGCATTTAACTGCATTGGCAGCGACGCCTTTATGCTTTTTGGCCAAATTGCCAAGCTGCCAAGCTGCCAACGACGACGACTGTAATTCAACAACTGTCTCGCTCTCTCTCTCTCTCTCTTTCTCCTTTTCACTGTCTTTCTCTGTCTGTGTCGGGTAGCGGGTAATTCGGCTAGGCTCATCATTTGGCCAACTAAATGCCTAACTGCATTTGGCTGTCAAGTCAACTTGTTTACGCTGCGTTGGCGTTTGGCGTTTTTTTCTGGTTTTTGGGTCAGCCGCAAAACAGCACGCGCTTATATAAAGTCACTAGAGAAGAGAGACAGAGAGAGAGAGAGATCAAGATAGCGACAGAGATGGAGACAGTGATTGAGACTGAGACAGCGACAAACGGAGATAAACATAAATCATAAGGGGGAGACAATTATGCAAGGCATAACTGAAGCGTAAATATTTACACAAAACTGCAACAATGTGTCGACTCTCTGTCTCTGTCTCTTTCTCCCCCTCTCTCTCTCTCTCTCACTCTCTCAAAAACATAAATATTGCGAAGAGTTACGAGTTGTACGTGGCCGTAGATACCCTACCTAGGGCTGGGGGGCAGTCAAAAGCGACAACGTGACTCTCAGCTAAGTACTAAAAAAACATACAGCATAAATTAAATCAACGAACTGCATCGCGTATTACATGCGTAGCTATCGCATAGTGAACATCTTAAAGATCTACATCCCCCCCCCACCCTTTCACACTCCAGCAATACTTCAACAAAAAAAGTATCTGAAACGTGAGCGGCCACTTGCAATGAGCGTGGCGAATCTGTTGCCGTTGTTGCAGCAACAAATCACATCCCAAATAAAAAAAAAATCATCAACTTTCAGTTCCCTCTCTGTCTTCACTTCCAATTTCAGTTTCATTTTCATTTATCAATCACATAAAATTCATTGCCAATTTGCTTTATGTTTATAATTTGGAAAATCAAGCACATATCATAATGAAAATCAGCGGTTATAATTATTATCAAGTTAATATCTTCGAAAAAGATAGCGGAGATGGAATATTTTAAGAGGTATTCAATTAACGACGCCATCGGCTGCCAGAGTCGAAAACTTCATTGTGCTAGCTTACTTAATTAAAGAAGTCTGATAGTGAACAAGTTGTGTGAACCGGTTCAATAAATGAACAAGTGTATTTCAATTAAAACTAGGGTCACAAAAATCTTTATTTGCTAGTTAAATCAATGTAGGAATACTTGAAACCGATTTCTGAATAGTTATCAGTTATATTCCCATTCAATGCACTCAATAAGAAATTCCGTTTGGTATTTTGCTCAATTGTGAACCACATATTGAACCAGTTCATATTACGAAGCAGTGAAACTTTTTTGTAATATGCGCTCCTTAATAACAACATTGCCTCTCAATTTTAGCACACACTTGTCTTCAGGGAAACGCTTTTAGAAGCAAAAAGAGTTTAATTCTCGCTTATTGAAGTTCTCAATAAGATGTTCAGTAGTCTCAGTTCGATATATTTGCCAATTGTGAACCACATATTGAACCGGTTCACTGGACAATCACAGCCCATAAAGCAACAGCGATGCAAATGCAACCATTAATGCCTGCATTTATCCCGTGGCCATTGAATATCAGGCAATCGACGTCTATTCAATCCGAACCGGAGCTGAGTACATCCGCGAACCGGTTCAAAGCTGAGCACATATTCAAATAATGATTGTGGGCCTCAAAAAGGTGAATAACAGTCATCCGATGCGAGTTTTCGACGTGTTCTAACGTGAATATTGAACAGAGACTCAAGTCAAGTCAAGTTATTTGATTGCCCAGCTGGCCTAGTTTCAGCTGTTGTAACTGTAATGTGTAGATTCATCTCTCTCTCTCTCTCTTTTACACTCTCCATGTCTTTCTCTGTCTGTGTTAGTGCATCCCTGGGAATACTTGTCGTCTAGGCGGCGCAAAATTAATGTTCAAACAGTTGCAGAAACAATTTGTATGCGAGTGTCAAAAGATCTCTACACAGCGATATATGAATCCACTTTGAATAATGAGTCTGAATCAAATGAATGCAATTCGAATACGAATACGAATTCGAGTATGAATATGAAACTGGCTAAATTTGCTTGTTGCCGAATTTATGAGCTGCTGATGATTGCATTTGAATAGCTTGACTATAAAACTGCCAAAACATGTTTCAGCTCACTTTTATAGACCTGATTTATAGAAGATTATACAAAAATATATATAGAGAGAGGTAGAATTTTGTGAACTTTTTGCTGTTCCAGTTTTGCAGTCATAATTAATTTATTTTCAATATCAACTCAATTAATCAGTTGACTTGACAATGCACATTATTATTGTCTCTCTCCCTGCGTCAACCTTGTCTCTCTCTTTCTCTCTCTCTCTGTCTCTCTCTTTCTCCCCCTTTCTCAATCAGTAGCACAGTTTTATGCCCAACTGTTATACAGATTTGTTTCAAATTGGCCCGAAGACATTTAAACGAAACTAGTTTTCCTTTTCGTTGTTAGAAACTCGCCAGAGAGCACAGAGGTATAGAGAGAGAGAGAGAGATCGTGAGAGCGCCATCAGCTGTTTGTTGCCATTGCTGTGCTATTAACTTGGCTTAAACGCTTAGCTGCATTCGCTGACTTTGCTCAGAGTAGATTTCAGTCTCCGCCGGCTCGTCGCGTCGTGTGCAACTCGCTTAGCGAAAACGTTTCTCGGCCTCTATTCAAAAAAGCAAAACTTTTGCTTGCTGGTAAAAATAAACACACCGCGAGTTCCCCTCGTCTATTTGAAGTGCAACATTTGAACAGCTGTTCGTGTTGGAAAAAATAATAATTGAAATAAAAAAAAAAATAAACGGCAATTTCTAACGATATTTATTTAATTTGTTGACGCCATGCAATTTGTCAGTGCGAAAAACTATTTGTGAGCTCTCCAAACGCTTACGTAATCCCCTCACATATATATTACCTGTAGTCTATTAGTTATAGTTGTTGATGTTGGCTGGTGTTGTTAAAATTTTTGCAAATGACTGCGTCGATTTGCGGTGCGCAAAATTGTTTGCGATCTGCGAGATTTAGGTCAAATTTTTGCAAACTTTTTGCCAATATTTTTGGGAAGGGAAACGGGAGGCATTTTAATAGCTGGGGATGATGATGATCAGCCACGTCTGAGTTGCTTTTTAGCGCAGTTAGAAACTATTTGCTGAGTGTGTGGCAAGTGCAAAGTGCAGGCAACAATAACAATAACAATACATAAATATAAGAAACTTTCGCTAATGTTAAACAACAATTTTTGTAGCAGAAAAGGCAAGTACGAGTTGAGGCAAATGTTTGCCTTAGTGCAATGCTAATAAGGCCATAAAAAACTATAACTATATATGCATATGGAACTACAACAACAGTAACAACAACAACGACTTACATCATCTGGCACACTTTGTTGCAACAACAACTATAGCAACAACAACAAAGTGGAGACCTGCTGCATTTAATTAATCAAAATGAGCTTTTGCTGTAGCGCTTTCAGCTTTAAAAAGTATTTTTCAAAAGTATTTTTATGAATGAATGAATACTTGTATGAGTGCATGAATGAGTGACTGTGAGACGCAGTGAATGATTAAGTGAATGACTGAATGAATGACTTTATATAGGTAGAAGCAACCTCTCAGTTTCTGTTTCAGCTTCAGCTTCAGCTTCAGTTTCTCTTTCAGTCTCAGCCTTTTTGTCATCCTTTTGCCATAACGACAACATAAATTATGAGCAGTAGCTGCTGCCTGTGCTTCTCTGTCCCTGTTGCCATATAAAAATATGACTTATTAATAAAAACAGACAACAACAACAACAACAGCAGCAACTAGAGGAGTGTGCTTAGGGGTGTCTACAACAATAACAACAACAACTTAATAAAGAAACCAGCAACTGGCGCCAGTTGCCACAACTGCAACTGGAAATCGCCGCAAGTCGAGTTCAGTTTTGAGCGCCTTCGTCATAAAACTTGATGTTTTGTTGATTTTTCATTAAATGTGTTAAATATGCCAAAGTGTAGGCTGTGCGTGAGTGTGTGTGCCTGTGTGTGTGGGTTTTTTTTTCACTTTTTATCACTGTCACTTCTTTGACTATGAGAAACTTGAACTGCACTTGTTGCTGCCCACTGAAAACTAATACTAAAACAGCTGCAGCTGCTAAATATTAAATATTTCCACTGACAAGTTGAGTCAATATCGCGCATCATCTTTCAGAGCTGATAAATGCTAATTTGTTCGGGAATGGACTATATATAGAAAGCTTACGCTAGAGAAACGAATGATGATAAATTGTGCAGGAACTTACCGCCAACTGGGCAATGCTGAAAATAAAAGAGAATTGAAATGTTAAAACAAAATTTTAAATTGAAATTAAATATAGTCAAGCAATAATAATGCATTTAATATTTCTATTGTCTATGTTCTCATTTTAAATTGAATGAAAAAAGATTTCAAAAAGTTGTATCGTATATTTACAGTCTATTTGTTATATATCATATTATATATTTCTGAATTTCATATTTTATGCACTCCACTAAATTTTCAAGTTAAGGAAAAAAATTATTCCAACCAATTTCCGTTATGTGCTGCAATTTAATTTACTTTGGATCAATTTCGCACGCAATTTTTGAGGCTAATTGAACGCCCTCAACTAAGGCTCGATTCGCATTTTTTTAATTATGTTGGACAAATACATACATACCCTTATACCAATGCATGTGTGTTAAACACACTTAATATGTGGCACACGTTTTTGCTGTTAATGTTGTTTCATACAACATCAGCATCAACAGCCACCAATAATAAAGAAACCCGACCCACAGGCAGAGGAAACTGCAGAAAGGCACCTCAACGAGTGAGAGAGATAGTTAAATAAAAAAAGAGATAAATAAAGGTAAAATAAACCGTAAGGATATTCTCATTTCCCCATAATTTAACTTTTGGGCGGAAATTACTTCATTATAAAAGTAAAAGAAAGGGCAACAAAAGAAAACTCCATGCGGCATGTAAAAGAGAGATGCACATTGATAAAAAAACAGAGATTGCCACACTGACCGGATGAGCTGACCTTTGTAGAAGGAGGGTGAAGAGTGCTGAATTGGAGGGGGGGGGGGTCAGTTGCCGCACACAAAGATCCACAATGTGTGGCAGAAGTGTTCAAAGTAGTTAAGGCGCCCACGCGCAAGGTCAACTGCAGTCGGCAGTCATCGAGTTCGTTGCCTAAGTCATTCGTTTGGAGGAGGTGGAAAAAAAAGAGCAAAGTTGAAGCTTATAATTAGCAGAGCAAACTGAGCTGATCGAATGAGTCAATGAATGAATAAATGAATATCTAACTGCTTTGCCCAAACACACACTCACAAATACATATATGTATGTATGCAGGCCAGCATGTGGCCAGACAGCGAAAGTTGAGCAAAAAGCTTGAGAAACTTCATGAAACATGTGTAAAAATAACAAATATTTCAAAAAGTGGCGCCCACGCTAACTATAAATGTTTATAGGTGTGAGAGTGTGTGTGCCAGTGTATGTGTGTGGGTGTTGTGGGCGTGTAATGTGCGCCTGACACCAAAACAGTTAAATTGTGGAAATACAAGAAATTCAAGTGAATATCAAGCGCAAAAATTACGTCAATCAAATAAGTCAAACCAGCAACTGGCATGGCAGTCGTCGCAGTTGTTGTCGCTGCCGCAGCTAGCGTCGCAGCTTGCGTCGCAGTCGCTATCGTCGTCGCCGCCACAGTCTTCGCAAAAAAAAATTTCGCTGCAAAAGCAACAATGTGAAATAAAAATATTGGCGTTGAGGTCCAAGCCAAAAATGGACCAAACAGCGTCGACTGAGGCAGCGACGCAGCGCAGCGCAACGCCGCGCAGCGCAGCATGTGGGCAGCAGCAGCAGCAGCAGCAGCAGCAAAGTTGCCTAACAACAACCAAACACCAACACGAACAGCAGCAGCAAACCAAAGTCTCAACTCTACACTGACCGAAGACTGTCTTCGTCTTTGTCTTCGCCTTTGTCGTTGTCGTTGTCGTCTTCGGGTTTTGGCAATCGGTTTCGCTGAATCGGTTAAGTTGAGTTTGGAGCAGCTTTAGCTTCAGCTTAAGCCGCGACTATTCAGTTCGTTTTAAGCGCGCGTGCGGTGCGGTTCTCTCTTAGTTCAGTCTCTCGCAGTAACACCAACTCAATACAATTCTCTCAAATTCAACAGCTGAACAGTGTGTGCCGTGCCAAGCAAATTGGCAGCATCAACTGACTGCTAGCCAAGTATTAATATATATATATATATATGAAATATATTTAAAGTGTGCCAATTGAATTCAAATTTTACATAGTGAAAATTTTTGAAGCAAAAATTTTGAAAAATATAGAGGATAAACGCAAACGCAACGCGACGTGCAAAATATCACAGCCAACAACGAATTGATAGTGTTTCCAGAAAAGCGTCAGAAAATTTTCAAATTTCAGCAACCACTAAAAAAAAAATCAAGTATCTGTGCACACAGCTCAGTGTGTGTGTGTAAGTGAGCGTGTGTGCGCATACCCATCTTCTCTTTCGGTGGTGTGTGTGAATTTAAAAGGCTTTTCATCCGCTGAAAAGTCTGAAATAATTTGTTTGCTGGCGTTCATTTTCGTTGGCAGCTGTTTGCAGTATGAACTGATTTTCACCGAAGTTTGATGAAGAAAATGGTGAGCAAATATTTTTCACATAATACACATCGTAAACATTAAGTGCAATTAAAGAAATTGCAACAATTTGTGTTAATTTAAGCAGCAGCTTGGAAACTGTGTGCAGTGGAAAAATACTCGAAAAATTATAACTGAAATATTTTAAGATTTAAGAGTAAAAATCAAATAAAAGTGATTTAAATATTTAAAAAATTACTTAAAATATTTTCAAAGATTTGAACTTAAAAATTTATAAATAAATTTATTTTCTCAAAATTTGTCCTTTTCAAATTTTTTGATGTAAAATTATGTCAAATAATGCTTATGTGACACATTTTGGAGCTGGAAATTCTTTAACTGATTGTTGCCAGTGAAAAACTGTCAAGTTGAGTAGAGTCGGCAAAAAACCCCGTTAAAATCATATGACAATCAGCAGTAATTTCCAAGCTAAAATAAACCTGCAAAATATATAATCCCATGTCAAAGTCAAATCAAAAGAGCAGACAAAAAATAAAGTAAACATTTCACTTTCATTTGTGCAAAATATAGGAAAAAAATCATTAACATTATTGTTGCGGCAAAGTTGAAGTTGAAAATGAGGATGGACTTCAAGTTGAAGTTGCAAATGGTATTATAGATAGAGATGGCGATGAAGATGGAGATTGTGTTGATGCCTCGTCACTAATGTTGTTTATTTTACTTGGGACTGTATTTTTTGCAAATGGGAAAATATGACAAATAATTACGCGAAAGGCTTGACACAATTTCAAACGAAAATAGAAAAAAGAAATTATAAATATTTGTCAAGCGCACAAACAAAACAGAGATCAGTGACAAATTTAACAAGTGAACAAATCCCAAATACAAAACAAGGAAAAAAAAAAAACTTAAATAAACTTAAGGTCGACTGAGTGATGCGGCTTTGTTGTTTAATGTGAATTTTGTGGCTACGACTTCGAGTATTTTTTGCTGGCCATAAAAAAATCAACGCACATTGGCGAAATTTTTGTTACCCACGACTTTTTGGCCAAGAGACGTTATTGATGTTATTTTATGTTTTTTTATGTTTCGTCTTTTGTTTTGGTTCATTTTGGCCAAGCTGCAGCTCTGAGCCCGAGCTCATTTGTCAGTCAGCGCCAGCTTTGGACTCGGGATGGCTCCGAGTCATTTGTAAAAAATTGTACATTGTTCAATGTGAGTTGTTGTCGGTCTTTGCTATTTTTCACAAACCAACTGACTGACTGAGTGACTGACAAACTAAAACTATCTTTGTCTTTGTTTTTGTTTTTGTTTTTGTTTCATTTTCTCGTTGTTAGCTATGTTATTTCTTCAGCTGTTTAA
Organism: Drosophila quadrilineata; assembly: GCA_018150725.1. Taxonomy (NCBI): domain Eukaryota; kingdom Metazoa; phylum Arthropoda; class Insecta; order Diptera; family Drosophilidae; genus Drosophila; species Drosophila quadrilineata. Next base: position 1,896,355 of record JAECWN010000452.1, read on the forward strand.
ATTGTTGTTGTGACTCGTGAAGGTGCAAAACTTTCACTTTATGTTTGTAGTTGTTTTTTTTTTTTTATTGCTGTATTTTATATTGTCTTGCGTGCGAGCTGCGCAGCACAAAAAAAAAATTAAAATATTAATGACTGTAAATTATGAGCTCACCCCGAACATCCCCCCATTCGACACACTGCGTGGGCTGAAATTGCAGCTATTAACTGAGCCAAAACTGCTGCATGCAACACAGTTCTACATGCTGCAGGGCAAAAAGTGCTCACAACAAAAGACTTAAGCAACAAACTTCATTTACGAATTGGGTCAATGAAGCAAAAAAATTCATGTGAATCTCTGACTCGATAAATCTTTCACTCTCTCGAATGAAAGTTAATATTAAGCAGATCCCAAGGCTTCTATATTTTTGACTTTTTCGTATATTTCTAGAGTTTACTAAACAAAATTAATTACCTTTTATTTTGAATATGTAATATTTGTATGCTCTCGGTATTTTTTTAAATGGGTATTAAAATATTGTTATACAAAATAGCTTATATATTAAAATATTATTCTGAATAAAGATTTAGCCATGTTTAAGAAATTTTATTTTTCAGTCATGGCAAACAAAAGCTTTGTGCAACTTATGCGCTCAGAAACAGAGCCAACTCATTTTTCAGGAATGTCTGCCTGGCTGGCAACGAAAGACTTAGGCAACAAACTCGTCGTTGTTACCCAACTCAAAAATGGTTCTAATCTGAGAAACGTTTCAGACGTCAATCGCAAGACATCTTCTGGTCAAAACCACAAAAAAAAAAAACCAAAAGTCAACTTGCACCCCACACAGTGTGTTGAACCTGCGATGCTGCCTCTGACTCAAGGCCATTCTCACCGTCAGCAGCCGCAGAATTCGCTATCGAAAAAAAACTTGAAGAAAAACGAAACCAAATCAATTTTATTTCTTAAGGTTTCATTTACGGCATAGAATTCTCATAAACTTTTATTGTGTGTGTGTGTGCAATCCAAAAAAGTCAAAGTGTGTGCGCCCACAAGCAGATCAGTCTGAGGCATAGATGAAGAGACTGAGGACGGTGCCAGTCAGTGACATAGACAGAGACAGAATCGGAGTCAGCGCATCATCATTAGTCAGTAGTGGTGGTTAGAGCCGAGTCCAAGGCTGCTGACGGCATTTCGCGAGCCGTTTTGGCCAAATTGGCATTTGCGGTGGGCGTCTTGTGTCGATTGTCAAGAAATGGATTTGCTGCGTGGGCCGCAAAAGCCGCATGACACAATCGTTGCTCGGAGTGATTTCTGTGTGGCTTCAGCCACAACCTCAACATCCACTGACTTGCACTTGTTTTGAGATGCGTCAAGAGGGCGCAACCTACTTTCACCAGAATACTACTTACATATATGGTTTCATTTTCAACGATTCCCCTTCGAAAAAGGCAGCATAACAACACTACACAACACACAACAAAATAAAACAAAACTCTTGGGGCTGTCAGACAGACCGCAGGCAGAAACAGCCGCAGCAGCAGCAGCAGCATCTGAGCGAATTATTTGGCTAAAAAAAGGCAAAAGCAGCAAAAAAAAGCGAAAGTAAAACAAGAGACCAGTTTCAGTTTTGAGTTTTGAGTTTTTCCTGGTTTCGTTTTGGGTCTGCAGACGTCGAAATGATGTCATGACTGAAAAAGGAATTGCCAAAAATTAAGTTGAAGTTTAGTTTCTTCGTTGCTGCCAGGCTCAACGGGATAACAACAGAAAAAAAAAAAACAGAGACAATGTTTTGTTTTATGCAAAATCATGCAATGAAATTGAAACGGCGCTGAAATCTCAGAAAACTGTATAACAAATGCAAAAGTAACCAGACGACTTTGGCCCAACCCAGTTTCATTTTCAGCGTCTCGAGATCAAAAAAAAAAAAACAATAAAAAAACAGAGACCCTGAGACACGAGACGGCGTTACCGCCTGCATATAACTAGCTGTAATGTCGTTTATTTATTTCACTTTTAAGATAATCCACAACAAGCCAGCAAATTTATGACTCATATTAGTTGCAGGCAACTGTAACTGCAACTGCAACTCCAACGTCGAACACGGAACCTTTTAAACGGCAATTTGCAACAATTTTCACAGCAGTCGCACACACAAAAAAAAAAACTTGAATTATCCAAAAAAAAAAAAAGCTGAAACCCGTTTAGACAGTTAAGATTGGCGACCAATTAAATTGCTGGCACTGCTTTTAAGTTGTAACGGTTGCAAGTTCGTTGTCTAAGTCTTTTGTCTTTATAGCGCCTGTCAATGGGCAATCGGAGGCCTACGCTAATAACTCAATAGATCTACGCTGCAATTTGAAATTCAATTAGCTTTGATCTGACCACCGCAAAGTGCTGGCAACATCCTGTCTGGTCTCCATCTCCATTTTCATCGCCATCTCCATCTCCATTTCCATATCCTGCAAATTGCATTAACCGCACATGCTAATCAAGCTAGAGAGCAAAAAGCCAACCGCAATTATTAAATTACATTTTGCACAGCAGCAGTATCAACAACAACAGCAACTGCAACTGCAACTGCAACAGCTAAAGCATCTCTAGCCTAATCGAAACTTGACTGTGATCGCCTTTGGCCAGTGCCGTAGCACATGCCACATGTGGCAAGCAGCAGACAACAGCAAAGTTGACGCTTCTACTAATTGATCCGACTGCGCTTTAATGAGCCCTGACAGCAATTGCGGTATTCTTTGTCAGCTGCCTTTACCTCCCTCCTCCCCAGACTCCTACTTCTGCTTGTCCCCCTCTAGGCGCTGCCACTGGAAGCGGCAAACTGTTGACAGTTGCCTGACAGTGTGAGAATCTCTGTGTGCTGGGCCATAATTAAAGCTGTCTCTTTAGATCCGATATATATCATGCCACAAAACTGGTTGTACTTGATAATTATTTAAATTTTATTTCACTTTTTTTTTCTTTTTAAAGAAATTTATGCACTGCTTTAGACACTTTTTTATCTAGTGAAATTTTGTAATAAATTCTAGTTAAATTATAGAGCAATTATGTGTACTTAGTGGACGAACAAACGAACTTTTTAAACAGAGACATCTTCTGTTTGTAATATTATTTCAAAAAAACAAATATAAATATTGATATATTTTTTAAAAAAAATCGACTATAAAGTTCATTCCCGCCGTCTGACTATGCTTATTTCCACTAATTTCTCAAATGAATTTCATAGTTTCAAGTTAGATTTCCCATATTGTTTTATCTGTTCAATAATTTCAATTACTCTATGATTTATGATCTCAACGTAACAATTGTAATCACTTTGTTTTGGCTGGAATTAAGCTTTTCTGTCAGGCACGAAACTATTGAGATTTCATCATTAATCTTAAATTGTTGTGCTTGAACTTAGCTCCGGCTTTGGCTTTCGGCTTTCGGCTCTCGGCTTTTTCGAGCCAATGCAACAGTTACGCATAAAAAAGTTATGAGTCAACGCTTGGCGAAGGTCAACAACTGCCGCAGTCCGCCGCAGTATTGGTGACAATTTGTATGTACCTCACACACACACACACACATACACACATACACACGGAATATACATACATATACATACCCACACAAAATTGGTCGGCCTTAGGCCAATGCGTAGGTTTTGGAACAACTTTAGCGCTCTGTCTCAATCTCAGTCTTGATTAAGAAAAATCATTTGTGGCCAACGCCAATTGGCTTATTACCAATAAGCTGAACTACAAGCCAACTCGACTCGAGTTAAGAGTCTGGCGATTTGCATATGAATCAAAGCGCGATTCTAACACTCAGTTAGCAGAGGCGTCGGTTTGCCTTACGGGGCGTGGGCAAGTTGAACAGCCTTCAACACAGGCACAACCAAGAGATACATACACAGATGTAACATAAGATGCTATAACTTCAGCCTACACTCAGCAGCAACTACAACTACAGTTGTTGATAATATTTTGTTTGTAATTAAAAGCTCTTACAGGCAAAATATGGCGTTGATTGATTTTGAAAGCTAATTGAATAGGGTTGGGCTCAAAGTGGCCTCTTCAAAGTACCAACAAAAAGGGACAAGTCACTTCCTTACACAGCTTAGCAAAAAATATATTTATTAGAGTGTGTGTGTGTGTGTTTGTTAATGAGTTAACGCATTTCTTATAATTTGGTTAGAAGGCAGCCTGGCATCATTGGCCAAGCCCAGAACTGCTTATTGTATGGTATTATTATTTTTATTAAATTATTCATAGTTTTATATACTTTTCAAATTATTTTATTTTTACATTTGTATTTTGTTTAATATATACTTTCCTTAGTTATTGTTTTGCCATAAATTAAATAACTTTAAAATTATTTCATAGTTAATTTTTCTACAATCTTCCTCTACTTGTTCCCTTATTTCGAGCTCTCAAGCAGCAGGTTCGTTGTCTGAGTCTTTCGTTTTGCAGCACTCTCAGCTTGGCTGCATCGCGAGCTAATTGCCGAGCAAAAGAGCGAACAAGCACAATAATGTACCGTCAGGACAACACAAACACAAATAACAACATGTAATGAACGCAGCTTAAAGTTGAGATTTTAGTTTCAGTTTTGAGACTTGGGTCTGAGTTGGTTTTCTGCAGCTTCTTCTTGGCTGTTTTTTTTTTTTTTTGTGTTCTGCCCTCCGATTCAATGAAAAGTAAATTGGTCTGACTTGAAGCTGGCCCCTGGACCATGCTACAAATACTATACATTTATACATATGTATATACATGCATATAAATAAACATTTATTGTTGTTGTGATTCGAGGATGTTGCATGAGGGCAAAAACGGAAATTTATGCCATTTTAAAGCGAGAAATGAAACACGCCCCGAAAGTGCATTACAATAAATTATATAGAGAAATATGAGTTACCGCTATTACCACAATTCCCTCCCTATACCCATTCCACTCTCTTTCTCTGTCTCTGTCTCCATATCGCTCTCTTGTTGCTCTCAGTTTCACATTATAAAGCAATTAATGCTGCATTCTCGCTCCACTTTGTTTATTTTAATAATTCATAAACAGAGAGAGGGAGTGAGAAAGAGAAAACAAAAACAAAAAAAAAACTGAACGCATAATTCGGATCCTTGGGTGGTCGCAACTAGCAAGATAGGAATAAGGGCTAGTGGGGAGGGGGTTGTTCCTCATTAAAAATGGCAAATGCTAAAAATAGTTGTATGTGTGTGTGTGTGTGTGTGTGTGTGTGTGTGTGTGTGTGTGTTTGTTGCTCTGCACATATTTTCATATTAATTATCTTGGCCGCAGTTGTTGCCACTTGTACAGCTGTCTGCAGTTTCTATGCTCTAGGGACTGTAGATGCAAAGTCAACTTGCCACAAAAACAAGAAATAAAAAACAACAGAATATGTAGTGGAGAAAGAAGAAGAAGAATGGAGTTGGCAGCAGGAGCTGCTATGGTTTACACAAGATTTTAGTCGATTGTCTGCCATTGAATTTTAGCGATAATTAACACCTCTCCAGCAACTGCAGCAACTACTTGACCAGCTTCCAGCCAAATTGGCAGCGCGCGACACAAAAAAATTACAAAAAATAAAAAAAAAGCTAAACAAGAAACTGTGTACAGAACTTGTCGCATCCCTTTTTTTATAGTTCTTGTTACATTTTTTTGTTGCGTTTTTTTCTTGCTATTTTTAATGTTCGATTTTACATTTATTTTATTGGCCGGAGCGAAACTGTTCTGTTGCTTATTGATTTGCATTTTTACAAGACGCCATGTTCACAGGCTTCAAGTTATTTTTGTATATTTAAATTCTCTTGTGAGCATGTTCTTTTTTTTTAAGTTTTAACTACAGGCCATTCAAGGCTACAGCTTGATATAAAAAAGCGACTTAAAGTTTTGTGCTGTTAGCTACTTTTAAGTTTGAGTATTTCCTGTGCTTTAATTGGCTGCATTTTTCTCTCCTTTTCAAGCTAAATCTCTAAACAGAACACAACTGATTATATTTTCCTCTTTTTTTTGCTGATTTTAAAGCTGATTTAAGAATCGCTAAAGAATTTAGCCATGAAAGAAATTGCCATGTCTGTGCTATTCAAATCCTTCTGTCAGCTTTTCCACTCAGCATGCTATTCACATAATCCAAAAGTATTTTTTCTATCCAACTGAGTCATGTCTTGGGTCTTGGCCCTTATCCAACCTTATCCAAATTGTATTACGTTCAATTCAATCAATGCATCAAAACGCTGCCCACGCAGTCCGACATACTTTGGCTTGACTTTTGCTTCGGTCAAGTCTGATATGTAAAATGGTCACTCTCTTTTTTTCATGACATGCAGAGGCTCAGGCAACTTGCAGGCGTATCATAAAATTATGCAGAGCACATACCACGCACACACACTCACACACACAGATACATGCCACTATTATACAATAGCCCGGCAAAGGCAGGCAGCAACAATTGCATAAAAAAAGAAAGAAAATATATGTATATGTGTGCATTTGTATATAAAACAAGATTTTTTACAATGCGTCGCCAACGTCGTCCAAAGCGAGAGCTGTCGATGGCGACGGCTGCAGGCACGTACGCATGTTGCCCATACCAACAACAACAACAACAACAACTAATGCTTATCCCCCAACCACCCTCTCCTCTTTCAGTTTGTTATTGTTGTTATTTATTGAAGTAGCAAAGCACAACTCCCTCAACTTCAACTTCAGCTTCTACTTCAACTTGGCTGCCCAAATCGCGGTTGCCTCAACGCTTCGAGGCTTCTTCTTCTTCGTCTTCTTTGGTGCTTGGCGCGCATTTGCAATTTACAACACAAACATAAACTTGCCTCAAGCAGTGGTAACAACAACAGCAAGAACAACAACAACAACAATGGTTTACTTCCGCCGGATAAAATATGTAAAAATCATATAGAAATTCAAAAAAGAAAAACAAAAAATTGTAAGCAACGGCAACAACAACTCAAGTGTGGATGTGTGTGCGAGTGCGTGTGTGTGTGTGTTGTCGTCTTATGCAAATAAATTTCCGTTAGAATATGATTGATGGAGTGAGACAGATAGACAGATAGACAGACAGACAGTTAGTCATCAGCAGCAACAACAACATCAACAGCAATTGCAGTTGGCGACGCGTGTCTCAGGCTGGCGACAATTTCGCAATTATCTCTGGGCAGAAACAAAAGACTTAGGCAACGAACTTGCAGTCCCAACTGCCTTTCTATTGCCGAAGTCGAAGCAAGTCTATCTCTCTCGACTTGTCAGTCTCCATCTCTGTCCCTCTGTAACTGGCAGTGGCCATATATGGCCAAGTCGCCTTGTATGGCACACGAGAGTGCAGCATGCCACACAGCCGGAGGCAGCAACAGGCGCGCCAAGCAGCGAAGGCTGTTCAGTGTGGGGTTTGCTGGGCGTGGGCGTGGGCGTGGGCGTGGGCGTGGGCGCGGATAAAATTGGAAAGTCCAAGCAGGCGCCGAATCAAAGTGAACTTACCAAGAGAGGTTAAAGAGCAGACTCAGCTGAATATTTATGACTCGTTGGACAGTTATGAGGCAGCCACAAAACAGTTAAATAAAAAGTTAACAGTGAACAAAATAAAAAAAAATAAAAAAAAACGTTAAATCAATATTGACTGAAAAAATACTGAAAAAATATACTAAATAATACTAATTAACACATCTCGAGTGTACATAGCTCATTGAATATGCATTAAGTGAGTGGGAGTAAGAAAAGAGAAAGAGAGTGAGGTGCAGAGAGCGAGAGCGAAAGAGAGAAAAGGCAGCTAATTTCTGGGTTAAATATTGAAAGTCGAGTTAAAGGAAACAACAAAGTCATGGCATCGAAGTCAAGACTGGCAATGAAAGCGAAATTCAAGCAAAGATCTCAGTCTGCTTCTCTCTCTCTCTTTCTCTCTCTCTCTTGTTTTGTCTCCAGCTCTATCTCTGTCTGACAAAAACAAAAAAAAAACATGCGTTGTAAGCAGTCGACATTCTTTTTAACAAGTTGCGCAGAGACCTGAAAAGGGCTAAGGCAATTGCAGCTACAACTTAAATACGCCCGCTGCAAAGGGAGGCGGGCAATTGAGAGATAGAGAGAGAAAGAGAGAGAGGTATATAGAGTGAAAGAGCGATAAAGAGACAAAGACTATAGGGACTGGGCACAAAAATATCAGAAGATCAAAGGCATTTTAACAGCAAAAGCGCTGAACGTTGCCAATGCAAACAATCAACACGACACGGCCACACGCGCGGGCAGGGGATAGACAGAGATAGATATAGGGAGACAGAGAGAGGAAGATGGGCAGAGAGACAGCAAGTCTTTTAGCTGCCTTTGGGCCATGGTCAATGCTGGCTTAAAGGCCTAAAACCTGTGCACTTAGTTGGAGGACACGTACAGGATAAATTAGCAAATATTTGTTTTTGCTTTTCTGTTGCTGTTGTAGTCGTTGTTATTGTTGTTGCTTGTGGCAAGTGGTGGCTGCGCGTTGCAGCAGATTTTATTTCTTATTTAAGCAAAAATTGCATTTAAATTGTTTAGCTTGGGGAGCAGGCGACGTCGTCGACGTCGTATTCGTCGTCGTGCAACTAAAGGTTAACAATTTAACCTTGACATAACGCCACGTACATTAACTTTAAGCAGAGAAATCTTAGAGAGAGATAGTTGAGAGAGATATAGATACAGATATAGGTATAAGTATATATAGAAAGCGAGGGGGAGAGAACGGTAGCTTTTGTCTGACAATTAAACGCGTTGAGAATGTCTCAATTATGTCAAGAGATTGTCGCAATCGTGGCACACTCGCAGCTACTAAGGGAACTGCAGCTGCAGCTTCAGCAGCAGCAGCCACATAAACAAAACAGTCAACACACCATAAACAAAGAGCACTCCCCCAGCAGCTCCTCTTCCCCTCTCTTCATATGCAAAACAATATATCAAGACATTGGCTACTACAAATAAGTTGACTGCACGTTGTTTCCTCCTTTTGTGCAGGGGGAGAATAAAGAGATTTACTAGCTGTAAGTCTCTAGTCTCAGCTTACAGATCTCAGTTCAAGATTTCACAGCTTGCCTCAGTCCACAACTGTGTTGCCCCCCTCTTTTCCCCCTGTTCCCTCGTGGTGCACTCCTTATGATCCTTTGCGCTGTCCTTCTGTGCGTGCAATGCACTCCATTCGCTGTTTTGCACTGCAACTTACAACCCTTCAAGTCGCTGTGCGGCATATTAATCTTATCAAAAACTTGTCAGCAATCCCAATCCCAATCCCATACCCATACCCAATGCCAACTCCATGCCCAGTCCCATATACTATGTGGCCAAAACCAATACGTTAACAAATCGCCTTTTGCTGACAAACAAATACGCATTGTTTTTGCCTACGAAATGTCTTCATTGTAATTGAAAATATGTACTATAAATAAGAAGCCACAAAGAAGACTAAATACTTGTGGGCCAGAAGAGTTATGGAGATTTTTAGTATATAAAGTGAAATAGATTAATAGCTAACTGATTTTGGTGAAATAATGATGTAGAAGTAAGAGCTAAAAGTAATATTACTGAATATTTAAAAAAAAAAATCAATGAATAAAATTATTAAATTTTTCGTTAAATTGGAATATAGAAGTATCTTTAAATTTTCTAGTTAACTTATTAGTCTTGCCAAAGAGTATTTCCTCTACAGCTGAGTTCTTTTTAATCCTTAGCCTTCTAGCTCCAGTCTCTCCTTCTTCTTTGGAAACTAAGTGTCATTTTAAAGGTATTTCAGTATTTTCCAACACTATTAGAGCACTACAGCGTTAGCTATCACACCACAAGATTTATCTTCAGACGGCTAAAGCATCTTGCTCAGCTCCATTTAATGACTTCCTGCTCAGCCGAAAAACGCCAAAGACCAAGGCCAAGACGAGGCAGAGGACGGAGACGCAGAAACAGAATGATTAATTATGAAACTAACTCAAATGTAGGGTATTAGATCCTAGCCACCTCCGTAAGAGTGAGAAAGAACGAGAGAATAAAGATATATAGATAGCTGGAACATTCTGCCTGCAGTCAAGTTTGTTGCCTAAGTCATTCGATTTTGCTGACGATTCCACAGAATTTTATGTATTTGGGTTAATGTTACACCGAAAAACCACAAAAAAAGAGCAAAGCAAACAGCAATCGATTTCCATGGTTAAACAAAAAATAACAAACTAGAGGGAAATAGAGAGAGAAAGAGTGAGTAGGAGAGAGAGAGCGTTAGATATGCTGGCAAGTATTTATTTAATTCGACGAGGCTCTCGATCGCAATTTCCTTCCGTCGCCAAACGCGCATCTTGATCTCAGGTTCTGGCCTAGAGGCTCGCCGATGTTGGTTGCGTTCTCAGGGGCTTAGGCTTAGATGGTTTCGTTGGTAAAACTGGTATGACTCTTGGCTATTTCAAAATCTAACTGTTAACTTGAAAAGTTGAACGTACTTGCAGCATGCAACGAGCTGCACCCACGGCAATTGCAACAACTGCTGTTGCTGTTGCTGTTGCTTTTTCTGCTGTTAACCACAACTCGACCAAACGAAACGAGACGAGACGAGGCGAAATGAAACGGGTTGAAAGCCGTTTTCCCTGTTAGCCAAGTTAGACACCAACTTAGCCAAGATTGTTAGTCGATGCAAGAGCAGCAAGCAGCCGCTTGAAAGTCGTTTTCTTGTCCGACTGCCTCTGAAAAGAACAGAGTTAGGAGGGAACTGCAACTTGGCTCTAACCGTTGCCGGCTTCTGGCCAAGTCAATAGCTGCTAAATGTCATACTCGTATAGCGGCGGATGCACGCCGCATTTATCATTAATCAAATGCCCAAGCAGATGTCAATAAGCGCTCAATACTTCAATCCCCCCCTATCTTCTTTACACTCTTCTTAAGTCTTGAGTCTTGAGTCTTTGCCAATGCGGAAATAACTGCCGCTACATGTTGCACGTAACGGCGGCAACACTTAACCGACTCATGAGGTACAAACAAAAATAAGAAGAGAAGATAGCGAATCGTTGCCAGGTGGCCGTTTCCGTTGATTTTGGTTCCCTTATTTTGACACTTTGCCCTAGCAACGGCAATTATTGCACGGCTTTTGTGGCCTGCACTGATTTATGAGCTTTTAATGAGCGGCAACTTTACACGAATTGTTAACAACACGACGCATCCACCAGCGGTTGCAACTTGCAACTGCTACCCACCAACAACCGGTCAGCGATCAGTGATCATCTAAACCCGCTGCCTGACATTTATACATCGTGCGAATTGTCGTCGCTCGTCTACATCGACAACGACATCGACATCGACATCGACATCTCCATCTCTGTCTTCATCATAGTATCCATCTCTGTCGGTCCATGCCACATTGAAGATGCGCAAATGATACGCCACTGGGCGTTGGAATGTACAATGGGTTATGTGAGGTGCACATGCCTTGCCGTCCATTAACTACAGCACTCAGTTTGTAACGGGCGTAGCTGCATATCTTATTAATTTTATGAAATTTAGTGTTTTGTCTAAGATTTTGATAACATTTTAAACCTACATTCAAAGATAAGTAAAATCACTAACTTCCAAATTTCAAACCAATCCTTCTATGATTTAAAACTAGCATTCTGCTTTTTATTTGAGGTGATTCTAATGAGTACTTTTTGAGATAGGGCCAAAAATTTGCCAAAAAGTACCCAAAACCCGAAGTTTCTCAATATAAGCAATTTTCTTACTTCGAAATGCCATAACTAACCCAAATCTTAACCGATTTTCATGAAATTTACATTTTTGTCAATGATATTAATAACATTTTCAAACTGCATTCAAAGTTTCATGAAAATAAGATTTATTAAATTCTTTTATTTTTCAAGCCATTTTTCATACTAACCCCTTGACAATATCATCAGAAATCGAAATTTTATCTATCCTAATTTTTTGACTCTAATCGATTCTAGGACTCAAAACTAGCATTCTGCTTTTTATTTGAGGTGATTTGGATGAGTATTTCAGGAGATATGGCCAGATATGTGCCAGAAAGTACTTAAGATCCGAAATTTCTCTTTATGAGTTACTTTCTTACTTCAAATTGCCATATCTCAGCCAAATCTTAACCGATTTTGGTGAAATTTACATTTTTGTCAATGATATTTATAACATTTTCAAACTGCATTCAAAGTTTCAAGAAAATAAGACTTTTTAAATTTTTGTATTTTTCAAGCCATTTTCCATAGTAACCCCTTGACAATATCATCAAAAATCGAAATTTTTTCTATCCCAAATTGTTTGACTATAATCGATTCTAGGACTCAAAACTAGCATTCTGCTTTTTATTTGAGGTGATTTGGATGAGTAATTCTCGAGATATGACCAAAAATGTGTCAAAAAATACCCAAAATCCGAAATTTCTTAATATGACTTATTTTCTAACTTCGAATTGCCATATCTCAGCCAAATCTTAACCGATTTTGGTGAAATTTACATTTTTGTGAATGATATTAATAACATTTTCAAACTGCATTCAAATTTTCATGAAAATAAGACTTTCTAAATTATTTTATTTTTCATTTCATTTTCCATAGTAACCCCTTGACAATATCATCAAAAATCGAAATTTTTCCTATCCCAATTTTTTGACTCTAATCGATTCTAGGACTCAAAACTAGCATTCTGCTTTTTATTTGAGGTGATTCTGATGAGTATTTCATGAGATATGACCAAAAATGTGTCAGAAAGTACCCAAAACCCGAAATTTCTTAATATAAGATATTTTCCAACGTTGAAATGCCATAACTAAGCCAAATCTTAACCGATTTTGATGAAATTTACATTTTTGTCAATGATATTAATAACATTTTCAAACTGCATTTAAAGTTCCATGAAATTCCTCATTTTCAATTTTTTGACTTTTTTAAGCCATTTTCCATACTAACCCCTTGACAATATCATCAAAAATCGAAATTTTTTCTATCCCGAATTTTTTGACTCTAATCGATTCCAGGACTCAAAACTAGCATTCTGCTTTTTATTTGAGGTGATTCTGATGAGTATTTCATGAGATATGACCAAAAATGTGTCAGAAAGTACCCAAAACCCGAAATTTCTTAATATGAGCTATTTTGTAACTTTGAATTGCCATAACTCAGCCAAATCTCAACCGATTTTGATGAAATTTACATTTTTGTCAATGATATTAATAACATTTTCAAACTGCATTCAAAGTCTCATGAAAATAAGACTTTTAAATTTTTATATTTTTCAACACATTTTCCATACTGGCCAAAAATGTGGCATACTGTTAGTGCATACAACAATCACAGTGCCACAGCTTTGTTTTAGCGGCGGAACTCTCTTGCTGATCTTGTCTGGCTTTCTTGCCGTTTTTTTGTGATTGATTATGCGTTTTCGTATGAACTGGTTGCCAGTTGGCAAGTTAGGTTTGCAACTCATTCTGGTGTTGTTGTCGGTGCTGTCGTTATCGGGAATGCGGGCAGGTGACACCGTGCAACATTACTGGCAATGAAGCAATGAGCTATGGCCCGCAGCTAGCTGCAGAGACAACCCGGCGGCAATCTACATGTTCATCTCCTTCTCATTCTGATTTTACATCTGCAATTTAAACTGCTGTGATCTTTTTCTATATCTAACTGGTGTCTGCTGTCAGTGACCTTCACTTGGCGCTGCCGCCTGGCAATTAGACAAGAGTTGGTGGCAAGTTGCAACCTGCCTGCCTGCAACAGTTGTTTGGGGCATTGTCAGCTTGCAACACAGAGAAGAGCCGAGATTTATGGCCGACAGAAAGTTTGACATTGAAAAAGCATAATTAATTGTGTGTGCATGCCCTACAGCAAAGTGGGCGTGGCCAGCAAACTGCAGCCACCTGATCGATGGCAAAATGTAGCAAGTTGCAGCAGAGACTGCGGGACAAAAAGGAGAAATAGGGGAGGTAGAGGATGAGATTTATGATGGCAACGAGACATAACTGGGCCGCAAAATGTGGCAATAATTTTTCTTGAATCAATCAATAAATAAAGATGGCAGATTATCAAGATTAAATTTATTTATATTTATATATTGAACGATGTCGTGACAGCAGCAGCAGTAGAGTGAGATACTGGCAGAGGGCAAACTGCTGTTCAATGTACTGAAAAATGGCATCCGGCTGAGTATATGTATCTCTTGGGTGTGTACAGTGCACAGCTTGAGATACATGCATATAAAAACACACAAAGTTGACAAATACACTCATTCATACACACTTAGCCCGCAGCTAACTGTGCACACAAAAAAAATAATAATAAATAAATAAATAAAAACAATCGAACTGAAAATTCCAAATAATTTTTCAAGCTATCAGCATTTATTTTTAATAAACATGCGATCAGACAGCTATGTGTGTGTGTGTGTGTGTGTGTATATATTGATTTTGTTGTGATTGTGTGTATGTGTGTCTGTTTGTATATTTCGGCACAGCAAAAATGTGTCACTGGTATCTTTGACTTTGATTTAGTGGCTAGACAGGTTAATACAAGTTGAGATCATCGTTGCGAACAGCAGCTGAATGTTGAACAAAAAGAGACAACAAGAGGTACAAAGAGAGAGACAGATAGAGATGCTCTCAACACACACCTTAGACAGATGTCGACTGAAGAGTCGAAGCATCTTTATTTCTACTTAGACAGCAGCCCTTGGCCTTCAATCAAAATATTGAAAAATAAACAGATTTTAATTTGGGTTTCCTCTAAAAAAAAAACAAAATCAAAAACATACCGTTAAGTGAGCTGAAAATAAATCCAATGAAAAAAAAAAATAAAATATAATATAAAGTCGATAAAGCGCAAACAAACGGTAGCAAATTGGCAGCTTGGAAAGAACTTCAATAAAGAACACTCGCAATGCCCCAAGCAATTTAGAAAGAGAAACAGAGACTGTAGACAGATAGAGATAGATTGCTTTAACGGCCTGCTTGACCTTTATAATATCCAATTTGAGCTGCAATCGTTACAGCAAAACTCGACTTTATGGACCGTTTATAGCACTTGGCATTTTTTCGTTTGGAACTTAACGAGTAGCGAAATAGCATCAGAAGAGAAAGAAGCAGAGGGCACACAACCATTCACATTTATCACGCACATTTATCAGCTTGTCAGCCGGGAGGCAGCTCCACTAATCCCCGAGAGATACCAAACACTATCTCAATAATATATATAAAAACTCTGTTGGGCCAATAACAAGCCCAATTCTCAAGTAGAACCCACCAAATTACGTTGCTCTTATTGCCAGGCATATAATTTTATCGGACATCACTCGCAAATATTTCGCACAACATACACTACACACACACACACACACACACACACACACACACACACACACACACACACACACACACACACACATACATTCCTTGGCTTAATTAAGTGATCATATACACATGTGGTCAACACGCCCAAAGGCCAAGGCCATGACCACAAAGGGTCTCTCACTCTCCAACTATCCCTCACACTCTCTCTCTCTCTCTCTCTTTGTAACTCGCTAACTAAAACAGTTGTTTTCTTGACTCTCTCCCCCTTTCTCTTTTATCCTTCAAATGTTGTTAGAAGAAATCCTATCTATAAGAGTAGCAATTGCAACAAACAACTGCAGCTAAAATACCCTGTAAATCTAAGGAACTGCCAAGGGGTATGTTATATGTTCGCTGGAAGTTATAGCAGACCAACAACTATAATAATTAAAAGTAATATAATATATATATTAAAATTATTAAATAATTTATAATACAAGGGAAAATAAATAAATAAATCAAAAATATATTTTATTTACTGATTGGATTTTTAGATCTCTACAAAATTTCTACTGACCGTATAAAGCAAGAATATAAACCTAGAACTTACAAAATAATTTTCAATAATAGATGAAAACTAAAAAAAAAATAAACGAAATTACTTTCTCAGTTTTCATCAGTTTCTGTATTTTTCGATTTTCAAAATGAGTTTCTTGACTCTCATAATTTTATATAATTGTTTCCATTACTATTGTATAAAATTTCTGCACACATTTTGACTCAATTCATCATGCCATCTTCATACTCCAATGATTCCAGGGTATGTTGCAGTCGTCGCTTTGGTAATAAGATGCCTCGAAATTTAGCCTCAGAGTGTGTATTTTATTTAAGCGTTTATTAGCTGATAAACCGAAATAGATAAATCGCATAGACCAAGACCAACTTGGCAACATGGTAACTACAACTGCTGCTTCCACCTGAACTACGACTAGGACTTAGTTTCAGTCTTAGACTTGGGCGTAGGGCCAATTGAGCTTAGCTTTGCTGAAGTTTTTATTGCTGGCCCCGGGTGCAATTTATGCATGTGTATGTATAGTATTTATAGTATAGTTGTAGCTCTTTTATACTGTTTGCCAGATAATGGCAAATAGTAATAAATAAATTGAGAGAACTCTGCTGCACAGCTGCACACAGTGAGCTAAGAGAGTTGTTGGCCAACACGCCCAGCAGCAGCCTTTGGCCACATTCTAAGCGCTTTAATGACCCTGTCTGTAGTTAGTTGTGACTATCTGTCCCTCTCTCTGTGCTGCTTCTTGACTTTTCTTTATAATATATGTATTTGTATATATTTTTTGTTCATTATTTGGTTACTTCCGGCTGCGGATTAAGTCATAATTATAAGGTCGCTGTCGGACCAACTAGACGCACAATACAACAAAAGATGATATCAATTTTCACACAAAATTATTACATGTTTCCCATTGCCCCCGCCCCATAAATGTTGACAGCAATTGCTGCTGGTGCTGTTGTTGTTGTTGTTGATGTTTTTTGGGATATTACGTTATGGGTATTCTACCAATTAAGGTGGACCTGCCCAAAGCCACATGAAAATGAGACAAAGTGAAAAATGCACACAGAGCGGGGGAAAAAAACTGAAAGTGGAAAACACATCAAATGCGTGAGAAAACAAAACGTCGGACAAACAATATACCCAATCTACACTTCACTATCACTCTCCCTCCTCTCTCTCTCTCTCTCTCTCTCTCTCTCTCTCTCTCTCTCTCTGTATTTGTTAATCTTTCTCTTTTTAGTAGTTACTTAGCCGGAGGCATAATTTTTATGCTGGCTGTGTTTGCGGTGCCGTTTTTCACTTGAAAAAGAAGTCTGAAAGATAAACTGAAACATTGGCCATGTTTGCGCATAAATTTCAAGTGTCATTTACCCGATGTCTTCTCTCTTATTCTGCCTCCCGCACACATATTCTCCATCTCACTTTTTCTCTCTCTTTCTCTATACTGCTGGCTCCTCAAGTGCCCTTCTCTACCTATATGTATACTCTTTGTTTTGGCACCTGTCTGTAATGACCAGGCCAATTTTTTCGCAGAGGCTCTTGGCTCTTGGCTCTTGTTGCGTGTTTGAAATTTCAAGTTAATTATTTTGTATTTGTTTGCTTTACGTTTCTTAAGCAGGAAATCGCATTATATTTTTCAAGTATTTATGCCTCCCTTCTCGCCTCACAATCCCCCAATAATCTAAGCCTTACCTAACTTGATTTTAATTGTAATGTTTCTCTTCTATTTATTATCGTTACAGCAAAAATGAAAATATTTTTGCCACTAGTCACGTGGATAGTGCTACTACTCTCGAGTACAGTAAGTATCAGCTAAATGCAACCCAATTAACACCCCAGACTTGGGACAACAAAGGAACTTTAATGGCTTAACATATGCACAATAATGATTTTATGAGTTTGTTCTTGTTCAACTTGTGAGAACCTTTAGCTCATTATGTATATAACTTTTGAACAAATATCAGAGTTATTTATGAGCAATGAACTCCAGGCGGATTCTTAACTTTTAACAAATGATGCAATCGCCCTAACGGTACTCGGCCATGCAAATGAGCCATAAATGAAAATTATGGTCAACAAAAGAAGCAGCAAAGAGAAAAAAAGCCACAGAAGAAAAGAAGACGATTCTTAGACTTAACGTTTAGGCTGCAAAACACATTTATTATTTTAACAACGAACTGTGAAAGAGTAGAAAGAGTGAAAAGAGTGGAAGCAGCGAGTGCGAGAAAAAATGTGGTAAAGCAAACTGTGGGGCGTTTCTTGCCTTGATGTTAGACAAATACAATATTTTTATTTTTATTTTGGCGGCTATAGCTTTGATTTGATGGCAGCTTAACACGACAGGTAGATAGAAATTTGATAGTATAATGATAGCACATAGTTTAAACAGAGAGCAAGTGAAGGTATAGAAAAAGTTTGAATATATTTAGGCAGACTATAAGATACACTTCTCATATGAAAAGTACTTGATATTGTAATAAATACAATAGTAATTAAATTTAAAAAAAAATATTTTAATATTATTTTTAGGAAATCTTTAAAATTTCATTTAATTCAAACTAATTTCTGAAGCTAAACATACACTTCTTATATGCCTAAATAAAGATACCCTATAAAAAAAAACTTAGCTGAGACCGCGTCAACATAAAACTTTCCAGCAAATTTTGAAGAGTCAAGCAGCTAATCAATGAAAGAAAGCCCGAAAAAGAAAGATTTAGAGAGAAAGAGAGAATGACAAACGTAATGAATAAAAATAACCGCATTAGCTGTAAAAATGCTTTGATAGCTATCGATTCGTGAGCGAGAAAGAGAGTGACATAGAAAATGATAGAGAAAGAAGAGAGTCCGCTGAACCGGGGCTTCATAAATTGGCCAAAAGAATGCTCAAGAGCCGCAAGCAAAACCACAAGTTCATTGACATGCGACGCGGCGCACGCATCGCTTGACAAATCTCAAAAGCAGAGAAAGATATAGAGAGAATACGAAAGACAGAGAGAGAGAGAGAGAGAGAGAAAGAGAGAGAGAGAGAAAGAGCTTAACTTAAGCTGTTTTTCTATTCGTGCCTTGCTGTTATTTATGATTAATGTGTGCGAAAATCTTATTTGATTAGCTCTCTCTATGGCTAACAAACAAATCAAAAGACTTAGGCAACGAACTTACGCCAAACGAAAGACTTAGGCAACGAACTTGATGCGAATGATACACAAAATGCGAGTGCAGGCAATTGACAGTTAGATTGACTAGCATAACGGATGCACTTGAGCGTTGAGGGCGCTTCATATACGTATATACAGATACATAGATATATATATAGATATATATATTTATCTAGCCGACAATCTGTTAACTTGACTGACGCGCCGTTCAATGTCATGGGAGGTAGTTGCAGCATCTGCCATCGACTTTAATTGTTGCATGAGCGGTGACAGCTCATTGTGCGGTTGATAAAACTCACAGGCTGCAGCAACAGCAGCAGCAACAACAGCAGCGGGTGGCAGCAACTGCATCTATTGTCTCGCAAGGCCGTTAGCGTTGCATAGCGTGAAACACAGTGTAGAAAAAAAATACTAACTCCAATTGAAAAAGTACAAAAAAAAAACTCAAGTACTAGTCTCATAGAACAGCTGGATAAGTATCTGCTCTTCGCATCACCCACTCCCCGCCAGACTTGAACTTCAACTTGACTGGGACTGCTCGCACCTGAAGTTGCTTTAGATTGGTTATGGGATTCTCAACTCTTATGGGCGGCTCATTAGCCCAGGTTTTATCTAGTTGGAAGAAAGGCAGAGGCACAGTAATTGCTTTGATCAGCCATTTCCTGACACGATATTGCTCTTCCCCAACTGTGGAAACATAAAAAACTTTTAACGCTCTTTAATCTAACGTACATCATATTTAGTACCCAATCAGCAGCAGCAGCAGCATCTAGAACTTCTCAGACTATCGAGTATATATGTTTCTGTTTCCTATAGAAAATCATAAAATTTGAAAAAAGCAATCGATGTGATTGAGTTAATGATATGCCAGCGAAAGAAAGAAGAAACTTTTTATGATAATTAAGAGAATGTATAAAGATAGAGAGAGGAATAGATAGTTTAAACAGTTGCTTATTCACACTTACTCGCTTTTGTTTGATAAACTCATAAGTTTTCGAGTTCAGGCAAGACTTAAAGTTATGCAAATTAAGTTTGTCTTTGCGAAAAGTTATGATCAATGAGGTATAGAAAACTTAAATAGAACTCCAAACAACTCTGATGATATCTGCTCTTTAGTATATTATTAATTTCCAATCAAGTCAAATTTTCTGTTGAATGGTTTTATGCAAATGAGTTCAAGTTCGTGTCCTAAGTCATTTGTTTTCTGCTCAAGTCTTTTTCTGGCGACCCTTCACCTGTGCTCTCTAAGCTGTATTTCTTTATAATCCCCATTAAATTCAGACATACATATAATCAAGTTCGTTGCCTGAGTCATTTGTTTGGGGCGCTTTCTTTCGGCCATCTGCTCCTAAACGCAACAGGAACTCAAATTAAAACCAAATCAAAATAGCCAAATGACGACTTTGCCATATTATGTACACGTTGATCGGAATGTGACGCCATGAAACGTAGGAAGTACAAAATTTAACAAGAAAAAAATATATACACCTCAATCTGAAAATGTGTGTGTTTGTTACCCAAATGGAACTTGTTTTAATTCATTTTGCAGTAGCGCTAAAAAGGTCTTAAGTGACAAACTCGTTTTGCTACATCTAATGTGGTTTTAACAGTAACAATTCATAGCGTCAATCAGACAGTCAGTCATTCAATCAGTCAGCCAGTCAGTCAGTATGAATTTGCGTAGAAAATATAGCAAACAACTTTTGAATTTATTTTTATTTTTTTTTTTTTTGGTTGTTCGTTTGCTTTTGTTTATCAAAGTAAAATCAGCCAAGTGTAACAATTAAGCGTTGGCAAAACAACAGCAAAAGACGCTCATACGCGTTGAGCGTATACACAAATGTATGCATACACTTTTATAAAAAATTATACTATTAACTATATTTAAAAAAAATTATAAGAAAAAATTTATTTGAAGTGAATTACAAAGAACTGCAAATTTTTTAAATTAATTTAAGAAAAATGTAAAATTACTAACAAATTTCTTTCAGTGTAGCTATATATGGTGTGCCTCAATATAACTTTTGGTATTTCTACGCAAGCGAAAATGTTGGCCATGTGGAGCGCAACGCTTAGGAAATCTTATGGTGGCTGAAGAGGCGCTGACGTTAGTACGCTAGCTAAACTCTTGCTGTATCTAATTTAAATTTAAATTAGTTTAACCAACAATCAAAATAATAGAAAAAATTATAAAGAAGAAGATGCAGTAGTAGTAGTAGTAGTGAAGGTTGCGCTGGCTTGAACGATTTTGAAGTTACAGGGAAGATTAAAAATAACAAACAATTTGAATTCGAGAAATCAGCTACTGAACTAGACAAGTTAGGAACTTTAGACCTATTTTTAAACTACGAGTTAACATCTTAAATTTAATAACTATAAATAAATACTAAAAAATATTTCTTTCCAGGTACATTCACAACAACAACAATTACAAAAGTTTAAGACAAACACAAACAAGCATAGTCGATTTCGAGGCGAAGTATTCTTTCTGAATCTCGAGGATGGCTACTTTGGCTGCCAAGTTAATGAGTCCACGGACTATCTGCAACTGTACGATCTATCGAAAATCTGCGACGGCAATCAGGATTGTTTTCTTGGTTCCGATGAGTTGAGCAAAGAGCTCAAATGCACAAGTGAGTATAATCTGTGACAAAATAAAAAATCTTCATCTATATCTATAATATTTCCATCATTTTTTGAACTTTCTTTTTAGATGACTGTGATAAGGATGGCACACAGTGCACGAATGGTGTTTGCCTGAATGGTGTTTGCCATTGCAATGATGGCTTTGGTGGCTGCAACTGCGTCGATCAAGGTATGCCCTGTCACGCCCTCTCTGTCCCTCCCCAAAACTATCTAATATTACGTAACTGTTTACATCTTTTGTTACAGATGAGAACGAATGCAAGCAACGACCATGCGATGTCTTTGCCCATTGCACAAACACATTGGGCAGCTTCACGTGTACCTGTTTTCCGGGCTATCGTGGCAATGGTTTCCAATGCGAAGGTAAGTCTCCTATTCTGAGCCCCCTGCATCTCTCTTTCTCCATATCTGTAGTATAGTTTACATGATTGTTGTTACTCTAATGACCAGTTTAAGACCGAACCCTCAACATCTGTACAACAAATGATTGTTGTTTGCCGTTTTTACTTCCGTCAATCCGTCGACGGGTTTTGCCTAGACTCCGAAACGTAGTCTGATCTAACGGTTTATTTCTTTGGACAATCTAACAAAAAAGATCTTCAGGTTTCCAACAACGACTCATTTCAATCGGCTCTAGTGCCCAGCTTCAAGTTTAAATTGTAACAAAAGACGCACAGCGCCAACAATTGCAATATGAAAGCTTTTCTTCTTTCTATTTGCTGCCTCCCTCTTTATCTCCTTTATCTTCTCTATACTTAAGAAGTGAAGCTAAAAATAATGACCATGTTGCGATTACACTTGAATACTGCCTCTGCAACTACCTCCCTCTCTCCCGATCTCTATCCCTCCTATTCTCTTCATATAACAACTTAGTTATTGTTCTTGAACGCAGCAGTAGCGGAGTGCGGGGTGGTTGTATCTTAGAACATCATCTCAAGTGTTCGGTATGCGTTGGGCAGCTTGAACCAGAACTTCAACTCGAGTGTACTCAGCTCTCGACTCGACTCGGCTTAAAGTGAACTTAATTGTATTGAGTTTGCTTTGGCAGCACAACTTAAGCTGAGCCCAATTGAAGGCAGAGATGCTCTGCAGGCTGTAAAGCTTTTAGAGCCTTGGCTAACAGTAAAAAGAGCGCTAAGTAAGTGTAAGTCAATCAAATCATAAAGCCAAAGATATGCCAAAAATTTCAAAAGTTTCTTAAACGAAGGCAAATAATTCAACAATGTTAAGCAGTATTCTTCAAAGAAGTTGTATAGCTTTTAATGCTTAAAAGCTCTATTAAATGCACTGCCAAAAGCATAATATCCCAAAGCTTATAAGCTGCATTATCATATTTAAACTTAAGACAACGTTTGTAGGTTGTATGTTATATTCTAAAAAGCTTGAAAAGTTAGATAGATCACTTTCGTTTGAGTTAATAGCGAACTATTCTATAAATCATCGTGAGCTTTGAAAGCTCTGTAAATGACAAGACTCTCTACGTATTTTCGCTCAGTGTACTCTTTGATGTTTAAGCTGGAATTCATTGCATTCGTCTATTAAACATTTCCTATTAGGTTTTCCCTTACTTTGGCTTAACCTTTACCTCTCAGTCCGTTGTTTGGCTCACAGCATGGGCCTACCTCGCTCCGCACCTGTGCCAACTGACTGACAGTGAAATAGTGCCAGCCATAATTGGACTGGGCCTAATGTTGCGTAATGAAAACACATTATGGCAACACACTGAGAGCAACAACAATAATAATCATAACTAGAAAAATACTTGTAGGAAGCAAACAGATTCTAAGCAAGTCAGCACTTAACAGGCCAATCCACCAATAGCCAAAGATGCGCAACACAGTCCCAAAGAGGAGGGCAAGATATAGAGGTATAGTTGGGGGATAATGATGATGCTGCTTGCTTGGTTGGTTTGCTGCTTTGCTGCTAGCAGTTTGTTGGGTTTGAACGAAGATTTGTGGCATAGACATGATCGCATAGCGCTATATACATGTCTGTTAGACGAGGAATCAGTGTCAGGTAATCTGACCCCAAACATGGACACGCCAGAACTTTCAACACTCAACTGCCAACTGAAACTTGACTTTGCTCTCTCTTTCTCCCTTACGCTCTCCCGCTTTTCTCCGCTTGCGTTACGTTGCAATGCGATAACGAGCGCAAATTTCGCAAAACACGCTGGCATTATCCCCCACTTTCCCCCGTCACCCACTCCACCCACCAACCCCTTCCTCCCTGACTGGCTTCGTATGAAGATGTTGCCATGATGCCAGCTAGATTACAATGTGACGACTCTAGACGTTTCCCAGAACTGCGAACGGCCAGTATGTGTGAAGGGGGAGGAACGGCAACACTCCGGGAGAGGAGGCGGAGGCGGAGGAGGAGGAAGGCGTCGTCAGGCATGCATAAATTCTGGGCAGTGGCATGTAACGTCGTCGCATCGTATTTCACATTTCATACGACCAACATTATCTAATTTCATTCTATGCTTCCTCCTCACATTGAGTTTAAGATTCCGTCACACACAGCGACAGAGACAGAAACAGAGAAAGAGACAGCATCAGACACAGTGCGAACACCTTCGAAAGAGCTCTTAAGTCAGTGCAATCATTTCAATTCAACCTGCTTTAAATTAACTGAGAAAGACATTCCTTGTCCAACTCGTTTGGCACGCATCGTTTTCTTTTTCATCGTTTCTTTAGTTCTTTCGACGTTTCCCACAGAGTTCATCATAAGATTTTTTATGTAGAAAAATCTAATTAAAATTATATGTTGAGTGACTTCCGAAATTGCAATTGCATCAAGTATATGATTAAGTTTAGAGACTCTCTCTAACGACAGAATAGACTGCTTACTACATATCAATCTTTTCCAGATAGATACATAAATAGATAATGGAATAATCACTATAATTTGGTATGCAGTATTTTCGTGAGAGATCTCTAATATTTTTAAAAGAAGAATTTCGGACGAGGAATTTCATTTGCAATCTTTCGCTGTATCTTCGCTCGTAGCCCTGCATCTCACCCTATCTATCTCTATCTCCAACTGTATCCAGTTTTGCATATCCATAAATCTCATCTTCAAGTTCACCCATTAAACTCTGGCCACAAATCATGGCCAGTTAGTTGCCTGTCCCCGTCCCCGTTCCCGTCCCCGTCCCCGTTTCTTCTCATAACTTTCCCGCCTTAACTCAAGCTCAACTCCTGCGACATTATGTGTGGCAGTTGCCAGTTGATCTACCCGTTTGACTGCCACATATACACTGATACACACTCACCTCACATACATACATATAATCGGACGCGGACGCGTGTCTAACGGTTTGCACCTGCCGACGAGTTGGTGGCATAGACGTTGCACGCATCCGCATAATGTGGCATGTTCATAACTCAGCTGCGCGTGCATTTGGCGATGGCTGCGTTAACGCAGCGCTCAAATCCAGTTATGCAATGCAATTGCAACACAAATATGACCCAAAATGGTGGCGAAGAGGGGCTGGGAGAGATAAAAGAGGGTGGGGTTGTTTGTGGCGAGTCAATAAGCTATTGCTGTGGCAGCTTCTAATGCATTTGTCTTGCAACAGTAAAAGAGAAAAATATATATGCGGCGAGTGCTGAGTTGTGGCAGCTCGAGTTGCAACGACTTTCAGTGCTAAATTTATAACAAAGTTGTAGTTTGTTGTTGTTGTTGTTGTTGGTGGTGGCATGTTGAACGGCAGCATGCTCCCTTTCGCTGCGCTAAACTGGGGCAGATCATTAAAACGGATAAAATAGATTGTGCCGCATGTTGTTTTTGCTGTGGCAACTCAACAACAACATTGTCGGCCGCAGTGTCCTCAAAAAGCCGACGCAACGCTTGCACCACAACAGCTCTTGCCACTTCCACTTCCAGCTCTTCCCCCCATCTATCTCTCTCTCTGTCTTTGCAGCTCTTGCGCTGATCAACGTCAGCTGATAAACGCGTCGACTGTGAACGTGTTTATCTGCACGTTGATGACTCCCCTGCAACTACATACATGTACATATATACAGAGTATATACATAGATATGTATATAGGGTATATATATCAGATATCTGCGCACTCTCTGTATATATTTTATGCTCTTTGCATATCTGGCTAGAAAATGGCTGCAATTAATTGGCGTGTCTTTTGATAAGCTCTGGAAATGACTTTAAGCGGCATTGACACGCCTACTTTGTGGGCTAACTACGCCTCTGCCTATGGAACTGCCACTGCCCCAGCTCATCCTCCCCACCGGGTAGTGGACAAGTTGTTGCCACATTTACGCGCACCACCGCCTCAACTGTGCCACCCATGACTACGGCTGACATCACTCGATTTGCCGACTCAGTTGCTGCCTCAGTTTGCTGTTGGCCTTGATCTTTTGCCTCAGTTTGTTGTGATTGTTGTTGTTGTTGTTGTTGTCGCTGTTGTATCTTAAGTTGTTGTTCTTGCTTTTAGTTTTATATGGAAAAACTTAACGCATAATTGCGCCACAAATTTGTTAGCTAATTTCATAATTGTGAGCACAGCTTGTAGAAAATACCCTATGGCAAAGCTACAACTTGGATATGTTCTACTATCAAAAAATTATGCAAAAAAAAAAATTAAATTAAAAAAATATTTATTATTATAAAATAAAATATTATGTAGAAATCTTAATATGCTTTACGGAAATTAGAAATCTTTCCAAAAAAAACCCTATTGCTGTTGTTTAACAACAAAAATATATTAAGTCAATCTTTTTTTATATTAATTTCAACCTTTTTGTGAATATGTCTGTAGGTAGACACTGAAGCAAACCCAAGCTATAGTCATTTATAGTTTAGTTATAATTTCTTAGAAACAAATGTTAAAAATTTCCTTGTTCACTACGCAGTAACTAAGAGTTGTCCAACTGTCAAGATGTCTCAAAAACCTTACATATTGTTTCCCGCATGTCTCGGGACTATGTTTCTGTTTTTTTTTTTTTGCTAGAGTTCAAGTTCAAATATTATTTAGTTATGCTATGTATTTACCATAAATAACAGGCAACAAAGTTAAAAACTTTTTATTTTTTAGTTTTATTTTTGTTTTTCTCTCTAGCTTGAAGTTGTTCATCAAAGTTTAGCAGTCAAGCATGAAAGTCATGTCCGCTCGTAAATTGCCATAAAAATATATGTATATGTACTATACGTGTGTTATATAGTATGCTCATCTGTACAGATAGTTGTAGTCTGTGCGACTATCTGTAAAAATAGTGCAAATTTGTGGCACGAATGTCATAAATAAAACAAATGCCAGCACACAGTCAAAAAACAATTGCAAAATGTTAATTAGCGCAGCAATTACACAAATTTATTAGAGAGACGCCAACAAGTCCAGACCCACAGAGACCCCCATATGAAGATACACAGATAGATATACGACATATGGACAACACTCTATACTTCTGTACAGGTCTTTTGGCAGTCGCGACTACTAATTAGCTTTGATTAGTGGAAGCTGCATGAGATAGTTGTAGAGCAACTGTTCAGAAAATAGATATATTTAAAAAAAAAAAAAAATTATATTAAAAAGATATACTAGTTAAAAATTCAACCAAATCCTATAAATTAAATAAAAATTTTAAATATACACAAACATAATAAATATTGAATATATTCTATCACCAAATCAAGAGCAATTTATTATAATCATGAATAGTGTCAGAAAAATTAAAATCTATACATATAATAATTTCCGGCCAATGTTAAATTATTTTATATTTTCAGATTTTTCTAATATTTTGTGAAACGGATATCGAAGCTCCCCAGGGGACAAAAAAGTTAGAGATAGAGGGAGATAGAATTATGTCAGCATCTTGTTTTCAGCTTGCATTCAGCTTAATTACCTCAAGTCACGCATGTTTGATTGGTTCTTGCAATATCAAGAATAACAACAACAACGAGAAATATGAATTATTTTTCAAGTTTATAACATTTTGGCCCAAGGCTGTGTATAACGACACCGCCTACATGGGAGCTCTCTCGCTGGGAGCACCCAACACACAGCTGGCAAATAATGAGTTGAGGCAGCTGAAGGTGTAAATAAATTGAAATTCTTTGTATGTGCAGAAAGAAAGAGATGGAATTAAAAAGAGAGAGAGAGAGATAGTTAGAGGAAGCCAATGTCCAGGGTTTGGTTGGTCAATGGCCCAAAGACTCAGTACAAACTGAACTGGATTGGACTGAAGCACATTGCATAAAGTAATTAAGCTGACATTGAAACTTAGATGAACATTGAATGCTTCCTGCTTCTGGCTCCTGGCTACCAACTGGACAAGACTGGCAACTGGCAACTGGCAACCGGCAACTGGCAGGCTTCCAACTGGCAGACAGGCCAAACATAGACGATGACATTGAGTAATCAGACTTAGCAATTGGTAACTCTCCACTGCCAACTCTCAACTGGTAACATGGAATGCCGTCATATCAGACCAACTCCAAGTCCAAGTCCATATCCATATCCATGTCCAAGATCACCTCCAAGACGAGACAAGGGCAACAGTTGTGAGGGGGCGAAACGGACTGCTGCATACCAGTTTCGCTGGTGATGATCCGCTTAATTTATAAGCTAAAAACTAGTAATTATAACTGCGCAACTGCCTCAACTGTCCATAATTATAAGCGAGAGAGGGAAACTCCCCAATTGCCCTTTACCTTGTCCAGCTACCCCTCGATCCTCCTCCGGTCTGGTCAGCCCGTCTTCATTCTTCTGCCAACTTTTGTACTTATGTCATATTAGCAATAAACGTACAACATTTCTTAGCCATAAAACCAATGATTAATGGCCACAGTCCGACAGAGACAGACAGAGAGATATATGTACATATAGTAGGGAGAGAGGCTGCCCTGGCAACAGTTGCCGCTTCATTGGCCACGATCGCCGCCAGCCGCGAGAATCGAGAATCGGGAATCCGCATTCAATTCAATTCTCAATGCAACGAAAACTATTGGAGCGGAAAGCAGAGCACTCCGCTTCCGCATCAGCCAAAGACTAAACAGGCTGCTGGCATTAGTTAAGCAAGGGCACGCGATTATAATGTATGGTATTCATAAGTCTCGTATTGAATTAACAAAAGTTTGCAATTGAAAGCAGATGCTTAACTTAAATCTGATTAAAGGTAGTTTAGTTTTGACTCACCAAATGCCAATACTGATGGAAGTTGGTCGAAAACTGAAAATATACAGAAAGAAATTATTCAGAAATAGTTTTGAATCGAAAAGAAAACCACCAAGTTTTAAATACATAATTTTTTTTTTTTTGCAAAAAAATTAAATTTTGGGAAATTCCTGATCTTTCCTATTCATATCTCCACATACTTAGAACGACTTATTGCATAGTTTCGCAGCTGAGGAATTCTAGCATTTTAGTTTACAAATAATATGCAACTGGTGCATCCTGTGTAGCATTGACATTGCTGCTTGGCTTGCTTCACTCGAAGGGATGGATGGGGGGGGGAGGGGTCAAAACTGACACTGAAATGTCAAGCGTAACATGCTAATTAGATATATGAATGTGTATACATATGATAGTCACAGTTTGTATACTAAATATAGTCATATGGTGGTTCAGGGCATTAGTAGTTGATCGGCAGTCAAGCGAAAAATGCGTAAATAACAAGTTCGTTGCCAAAGTCTTTCGTTTTTTTTCCTCTACTCCCACACACGCAACAAACTCATAATCTGATTCCACTGTTTGTTTCCAGACATTGACGAATGCCAAGATCCAACGATAGCATCGCGTTGTGTTGAGAATGCCGAGTGCTGCAATCTGCCGGCGCATTTCCTGTGCAAGTGCAAGGACGGATACACGGGCGACGGCGAAGTGCTGTGCACGGATGTGGATGAGTGCAGCAATCCGTTGGCCTGTGGCGTGCACGCCGAGTGCATCAATACGCCCGGAAACTATACGTGCGCATGCCCGGAGGGCTTTGTGGGCAATCCCTATGACGGTTGCCAGGACATTGATGAATGCGCATATCCCAATGTCTGCGGACCCGGTGCCATATGTACGAATCTCGAGGGCAGTCATCGCTGCGACTGCCCGCCGGGATACGATGGCGATGGCCGCTCCGACCAAGGATGCGTCGATCTCGATGAATGCGCCCGCACACCCTGCGGTCGCAATGCCGATTGCCACAATACCGACGGCAGTTTCCGCTGCCTCTGCCCCGACGGCTTCAGCGGAGATCCCATGAATGGATGCGACGGTAAGTGGACAATGATTAAACTTAATGCGATCACTTAGCTCATGGCATTATTTTGATATTGTTGTTTTTTTTTTTTGCACCAATAATAAACACACTCACACACACGCCTATACACATGCCTACAAATGCATAAACACGCTGCATGCACGCCGTAAACATTAACACCCGCTAACTCCCCCTCGTCCAAACACGTGCATCAGATGTTGATGAATGCGCCATCAATAATCCATGTGGTTTGGGTGCTCAATGCGTGAACTTGGGCGGTAGCTTCCAGTGTCGTTGTCCATTGGGCTTTGTGCTCGAGCATGATCCGAATGCCATAGAACTGCAGTCACCATCATCAGCAGCATCAGCATCAGCATCATCATCGCCGTTTGGAGGCAGCACACCCACATTACAACTGGGCTACGCTGACGGCGATGCGTTAATCACACCGCCACGCACATCTGGTGCCGGGTTGGCCTGCCTTGACATTGATGAATGCAATCAGCCGGATGGTGTGGCCAAGTGCGGCACAAATGCCAAATGCATCAACTTCCCCGGCTCGTATCGCTGCCTCTGTCCCAGCGGATTCCAAGGACAAGGCTATTTGCACTGCGAGAGTTAGTATCTTTTCTCTCTCTCTCTATCTCTTCACACCAATGGCTATGCAATATGCATGTTTCATTTCTCTATTGAATCAAAGCTGAAGAAGCTCTCAATATGCTTGTCGGGAGATTTTGACTTTGATTTTTCGAGCAGAGTGGGCTGACAAAATATCTTCAAAATTATATAAATATTTTTTTTAAAAATGTCAAAATCAATTTTGAAATTTGCACGATATTAAGATAATCGTTAAAAAGTAAAATGTGAAAATTGTATCTATGCGAACACTAGTATTTAATCATATTTTGTCTCCTGCTAAGCTTCATTTTATTCTCTTCCTATTTCCTTTCCTCATGCTGTTTTGCTTTCAGCAGCTTTTATACCTTAAAAAGCTTTGACTGCTTTCAGCTTTCTACGATTTGTATTCCCCGTGCTTTTAGCTGCCTTTTTGCAAAAGCTTTCCCCACAGCTTTCAACTGCTTTTCCCCACAGCTTTTACCTCTGCTGTTTATCCCTATCTTCCTTCCCGCTCCACCCTTTTCACGCTCTGCTGTCACGCCTCATCTATCAACATCTATTTAATCTCTGTATTTTGTTGATTTGAATTTTGATTACTAATTTTATTAATTGCAATATATATTTAACCCAACACTTGCCCCGCCCCCAATCCGCCCTGACCTGACCTGCCCTGCCCTGAACACTCTCACCAACACGCCAATGAACACGCGTTGCCCCACACTGCACACCCCCTCACGCGTCTCGCCTGATCGTTCCTTCGTTCGTTCGTTATTCGTCGGTTCATCCGTCCGCTCGCTTAGATATCAACGAGTGCCAGGACAATCCGTGCGGTGACAACGCCATCTGCACGGACACAATCGGTAGCTTCGTTTGCACGTGCAAACCCGACTATACGGGCGATCCATTCCGTGGCTGCGTCGACGTCGATGAATGTCAGGCCTTGGATAGGGCGTGCGGTGAACACGCCATCTGCGAGAACACCGTTCCTGGATACGAGTGTAAGTGCCCGCAAGGTTACGATGGCAATCCCAGCGCCAAGGATGGCTGTGTGCCCACCGATGTGAATATCCTGTGCAGCAGCAACTTTGACTGCACCAACAATGCCGAGTGCATAGAGAATCACTGCTTCTGTCTGGACGGATTCGAGCCCATCGGCTCCAGCTGTGTGGATATCGACGAGTGTCGCACCCATGCCGAGGCCTGTGGTCCTCATGCCCACTGCCTCAACACGCCAGGATCCTATCGATGCGACTGCGAGGCGGGCTATGTTGGCAGTCCTCCAAGGATGGCCTGCAAGCAACCCTGCGAGGATGTTCGCTGTGGCGCCCATGCCTACTGCAAACCGGATCAGAACGAGGCCTACTGTGTCTGCGAGGAGGGCTGGACCTACAATCCGAGTGATGTCTCCGCGGGTTGTGTGGACATCGATGAATGTGACACCCTCCACGGATCTTTCGGCAGTTGTGGACAGAATGCCACCTGCACCAACACCCCGGGTGGCTACAGCTGTGCCTGTCCACCTGGCTTCTCCGGAGATCCCCACACCAAGTGCCTGGATGTGGACGAATGTAGAGTGAGCAATAAGTGCGGTGCCGGTGCAGATTGCGTAAATATGCCCGGCGGAGGTTATACATGTCGTTGCCCCGAGGGAACCTTAGCTGACCCTGATCCATCAGTGCGCTGCGTGCCCATCGTCAGCTGCTCCTCAAGTGAACAGTGCCCCGGCAATGCCGTTTGCGATGAGACACAGCGTTGCCTTTGCCCGGAACCAAACGTTGGCAATGATTGTCGTCATCCTTGCGAGACGAGCAACTGTGGCGCCCATGCCCAGTGCATGCTGGCCAATGGACAGGCGCAGTGCCTGTGCGCACCAGGATACACTGGGAATGCCGCTCAGCCAGGAGGCTGCAGTGACATCGACGAGTGCCGCGCCAATCCCTGTGCCGACAATGCCATCTGCACGAATACAGCCGGAGGTTACCTCTGCCAGTGCCCAAGTGGCTCCTCAGGGGATGCCTATCGTGATGGCTGTGCCACTGCAAAGACTGTGGGCTGCTCTGATGCCAATCCCTGTGCGCTGGGCGAGAGCTGTGTCCAGGATGCCTACAGTGGCAGCAGCGTCTGCATTTGTCGACAGGGTTATGAACGGAATCCCGAGGGTGGACAATGCCAGGATGTGGATGAGTGTGCTGGACAGCAGCGTAATGGTAAACCAGCTTGTGGTTTGAATGCCTTGTGCAAGAATCTTCCCGGCAGCTACGAGTGCCGTTGCCCACAAGGACACACTGGCAATCCCTTCGTCATGTGCGAGATCTGCAGCAGTCCAGAGTGTCAGTGCCAGGCCCCCTACAAACTCCTGGGCAACAGCTGTGTCCTCTCCGGCTGCTCCACGGGTCAACCTTGTCCTAGTGGCGCCGAGTGCATCTCGATAGCCGGCGGTGTGAGCTACTGCGCCTGCCCCAAGGGCTACCAGACGCAGACCGATGGCAGTTGCCTGGATGTGGATGAGTGCGAGGAACGAGGTGCCCAACTCTGTGCCTATGGAGCACGCTGTGTGAATACGCCTGGAGGATATAGTTGCCACTGCCCCGAGGGATATCAGGGCGATGCCTACAATGGACTTTGTGCACCCGATCAGCGGAAGTGCGCTGCGGACAAGGAGTGTGGCAGCAACGAGAAGTGCATCCAGCCGGGTGAATGTGTCTGCCCACCTCCCTACTTCCTGGATCCGCAGGACAACAACAAATGCAAGAGTCCTTGCGAGCGTTTCCCCTGCGGCATCAATGCCAAGTGCACACCATCCGATCCGCCACAATGCATGTGCGAGGCCGGTTTCAAGGGAGATCCTCTCCTGGGCTGTACCGACGAGGATGAATGCGCTCATCTGCCTTGCGCCTATGGCGCCTACTGTGTCAACAAGAAGGGTGGCTATCAATGCGTCTGCCCCAAGGGCTATACGGGGGATGCCTACAAAAGCGGGTGCATCTTTGACAGCAGCGTGCCCAAGAGCAACTGTCTCAGCAACGATGATTGCGCCGGCAATCTGGCCTGTTTGGATGGCAGCTGCCTCAGTCCCTGCGCCAGTTTGCTATGCGGCTCCAATGCTTACTGCGAGACGGAGCAGCATGCAGGCTGGTGTCGCTGCCGTGTGGGATTCGTTAAGAACGCCGATGGAGATTGTGTGTCCCAGTGCCAGGATGTCATCTGCGGCGAGGGCGCACTCTGCATACCCACCAGTGAGGGACCCACGTGCAAGTGCCCGCAGGGTTACCTCGGCAATCCCTTCCCTGGCGGAAGTTGCAGTACGGATCAGTGCAGCGCCTCCCGCCCCTGCGACCAGCGACAGATCTGCATCAATGGACGTTGCAAGCAGCGCTGTGATGGCGTCGTTTGCGGCATCGGTGCCACCTGTGACAAGACCAACGGCAAGTGCATCTGTGAACCCAACTTCGTAGGCAATCCTGATCTGCTCTGCATGCCACCTATTGAGACGGCCACCTGTTCCCCAAGCTGCGGCGAGAATGCCCACTGCGAGTACGGACTGCTCGGCCAGAGCCGTTGCGCCTGCAATCCTGGCAGCTATGGCAATCCCTACGAGGGCTGTGGAGCCCAGAGTAAGAATGTCTGCCAGCCCAACAGTTGTGGCCCCAATGCCGAGTGTCGTGCTGCTGGCAACCAAATCACTTGCATCTGCCCCCAAGGATTTAGTGGCAATCCGTATGTGGGCTGCCAGGATCTGGACGAGTGTGGCAACAAGCCATGTGGACTGAATGCCGTCTGTTTGAACACGCCCGGCTCCTTCGAGTGCCTCTGCCTCTCTGGCCATGCCGGTAATCCCTATAGCAGCTGTCAACCCATCGAGTCCAAATTCTGTCAGGATCCCAATCAGTGTCAATGCAGTGAACGTGTTGAGTGCCCTGATGGCTACAGCTGCCAACGTGGACAGTGTAAAAATCTGTGCTCTGCAACCGCCTGTGGACCCCGCGCAATATGTGATGCTGGCAAGTGCCTCTGCCCCTTGGGCTATGTCGGAGATCCGCATGATATCGCCCAGGGCTGCAGCATACGCGGTCAATGCAACAATGATGCCGACTGTAACTCTAACGAGATTTGCTTCCAACTGGGCAAGGGTCTGCGCAAATGCGTCGACGCCTGCTCCAAGATTCAATGCGGACCAAATGCTCTCTGCGTAGCCGATGCGCATCGCTCCAGCTGCATCTGTGCCGATGGCTTCTTTGGCAATCCCAGCAATCTGCAGACGGGTTGCCAACCTGAACGCAAGGTACCAGAACAGCAGGACAACTGCAAGTCGGACAAGGATTGTGAGCGCGGTTTTGGCTGTCAAGTGGGATCTCTTGGCGTCAAGGAGTGCATCAATCTCTGCACGAATGTGGTCTGTGGACCCAATGAACTCTGTCGAATTAATCCAGCTGGACATGCCAATTGTAACTGCGCGGATAGCTACGTTTGGAACCCAGTAGCATCCGCCTGCGAGAAACCATCTCTTCCAGACTGCACCTCTGATGAAAATTGTCCTGATGCCTCCGCATGTCGCCCGGACGTTCTGGGTGTGCTCAAGTGCGTCTCTATCTGCGATGCCTTCACCTGCCCTGCGAATTCTGTGTGCCTTGCCCGTCAGCATCAGGGACGTTGCGATTGTTTGCAAGGATTTGTGGGCAATCCCAATGACCGCAATGGCTGCCAGCCGGAACAGAAGCATCAGTGCCGCAGCAATGCCGAGTGCTCTGAGTCGGACGCCTGCATTAAGGATGAGGCCACTCAATCCCTCAGCTGTCGCCCCGCCTGCGAGAGTATCAAGTGCGGACCTGGCGCTGTCTGCATCACCAACAACCACCAGTCGCAGTGTCAGTGCCCGCCAGGACCCTTCGCCGGCGATCCTTACGATCCCTTCAATGGCTGTCAGAGCGTGCCCTGCGTCTATAACCACGACTGTCCACCCAGTCAGATGTGCAACCGGATGACACACACCTGCTACGATGTATGCGATGAAGAATCCTGTGGGGAGAATGCGATATGCCTGCCCGAGGATCATCGCGCTGTATGCCAATGTCCGCCCGGATATCGTGGTAATCCTCTGCCGGAGGTAGCCTGTGTTAAGCAGAGTGGCTGCGCTCCTGGCAGCTGCCACCACACAGCAATTTGCGAGGTCACTCCAGAAGGAGCGAGCTGTAAGTGTCCACCGCTGTTTGTAGGCGAACCGGAGCCAAACTCCAAGGGCTGTCGTCCGGATGGACAGTGCCCGAATGGAGATGCCGACTGTCCCGTCAATACCATCTGTGCCGGCGGACGTTGCCTAAACCCCTGTGACCATGCCTGCGGTTCGAATGCCGACTGCAAGGTCGTCAACCGTAAACCCATTTGCAGTTGTCCCCTACGTTTCCAACCTATCGGTGAGTCTGCCAAGAATGGCTGTGCCCGCAGCGCCTCCAGCTGCAACACGGACGTCGATTGCGGTGGCGAGCTATGTTACAATGGACAGTGCCGGGTCGCCTGTCGCAACAATCAAGACTGCTCGCAGGGAGAACGTTGCGCGGGCAACGTCTGCGTTGTCGCCTGCCTCGATCACAGTCAATGCGCCACAGGATTGGCCTGCCTAGATGGTCAGTGCGCCCTGGGCTGTCGCAGTAATAAGGAATGTAAGCAGGAACAATCTTGCATAAGCAACAAGTGCCTGGATCCCTGTCAGAACGGAAACAGCTGCGGTCCAAATGCACTCTGCAGCATCGCCCAACATCGCAGTCAGTGCAGCTGTCCCGAGGGATTCGAGGGTAACCCTACACCCGAGCAGGGATGCGTACGAGTGCCCGCGCCCTGCTTGGCCAGCAATCAGTGTCCCAGCGGCCACATGTGCATCGGTAACCAGTGCAATCTGCCCTGCAGCAAAACCTCCGCCTGTGCCGTGGGTGAGAGATGCTATCAGCAGGTCTGCCGCAAGGTCTGCTACACCAGCAACAACTGCCTGGCGGGAGAGATCTGTAACACGGATCGCACTTGCCAGCCTGGTTGTGAATCCGATGCCGATTGTCCCGCCACTGAGCTCTGTTTGAGTGGAAAATGCAAGTGCGCCAGCGGCTTCATTGGTACGCCCTTCGGCTGCTCCGACATTGACGAGTGTACTGAGCAACCCTGTCATGCCAGCGCCAAGTGCGAGAATGTACCTGGTTCCTATAGATGTGTCTGTCCCGAGGGTACTGTGGGAGACGGTTACACCCAGCAGGGTTGCACGAAGCCCCATCAGTGCAATCACCACGAGGATTGCTCGAACAGTCTGAGCTGTATTCACGGCAAGTGCACGGATCCCTGTCTGCATACCGTCTGCGGACCCAATGCTCAATGCCAGGGTGAATCGCATCAGTCCAGCTGCAACTGCCCCGCTGGCTACCTGGGCGATCCCAACGATACGGGCGTAGGTTGCTTTAAGGTAGAGTGCATCGACCACGTGGATTGCGCCAGCGACAGAGCCTGCGATGGAGAAACAAATCGCTGCATCAAGCCCTGCGAGTCGCTGAGTTGCGGTAAGGGTAACTGCCGCGTGAACCAGCACCAGGCCAGTTGTGTGTGCCATCAAGGATATCAACTGGGCGCCAGTGGTGTCTGTGAGGATGTGAACGAATGCCTTAATCAACCCTGCCACACCACCGCCTTCTGCGACAACCTGCCCGGCAGCTACGCCTGCAAGTGCCCCGAAGGTCTCATCGGGGATCCCATTGAGTCCGGTTGCCGTGATCCCAGCGAGTGCCTCAGCGATGCCGACTGCCCCGCATCCGCCAGCTGTCAGAACTCACGCTGTCGCAGTCCCTGTGAACGGCAGGACGCCTGCGGTTTGAATGCCGATTGCCAGGCTCAAGGTCACAAGGCCATTTGTAGCTGTCCCGCCAATTCGCGAGGAGATCCCCAATTGGAGTGTCGGCATATTGAGTGCGCTGATAATGGAGACTGCTCCGCGGACAAGGCCTGCCTTGACGCCAAGTGCATAGATCCCTGCTCGCTACCAAATGCTTGCGGAGCCCTCGCCCGCTGCTCCGTACAACATCACATTGGAGTCTGCGCCTGCGAGTCAGGCAGCACAGGAGATGCCAAGCAGGGCTGCGTGCCGTTGCAGTACTGCCAACAAGACACGCAGTGCCCCCAGGGCAGCATCTGTGCACATGGAATCTGTAATGCACTCTGCGGAAGCAATCGCGACTGTATCGCGGAACAGTTATGCCTGCAGGGAGTCTGCCAGAGTACCTGCAAGTCCAACTCGACCTGTCCCCAGTTCCAGTTCTGCCAGAACAATATCTGCGCCAAGGAGTTAGAGTGTAGAACCAATGAGGATTGTGGCGATGAGGAGACCTGCCTTCTAGACGCGTATGGACGCGCGCGCTGTGAATCGGTTTGTTTGGGGCGCGCCTCCTGCGGGAGGAACGCCGAATGCGTGGCGCGTACCCATGAACCGGACTGCGTGTGCAAGGAAGGTTTCTTTGGAGATGCGCGCTCCGGCTGCCGTAAGATCGAGTGTCAGAGCGACGCAGACTGTTCTAATGACAAGAGCTGCGACAATCACATGTGCAAAATCGCGTGCCTGATAGGGCAGCCATGCGGAGAGAACGCACTTTGCACCACCGAACACCACCGACAGGTTTGCCACTGCCAACCTGGCTTCAGTGGAGACCCGCGTCTTCGTTGTGACGTCATCGATTTCTGCAAGGATGCGCCGTGCGGTCCGGGAGCGCGTTGCCGCAATTCGCGCGGTTCGTATAAGTGCACGTGTCCGCCGGGTTTAGTCGGAGATCCGTATAATGAGGGTTGTCGCAGTTCCGTGGAGTGCGAGACGCATGAGGATTGTCCCCCGCATGCTGCATGCCACAAGACGAATGGTGTGCCCAAATGCCAGGATGTCTGCGCCCAGCTGCAATGTGGCCCCAATGCGGAATGTGTTCCGAAGGGTCACATCGCCCAATGTGCATGCCGCAATGGCTACGACGGACAACCCGCCGACCGGGTAGCCGGCTGTCAGCCATTGCCTATGCCCTGCCAAATCACTAGCGACTGCCCCACCAACACATACTGCTCCGACAGTGTCTGCAAACGTAAGTACTAACAAGCACCACCCAAAAACCTACCCAGGGCTAATAACAGCCATGTTAACAAGACTTAACCTAGAGCGACAAATACTTATCAACAACTACTTATACAACATAGCTTAACAAACTAGAAACCTAATCACTTACCATCTACTACATCTACTACGATTAGCTACTTTTTGGTCATGTTATGGCCGTTTAAAGTTAGAAAATAATGTATATTGAGAAATTTCGGATTTTGGGTGCATTCTGGCACACTTAAGGCCGTATCTCATGAAATACTCATCAGAATCACCTCAAATAAAAAGCAGAATGCTAGTTTTGAGTCCTAGAATCGATTAGTCAAAAAAAATTGGGATAGAAAAAATTTCGATTTTTGATAATATTGTCAAGGGGTTAGTATGGAAAATGGATTGAAAAATAAAAAAAAAATTAAACTCTTATTTTCATGAAACTTTGAATGCTGTTTGAAAATGTTATTAATATCATTCACAAAAATGTAAATTTCATGAAAATCGGTTAAGATTTGGCTGAGTTATGGCAATTCAAAGCTTCAAATTAGCTCATATTGAGAAATTTCGGGTTTTGGGTACTTTCTGGCACATTTTTGGCCGTATCTCATGAAATACTCATCAGAATCACCTCAAATAAAAAGCAGAATGCTAGTTTTGAGTCTTAGAATCGATTAGTCAAAAAAAAATTGGGAAAAAAAAAATTTCGATTTTTGAAGATATTGTCAAGGGGTT
Source organism: Drosophila quadrilineata (assembly GCA_018150725.1). Taxonomy (NCBI): domain Eukaryota; kingdom Metazoa; phylum Arthropoda; class Insecta; order Diptera; family Drosophilidae; genus Drosophila; species Drosophila quadrilineata. The sequence continues at coordinate 1,935,638 of JAECWN010000452.1, forward strand.
AGTATGGAAAATGGCTTAAAAAAGTCAAAAAATTGAAAATGAGGAATTTCATGGAACTTTAAATGCAGTTTGAAAATGTTATTAATATCATTCACAAAAATGTAAATTTCATGAAAATCGGTTAAGATTTGGCTAAGTTATGGCAATTCAAAGTTTCAAATTAGCTCATATTGAGAAATTTCGGGTTTTGGGTACTTTCTGGCACATTTTTGGCCGTATCTCATGAAATACTCATCAGAATCACCTCAAATAAAAAGCAGAATGCTAGTTTTGAGTCCTAGAATCAATTAGAGCCAAAAAATTTGGGATAGAAAAAATTTCGATTTTTGATGATATTGTCAAGGGGTTAGTATGGAAAATGGCTTGAAAAAGTCAAAAAATTTAAAATGAGGAATTTCATGGAACTTTAAATGCAATTTGAAAATGTTATTAATATCATTCACAAAAATGTAAATTTCATGAAAATCGGTTAAGATTTGGCTGAGTTATGGCAATTCAAAGTTTCAAATTAGCTCATATTGAGAAATTTCGGGTTTTGGGTACTTTCTGGCACATTTTTGGCCGTATCTCATGAAATACTCATCAGAATCACCTCAAATAAAAAGCTGAATGCTAGTTTTGAGTCCTAGAATCAATTAGAGCCAAAAAATTTGGGATAGAAAAAATTTCGATTTTTGATGATATTGTCAAGGGGTTAGTATGGAAAATGGCTTGAAAAATAATAAAATTTAAAAAGTCTCATTTTCATGAAACTTTGAATGCAGTTTGAAAATGTTATTAATATCATTTACAAAAATGTAAATTTCATGAAAATCGGTTAAGATTTGGCTGAGTTATGGCAATTCAAAGTTTCAAATTAGCTCATATTGAGAAATTTCGGGTTTTGGGTACTTTCTGGCACATTTTTGGCCGTATCTCATGAAATACTCATCAGAATCACCTCAAATAAAAAGCAGAATGCTAGTTTTGAGTCCCAGAATCGATTAGAGTCAAAAAATTTGGTATAGAAAAAATTTCGATTTTTGATGATATTGTCAAGGGGTTAGTATGGAAAATGGCATGAAAAATAAAAAAATTTAAAAAGTCGTATTTTCATGTGACTTTTAATGCAGTTTGAAAATGTTATTAATATCATTCAAAAAAATGTAAATTTCATGAAAATCGGTTAAGATTTGGCTTAGTTATGCCAATTCAGAGTTTCAAAGTAGCTCATATTGAGAAATTTTGGGTTTTGAGTTCTTTCTGGCACATTTTTGGCTGTATTTCGATAATTACTCATCAGAATCACCTCAAATAAAAAGCAGAATGATAGTTTTGAGTCCTAGAATCAATTGCAGTCAAAAAATTAAACAACAGATTGCAGTGGTCTTACTTAAAGTTATGACCTTTGCTTTAGTTTATAGTGCTGATCGTAGCGTACACTAATTTATACCGCAACAACAAACCATAAAGAAACAGTCCTACTTACAACACAGACATGAAGAGAAAGTTTGACGAACAAAAAGTTAGGCAACCCCTTTAAAGCGTCTTTATCTAATGAACATCACTTACTTTGTTAGCTGCCTGCCTGTTGGATACGGAGTGTGGTGCATCTGAGGTGTGCCAGGGCGGACAATGCTTCGACCCCTGCCAGCAACCTCAAGCATGTGGCCAGAATGCCGAATGTCACATGGTGAGCCACGTGAAGCAATGTCACTGCCCCGAAGGATTCACTGGAGACGCTGGCAAGGAGTGTGTTCGTGTGCCGGTGGCCTGTGACGGTGACTGTTCTCCCGGTTACAGTTGCCGGGACTCCATGTGTCTGCCCGTCTGTCACAATGATCTGGAGTGCGCCTCCAATGAGAAGTGTCTGCGTGGCAATTGCATGCGTAAGTCCCCTTTGCTAATCATCCCCTGATGTACACTAATCTCTCAAAAATTTCCCCAATTAGTGACCTGCCGTGTCGATAACGATTGTTTCCTGGGACATGTCTGTCTACACAACAAGTGTGTCTATGGCTGCCATGTGGATGACGATTGTAGTGCTTCGGAGTCGTGCCGCAATGATAAATGCGTCAATCCATGCCTCGAAAATCCCTGTGGACCTAATGCCGCCTGCTCCGTGCTAAATCACCGCGCCAGTTGCAGCTGCCTGGACAACATGGTACCAAATCCCACAGCCCAAGTGGGTTGCGTTCGCTCACCACCGCTCGAGTGTCGCGAGAACCGCGATTGTAGCAATGGTTTGGCATGTTTCGAGTCCGTATGTCGTCCACTTTGTGCCGATGATGCCGGTTGCTTGACCAATGAACGTTGCCAACAGGGCGTTTGCAAACCCCTATGCCGACACGACAACGAATGCGCCCATGGTGAACTTTGCCTGGGACTCAACTGCGTTACGGGATGTCGCTCCGACCAGGGTTGCCCGGGTCACCTGTCCTGTGCTGCCCAGCAATGTGTGGATCCGTGTGCGAATCCCACTGCCTGCGGCACCAATGCCCTCTGCCAGGTCATCGATCATCGCATGGAGTGCACCTGTCCCGAGGGACTCACAGGTAATCCTGCCATAGCCTGCAAGACTCCACGCATCGCCTGTGCCCGCAACGAGGATTGTGGTGCCAATCAGTTGTGCTATGCCGGCAGCTGCCAGGGCAAGTGCAGAAATGACCAGAACTGCCTCTCGGATGAGCGTTGCATGCGCGGCACTTGCCGAACTGTATGCAACACGGATAGTGCCTGCGCTCAGGGACAGATCTGTGAGAATCGTGTCTGCCAGACCGGCTGCCGAAACGATCTCTCCTGCGGCAGCAATGAGGCCTGCGTCAACAAGAAGTGCCAGAATCCATGCAAGACGCCAGGACAGTGTGGCCAATGCGCCGATTGTCTGGTCATCAATCATGGCGTGCAGTGCCAGTGTCCCGCCTCGTTCATCGGTGACGGTCTGACTGGCTGCCACATGCCCGCCGAACGCTGCCATTCCGGCTGCGATTGTGACGAAAGTGGCGCCTATTGCGCAGACAAGTGCAGCCGCTCCGAAGACTGTGCCTGCGGACAGCAGTGCGCGCGTGGCAAGTGCCGCAACAAGTGCGATGCCAAACGTCAGTGCCCCGTGGGACAATTGTGCGAACGCGGTGCCTGCATTGCCGGCTGTAAGTCCAACGGAGACTGCGCTGCCGATCAGAGCTGCGTCAATGGCAAATGTGCTGATCCTTGCGCCAACGATAGAGCCTGCGGAAGAAATGCTCTGTGTACCGTCTCGGAGCATCGTATGTTATGCTACTGCCCCGATGGCTATGAGGGTGAACCGAGCAAGGAGTGTGTGCAGTTCGAGTGCCGCGAAGATAACGACTGCGAGACGAACAAACGCTGCGATCAGGGCAAGTGTCGCAATCCCTGTTTGGAATACGGTGCCTGCGGTTCGAATGCCCAATGCCGTGTGGTGAACCGCAAGGCCCAATGCTCTTGTCCACCCGACTTCTTCGGCAATCCGCTCGTTGAATGCCAGCCCCTAGATGGTGGTTGTGCCAACAACCCATGCGGCGTTAGTGCCAAGTGTATCGAGGTGGCTGGAGGCTACGAATGCGCCTGTATGGATGGCTGCATGGGAGATGCCCACAAGGGCTGCATCTGCGATGGCAGCCAGGTGAATGCCTGCCATCAGCAGCCATGCGGACTAAATGCCGCCTGCCGAGTGCTGAGCAACAACAACGAGGCTGAATGTTACTGTCCTACTGATTTCCCCAACGGAGACGCCTATGTGCAATGTAAGTTATCGATAGTTAGGAAAAAGTTACGATAAACACTAAGAACTATCGAAATATAACAAATGTCATGTCGATTTAAATTATCAAAGATTTTTGTAAAAGTAGATAACTTCATTGATTTGTTCAACTTATTATAAAGCATTATCGATTACTTATCGATTACTCATCGATTAATCCTATTTTGTATATTTAACAGGTTATTTAACTCCACCCAAAGAGGACTGCCGCACGCTCGGCTGCGATGTGGGCAACTGTGTGCGTCAAGGGTACGATTATGTGTGTCAGCAGGGTGAGTAGGCCAATTTAATGTTTTTTATCGTTATCGTTATCATTCTCAAGTAGAGTACAGTCAATACGCTCAGACGAGTAATCGATGAGTGAACACACTCCACAAAACACCTAAACACATAAACACGCTCAAACAGATAATTTATTTGAAAATACTTTTCATTCGAGTAACATAAAAACAAGCTTAGTTTTATGGAAACGTAAACAGTTAGAGATATTCTTAATCGTTATCGTTATCGTTGCCGTTATACTACCTAACTGGAGTTGAGACAGTAACCAAACAAAAACAAGCAAACCCCAAATATTGTTGTACTTAATTAATTAATGGACTTGATTACAAATATAATTTTAATTTTGGTCTGATCACAAGTTTGTTAAAGTTGTTTATAAAACTAAAGCTAATTTCACTAATTCCAACAACAACATCAAAAACAACAATATATTTGAACTTATTCAGTGTAGTGTGTGTTACTTTTTAATACAACCAAATATTTTTAATTAATTTTTTAAATTAATTATATAATTAATTTAACAACCTATACACATGTTTCAAGTTACATAAACAAAATCATCCAAGTGTCTAGTTCTAATTCCCCAAAAATCCATGGCACAAACAACACACACATAGATACAAAAAATTCACACACACACACACACACCCACAAACATTTCCCAGAAACAGTTCCAAAAGCAAAACGAATCTTATATGATTTAATAGAGAGAAATTGCACTAGTTGTTTCATAAATTCATAGTACTTAAGTAAAAGATTTCAATGTATCGATAGCAAGCATATGGATCAATATTTGTGGAATGTTGCTGTCGCTATCGCGGTTACCCAATCTGTGCTTAGTATTCATTTATCGCAAAAAGATAAAATCAAGAAATATTCTCCCCAAAAACATGCTATATACTACATATCAAAACTCCAGATCATATGATCAGTAGCAAATAATAAGTACTAAAAACGACATTAAACAACACTTTCTAATTATTTATCGTTATCGTTCGAACCAATCGATGCTTGCTTTGATGCTTGCGTTCATCATACATTCATGCAGCATTATCATATCGATATTTGGCTTTTTTATAACCCCATCAAAACTCAAAAATATTTATATGTGGCATAATTATTAATCAATCAATCCAGTTCAAGGCACAGATACGTAGACAACAAATTGGTTCATCTTTAGTTTAATATCGTTTTACTTAGTTTATAGTGTTATCGATTATTGTCTGCCGCGATAGCGATATGTAGCCAATACTATTTTATATATTTTCTCGATAAACTACAGCAAGTGTACAACAAACAAAACAAACAAATTGAAAAATACCAAAAAAGAAATACTAAAATATACAACAATTTCCCTTAATCAAGAAACACATCCAATCATCCCATCCTTTGACTTCCCCCCAAAGACCCATACCCTAAAAACCCTAACCTGAACGTTGTTTATCCTACTATTCTGCTCTTCCTGCGCCACTCTGTCGTTTTCCTACGCTTATCAAATATATATTACTTAAAATTTATTGACAAAACAAATCCTTATTTGAAATGAAAAAGTCTCAGATTGGGAACTGTGGACGGGGCAATTCTCACACATAGTTCACATATGCCTCGATAGAGTTCTGATGTGTATAGATTAATAAAAAAAAAAAAAAAACTGAAACTGCAACAATCACTACTTTCAATGCATTCGTCTATTCATATATAACCTAAGCTGAACTCTCAGTTAGTATCAGTATCAGAAATACCAACATATGATCATTATAATAATAATAGTACTATATACTTAATATTATTTGTAAAAAGTTTCTACTCAACAAAATCGTATCTATTAGCTCGTGGCTTCAATTCGAAATCTTTTTTTTTCAAACACTGTAACTAAATTCGACTAACAAAGAAAAAATAGAAAAATACAGAAAAAGTTTTTTATATATTTTTGGTAAATTTGAGTTTCTAGTCTTTAAGTTGTATATACAGAAATTTGTATGTGTGATTAATCACAACTGTACATATTATATGCGTATACAAGAAAATGCCTAACACCCCTCACCTAAACCTAAATCATGTTAAAGAGTATACAAATATCAAACCATACAAAATACTTGTAAATACTATATTTGAATTTATATACCAAATTGTTCAGTTTGTGAATTATGAAATTAACACCAAAGTTAAGCTATTGATTAACGCACTTGCAAATTTCCTAATAATCTTCCAAATTATCTATCTAGCCTAATACTTTATATATACATTGCTTCTCTTTTACTTTCTCTCTCTCTCTCTCTCTCTCTCTATCTGTAATTTTATCTATCTGTGATCTAATTTCTTGCCTACTTTATCATGCCAAGAATCTCACCCAAAATATAAAAAAAAATCACCAATAACGTGTCTCTCGTGAGGGCAGAGCGCATGTGTTGGATGTCGTGTAATTTTCACCATTATAAGAACCACACGCATTTTACTATCAGCTCGGAGATAGTGCAAATTGAAACGTCAAACCAAAAAGATCCATCATATAGTATAATATATAATAAATATAACTTTGCTAATATCATCAAGGATTTGTAACTATTGCTCACTCGAAACTTATCTCTACTTATAAGGCTGTTTGCTTGCCAAATCAATCAACAATTAATTTACCATATAGCAACAATATATGCAGACTTTCTAATTGGTTTGCTATATTAATATCATAAACAAGAACAAGTATCAACCCAAGTATTATGTGAGATGTTCCCCTTCACAGTTCTGCAATTTGACATTTTTTTCTAGACAATTATTTTGCTGTCCCATTCCCAACAACACTAACTGCACCAATCAAAAAAAAATCGGCAACTTTTCTCTATAATTTCTTAAAGTTCCCCATTCCCCTTTTCTCTGCTGTAACCATAACAATAAAAAACCCCCTGCACAAATTATTCTCCTTGCAATTCCCGCCCACCACACTGACACTTCTGTTCCCCAAAGGTCCCACACAACCTCCACAAATACCAACCACAAACACGAAAAGTTTTAGAAAAAAAAAACCAACAAAATATCGAAACCAACAACCGAACCACTACACCAACACTGGATACAACATGATATGCTAAGTTTTTCTGATTTACTTTTTGTGTATTTTTGTGATATGCCAGATTTTAGCTGTAAGACCCTACATACATATGTCAAAACAGACCCAAATTCCCTTAAAAGTACCCCACACTTGCCCCTCAAACCATGTCGCGTTCAGCTTTTCCAAGGTTATCGTATAGGGTATAAACCTACCAACAACAACAAACAAAAACAACCTGTCTATCTCTTTCTCTCTCTCCCCACTCTCGCTCCTCACATGCCTCCTGACCGTGTGTCCGTAGACACCGAACAATGCTACTCAGACACGGATTGCCCCAGTGAAAAGTCATGCCTGCAAGGACACTGCACCGATCCTTGTACAATGCGTGGCGCATGTGGCACGAATGCCTTGTGCCAGACGGTCTTGCATCGTCCACTCTGCAGCTGCCCCAGCTGTCACATCGGTCGTCCCGAAGTTGAATGCAAATTGGATCCCAAGTGCACCCCAGACGGCACAGATCCCAAGACAGTAGAACAGATCACGTGCAACACCGATGTCGACTGCCCAGAGACGCTGCAATGCGGCCAATACGGCCAGTGCACAAATCCCTGCAACAATCCCCTGTTCATCTGTGAGAGCAACAAAAAGTGTGAGACGCGGCGTCACCAGCCCGTATGCATCTGCAAATCCGGATTCATAGTGAACGAATTCGGGGAACTGACGTGTGCGCCGGACAAGCGCGAATGCTACCGTGATGATGACTGTGCCTCAAACATGGCCTGCACTGATGGCAAATGCCGCAATCCGTGCATTGTGCCCCTGGGACGTGCCCCCATCTGCGCCGAAAACAAATCCTGCGAAGTGCAGGACCATAAACCCGTCTGTATTTGTATGCGGGACTGTCAACCATCGATTTCGATATGTTTGCGTGACGCGGGCTGCCCGGCGGGCTTGGCCTGCCGCAACTATCAATGCGTCGATCCTTGCAAGTTTGCCACATGCGCCACAAATTCGCCATGCATTGTCGAGGATCACAAGCCGATATGTAAATTCTGCCCAACTGGATTTATAGCTGATGCCAAATTTGGATGTCAAAAAGGTAAAAAAACAACAACAAACCTACTCTCTCTCTCGCTCTTTCACACACACACACAAATCACACACTCTCTCTCTTTCTCTCCGTCTCTCTCTCTCTGGGACTTTCACAATGTGAAAGTAACTTAGGGTCTCACTCGCTCTTTATCTCTTGATTATCTTTGTTTTCTGCTCTTTATATTAGTATATAAAACACCATCTATCTGTCTCTGTCACACACACACACACACACACACACACACACACACAAACACACACACACAGCATTCCTAATGTCCTTGGCCATTTTTTTTAAATACTTTCTCCAATTCTTGTGTAAAATGTACATAAAAAGTGAGGAATTAACAAGAACAAGAAAAAGCTGTCTCCCACGCTCTGTTTCCCTCTCTCTCTCTGTCTCTCTCTTACTCTCTCTCTCTTTTTGTTAATTTCTAACTGTCTCACGCACTCTTTGTCTCTGTTTCTCAAGAAATATCAAAAAAGGTCCCACTCAAATAAAAGTCCAACTACCTTACAATCCATCTTATCAGGAACAAACATCAGAAAAACAATTATCAAAATTATAAAATTTGCTCAGAAACTGATCATGTTCGTTATTATGTTATATATACATATATATTCCCCCCGAAGAATAAATATTTTATTGGGGTCTAATCGTATAATACAACAAATACAAAAATTACAAGCAAGAAACAAGAAACTCTTCTGAACATTCACACACGCTCATGCTCACAATGATAAAACAGCAAATTAATCAAAATGCCTCTTTGAATTTATATGCAAAATATATTTATATTTTAACCCACAATTCTAAGCAAAGCGGTAATACTAGATGTACTCGTAATACTAATGGTACTACCAAAACAACCCAGTCTCTATATATAAATGTAGCTAACTAATAGTAAATATCAAAAATCGTTTCTAATTTCTTTGAGTTGATTTTTATCTAACCGTATATATTAATTTCTACTAAATAATTGTTGTACTCGAAAGATTTCTTTTTTAGATACCCTGATTTTATCTGTCTCTGTCTTCGACTGTCCCCAGAATATGATCCCCCAGTTCCACCCTTCCCACTGTATATATTTTTTATACATGCACATATTTATATGTATATACATATGTGCACAGTCTCTATCTACCTATTTGTGTAGCTTCATATATCCCTACTATATTTATGATATATTATTATTTATTAATTTGTAAATATTTTAACGTATTGTATTTCTTAAATTTTATTCAAAATATGTACAAAAATACCACACTCCAAATATTATACCAAATACCAAATTTAACCTAAACAAAACCAAAACAAATACCAAAACTAAGCAGCTAAGCCAGGTGGCAACTGTACCAAAAACGAAGATTGCAGTGAAGCACACGAATGCGGTTTGTCGGGTCAATGTATCGATCTCTGCCAAAAATATTGTTTTGGCGCTACTAAATGCATAACGAGAGCACACAAGATTTCTACTTGCATTTGCTCACCCAACCTAACGACCTCCAATACCTCGAACTGTAGACCGACGACCTTAACCAGTACCAACATCACTGATCGCACAGAGACAACAACTGATGCAACAAGCATCAAATATACTGTTATGATTTTAGCAAACCAAACAGAAATGCGAACCCGCTACACAGAAATAGAGGCAGAGGACGAAACAACTGTGGCTTACGATAGTACCACAGAGTCCTATAAAACCACCAAGCAGCTAGTAGATCGCACCTCCCCAAAAGACATTTCAGCGCAAACAACCACAGTACAAGTTGCTACTGTGGAAACAACTACTGAAATGCCCACAACACAAAAATTGTCTCCAGGTTCTACAGTGACCATTATCACTGATCAAACTACTTATGAAGGTTCTAATATTACAACGACAGTTATCCCTCCGACGCCTTTTTCGACCAGTTCGTCAACAACCATCTTTTTTAGCGCAAAAGAAAAAACCACTGAATCACTTTCTGTAGAATCTAAAGTTACTTCATTCACTGATCGAACAACTACCAAAAGTTTTGAGGACGAGACAACAGTAGCAACTTCCGAGGAAATAACACTCTTACCAGATACAGATATAACAACTACTCCAATTATGACAAAAAATATTTCAACTGCTACACAAGGAACAACTCTCTTACCAGTAACTGATGAATCAACTTCTCATTTAATGACAACAACCCAAAGAACTTTCTCTGATCATACAACTATTGAGGGTTTATCTTCCACTCTACTTCCAATAGATAGATTTACCACCGAAACCTCAAAAAAAATTTCATCCTCCACACAAGGAACAACACTCTTACCAGTAACTGAAAAAGAAACCACTCAATATATGTCCACGACTCAAAGAACTGTGTCTTCTTCCACTGATTATGCAACTACAGAGGGTGTAACTTCGACTCTACTTCCAATAGATAGATTTACCACCGAAACCTCTAAAGATATTTCATCCTCTACACAAGGAACAACTCTTTTACCAGTAACTGAAGAAACATCCACTCAACATATGTCCACCACTCAAAGAATTTCGTCTTCCACTGATCAAACAACTACTGAGGGTTCAACTTCCACTCTACGTCCATTAGATAGATTTACCACCGAAACCTCAAAAGATATTTCATCCTCTACACAAGGAACAACTCTCTTACCAGTAACTGAAGAAGCAACCACTCAATATATGACCACGACTCAAAGAACTGTGTCTTCTTCCACTGATCAAACAACTACCGAGGGTTTAACTTCCACTCTACTTCCAATAGATAGATTTACCACCGAAACCTCAAAAGATATTTCATCCTCTACACAAGGAACAACTCTTTTACCAGTAACTGAAGAAACATCCACTCAACATATGTCCACCACTCAAAGAATTTCGTCTTCCACTGATCAGACAAGTACTGAGGGTTCAACTTTCACTTTACTTCCATTAGATAGATTTACCACCGAAACCTCAAAAGATATTTCATCTCCTACACAAGGAACAACTATCTTACCAGTAACTGAAGAAACAACTTCTCATTTAATGACAACAACCCAAAGGACTTTCTCTGATCATACAACTATTGAGGGTTTATCTTCCACTCTACTTCCAATAGATAGATTTACCACCGAAACCTCAAAAAAAATTTCATCCTCCACACAAGGAACAACACTCTTACCAGTAACTGAAAAAGAAACCACTCAATATATGTCCACGACTCAAAGAACTGTGTCTTCTTCCACTGATTATGCAACTACAGAGGGTGTAACTTCGACTCTACTTCCAATAGATAGATTTACCACCGAAACCTCTAAAGATATTTCATCCTCTACACAAGGAACAACTCTTTTACCAGTAACTGAAGAAACATCCACTCAACATATGTCCACCACTCAAAGAATTTCGTCTTCCACTGATCAAACAACTACTGAGGGTTCAACTTCCACTCTACGTCCATTAGATAGATTTACCACCGAAACCTCAAAAGATATTTCATCCTCTACACAAGGAACAACTATCTTACCAGTAACTGAAGAAGCAACCACTCAATATATGACCACGACTCAAAGAACTGTGTCTTCTTCCACTGATCAAACAACTACCGAGGGTTTAACTTCAACTCTACTTCCAATAGATAGATTTACCACCGAAACCTCAAAAGATATTTCATCCTCTACACAAGGAACAACTCTCTTACCAGTAACTGAAGAAGCAACCACTCAATATATGTCCACGACTCAAAGAACTGTGTCTCCTCCCACTGATCAGACAAGTACTGAGGGTTCAACTTTCTCTTTACTTCCATTAGATAGATTTACCACCGAAACCTCAAAAGATATTTCATCTGCTACACAAGGAACAACTCTCTTACCAGTAACTGAAGAAGCAACCACTCAATATATGTCCACGACTCAAAGAACTGTGTCTTCTTCCACTGATTATGCAACTACTGAGGGTGTAACTTCGACTCTACTTCCAATAGATAGATTTACCACCGAAACCTCAAAAGATATTTCATCCTCTACACAAGGAACAACTCTCTTACCAGTAACTGAAGAAGCAACCACTCAATATATGTCCACGACTCAAAGAACTGTGTCTTCTTCCACTGATTATGCAACTGCTGAGGGTGTAACTTCGACTCTACTTCCAATAGATAGATTTACCACCGAAACCTCAAAAGATTTTTCATCCTCTACACAAGGAACAACTCTCTTACCAGTAACTGAAGAAGCAACCACTCAATATATGTCCACGACTCAAAGAACTGTGTCTTCTTCCACTGATTATGCAACTACTGAGGGTGTAACTTCGACTCTACTTCCAATAGATAGATTTACCACCGAAACCTCAAAAGATATTTCATCCTCTACACAAGGAACAACTCTCTTACCAGTAACTGAAGAAGCAACCAGTCAATATATGTCCACCACTCAAAGAATTTCGTCTTCCACTGATCAAACAACTACTGAGGGATTAACTTCCACTCTTCTTCCAATAGATAGATTTACCACCGAAACCTCTAAAGATATTTCATCCTCTACACAAGGAACAACTCTCTTACCAGTAAGTGAAGAAGCAACCACTCAATATATGTCCACCACTCAAAGAATTTCGTCTTCCACTGATCAAACAACTACTGAGGGATTAACTTCCACTCTACTTCCAATAGATAGATTTACCACCGAAACCTCAAAATATATTTCATCCTCCACACAAGGAACAACTCTCGTACCAGTAACTGAAGAAGCAACCACTCAATATATGTCCACCACTCAAAGAATTTCGTCTTCCACTGATCAAACAACTACCAAGGGTTTAACTTCGACTCTTCTTCCAATAGATAGATTTACCACCGAAACCTCAAAAGATATTTCATCTGCTACACAAGGAACAACTCTCTTACCAGTAACTGAAGAAGCAACCACTCAATTTATGTCCACGACTCAAAGAACGGTGTCTCCTCCCACTGATCAGACAAGTACTGAGGGTTCAACTTCCACTTTACTTCCATTAGATAGATTTACCACCGAAACCTCAAAAGATATTTCATCTGCTACACAAGAAACAACTCTCTTACCAGTAACTAAAGAAACAACTTCTCATTTAAAGACAACAACCCAAAGGACTTTGTCTTCTTCCACTGATCAAACAACTACCGAGGGTTTAACTTCGACTCTTCTTCCAATAGATAGATTTACCATCGAAACCTCTAAAGATATTTCGTCCTCAACACAAGGAACAACTCTTTTGCCAGTAACTGAAGAAGCGACCACTCAATATATGTCTACCACTCAAAGAACTTTGTCTTCTTCCACTGATCAAACAACTACTGAGGGATTAACTTCCACTCTACTTCCAATAGATAGATTTACCACCGAAACCTCAAAAGATATTTCATCCTCTACACAAGGAACAACTCTCTTACCAGTAACTGAAGAAGCAACCACTCAATATATGTCCACGACTCAAAGAACTGTGTCTTCTTCCACTGATTATGCAACTACTGAGGGTGTAACTTCGACTCTACTTCCAATAGATAGATTTACCACCGAAACCTCAAAAGATATTTCATCCTCTAAACAAGGAACAACTCTCTTACCAGTAACTGAAGAAGCAACCACTCAATATATGTCCACCACTCAAAGAATTTCGTCTTCCACTGATCAAACAACTACTGAGGGATTAACTTCCACTCTTCTTCCAATAGATAGATTTACCACCGAAACCTCAAAAGATATTTCGTCCTCAACACAAGGAACAACTCTTTTGCCAGTAACTGAAGAAGCGACCACTCAATATATGTCTACCACTCAAAGAACTTTGTCTTCTTCCACTGATCAAACAACTACCGAGGGTTTAACTTCGACTCTACTTCCAATAGATAGATTTACCACCGAAACCTCAAAAGATATTTCATCCTCTACACAAGGAACAACTCTCTTACCAGTAACTGAAGAAGCAACCACTCAATATATGTCCACGACTCAAAGAACTGAGTCTTCTTCCACTGATTATGCAACTACTGAGGGTGTAACTTCGATTCTACTTCCAATAGATAGATTTACCACCGAAACCTCAAAAGATATTTCATCCTCTACACAAGGAACAACTCTCTTACCAGTAAGTGAAGAAGCAACCACTCAATATATGTCCACCACTCAAAGAATTTCGTCTTCCACTGATCAAACAACTACTGAGGGATTAACTTCCACTCTACTTCCAATAGATAGATTTACCACCGAAACCTCAAAAGATATTTCATCCTCTACACAAGGAACAACTCTCTTACCAGTAAGTGAAGAAGCAACCACTCAATATATGTCCACCACTCAAAGAATTTCGTCTTCCACTGATCAAACAACTACTGAGGGATTAACTTCCACTCTACTTCCAATAGATAGATTTACCACCGAAACCTCAAGAGATATTTCATCTTCTACACAAGGAACAACTCTCTTACCAGTAACTGAAGAAGCAACCACTCACTATATGTCTACCACTCAAAGAACTTTGTCTTCTTCCACTGATCAAAAAACTACCGAGGGTTTAACTTCGACTCTTCTTCCAATAGATAGATTTACCACCGAAACCTCAAAAGATATTTCATCCTCTACACAAGGAACAACTCTCTTACCAGTAACTGAAGAAGCAACCACTCAATATATGTCCACCACTCAAAGAATTTCGTCTTCCACTGATCAAACAACTACTGAGGGATTAACTTCCACTCTACTTCCAATAGATAGATTTACCACCGAAACCTCAAAAGATATTTCATCCTCTACACAAGGAACAACTATCTTTCCAGTAACTGAAGAAACAACTTCTCATTTAATGACAACAACCCAAAGGACTTTGTCTTCTTCCACTGATCAAACAACTACCGAGGGTTTAACTTCGACTCTACTTCCAATAGATAGATTTACCACCGAAACCTCAAAAGATATATCATCCTCTACACAAGGAACAACTCTCTTACCAGTAACTGAAGAAGCAACCACTCAATATATGTCCACCACTCAAAGAATTTCGTCTTCCACTGATCAAACAACTACTGAGGGATTAACTTCCACTCTACTTCCAATAGATAGATTTACCACCGAAACCTCAAAAGATATATCATCCTCTACACAAGGAAGAACTCTCTTACCAGTAACTGAAGAAGCAACCACTCAATATATGTCCACCAGTAAAGGAATTTTGTCTTCCACTGATCAAACAACTACTGAGGGTTTAACTTCCACTGTACTTCCAATAGATAAATTTACCACCGAAACCTCAAAATATATTTCATCCTCTACACAAGGAACAACTCTTGTGCCAGTAACTGAAGAAGCAACCACTCAATATATGTCCACGACTCAAAGAACTTTGTCTTCTTCCACTGATCAAACAACTACCGAGGGTTTAACTTCCACTCCACTTCCAATAGATAGATTTACCACCGAAACCTTAAAAGATATTTCATCCTCTACACAAGGAACAACACTCTTACCAGTAACTGAAGAAGCAACCACTCAATATATGTCCACCAGTAAAGGAATTTTGTCTTCCACTGATCAAACAACTACTGAGGGTTTAACTTCCACTGTACTTCCAATAGATAAATTTACCACCGAAGCCTCATCCTCTACCCAAGGATCAACTCTCTTACCAGTAACTGAAGAAGCAACCACTCAATATATGTCCACGACTCAAAGAACTGTGTCTCCTCCCTCTGATCAGACAAGTACTGAGGGTTCAACTTTCACTCTACGTCCATTAGATAGAATTACCACCAAAACCTCAACAGATATTTCATCCTCTACACAAGGAACAACACTCTTACCAGTAACTGAAGAGGCAACCACTCAATATATGTTCACCACTCAAAGAATTTCGTCTTCCACTGATCAAACAACTACTGAGGGTTTAACTTTCACTCTACTTCCAATAGATAGATTTACCACCGAAACCTCAAAAGATATTTCATCCTCTACACAAGGAACAACTCTCTTACCAGTAACTGAAGAGGCAACCACTCAATATATGTCCACCACTCAAAGAATTTCGTCTTCCACTGATCAAACAACTACTGAGGGTTTAACTTCCACTGTACTTCCAATAGATAGATTTACCACCGAAACCTCAAAAGATATTTCATCCTCTACACAAGGAACAACACTCTTACCAGTAACTGAAGAGGCAACCACTCAATATATGTTCACCACTCAAAGAATTTCGTCTTCCACTGATCAAACAACTACTGAGGGTTTAACTTCCACTGTACTTCCAATAGATAGATTTACCACCGAAACCTCAAAAGATATTTCATCCTCTACACAAGGAACAACACTCTTACCAGTAACTGAAGAGGCAACCACTCAATATATGTTCACCACTCAAAGAATTTCGTCTTCCACTGATCAAACAACTACTGAGGGTTTAACTTTCACTCTACTTCCAATAGATAGATTTACTACCGAAACCTCAAAAGATATTTCATCCTTTACACAAGGAACAACACTCTTACCAGTAACTGAAGAGGCAACCACTCAATATATGTCCACCACTCAAAGAATTTCGTCTTCCACTGATCAAACAACTACCGAGGGTTTAACTTCGACTCTACTTCCAATAGATAGTTTTACCACCGAAGCCTCAAAAGATATTTCATCCTCTACACAAGGAACAACTCTCTTAACAGAAACTGAAGAAGCAACCACTCAATATATGTCCACGACTCAAAAAACTGTGTCTCCTTCCACTGATCAGACAAGTACTGAGGGTTTAACTTCCACTCAGCTTCCAACAGACAGATTTACCACTGAAACCTCAAAAGGTATTTCATCTTCTGCACAGAGAACCACTGTCTCACCAATAAGAGAAGAAACAACCACTCAGTTCATGTCGACTACTCAAAGAACTGTGTTTTCTTCCCCTGGTCAAATAACTGTTAAAAGTTCAACAGAATCTGGTTATCCTACAGAGAGTATTACAAGAGATTATTTGAAAGATATTTTATATACTAGTCGGGGGACAACTATGCCACCAGTGACTGAAGTTGTATCCCCAGGATTTATGTCCACGGAGGTTACTAATGAAACAAGCAGTACTCCTTCAGAATATACAACCGGATCAACTGTTTACTTTTCTACTGATCGAAGCTATATTCAGGAAACAACAGAAATGCCAGTATCTAGGTTTACAACACCTGGATTAAGTATGACTGATGCTATATCTGATCTTACCACGTTGCCGGACGAGTCTGATGGGACTCGTCAGTCAACCACAGCTGAAGATCGGACAACTACAATGGTGCCATTTTTCCATACATCCATGGGTTATCCGGGTGACAACACTACTCACGGTGTTACACTGGTGACAACGACAGGTTCGCAACTTTTCGAGGTGACGACGCAAAGTATAATTGGAATGCCAAACGTAACAGAATCCCGGACAGATGAATTTACCACAACAGAACAGACGGAAATAATCCAAAAGTGTTTATTGAATGACGATTGTATGGGGGACGAGGTGTGTGTTGGGGCAAATTGCATTAGACCCTGTGAATATTACGAAAATCTATGTAATGTTCAAAACTTTACCAATTGTCGAACATTGAACCACACCGCAATGTGCTATTGTGATATCAACGCAGATGTAAATAAACCGGGTTGCTCTAAAAATGCAGGTAACTAAAGATGTGTATGTGTAAATCTTATGTCATATATATATCAATTGATCCATGTGTTCTCTCTCTCTCTTTATAAATTGGAATGAATACAATATAAATTAAATGAACCACACAGGGTTACGGTGAATGAAATCAACTATCACTGTCTCTCTTTCTCGCTCTAGATCACCACCTCAACTCTCCTTTTCTCCTATCTCTACTTTCTTTTGGCATCCCCTGGGCCAACTACTTAAAATAGCCAAATGCATCTGGCCATAAATGTAGAAGCCTACTTCAATATTTGATGTCTTCTCATTCTAAATTTATGCTCTCGTCTGCTTGGATCTCTCATCAAATATATGTATGTCCAGGGAAAGTCAAGAGTATTACTCTTTGGCTGACACCTTGCATGTTCCTCCACCCCTTGATCTCTTTTTTATACATCACAAAATGTATGTTCTGTCTCCCACCTTAAAGAAGAATCTCGACTTCTCTCTCTTTCTTCGTTTGTCATTTGTGCCTGCACCCAATCACCACCGAAAATGCCACCCACCCGAAACACCCCATCATCAAATCAACAGCTTTTGAAAAGCCTCTCGTCCTATATATGTGTGTGTTCATTTAGCTGGCGCCTAAAATGGAGTTTAACTATCCCAGAGCTCCGATCATGTTAGTTGCCTGCTTAAATTGCCTGTCTGCCTGCTGAAAGAATTCTTTGTTCGTTTAGTCGTTAATCGTGCTCGTTTATTTGTATTCATATCATCCTGAATGTCTCTCCAACTTGTGCTCGTCTTGTGCATGTCCGTAAGGATCTCATCATCTCCAGCAAAAAATAAATGTTTGTTTGTGTTGATTATTATTTTTAAATATATCGTTATTTTATTTGTTGTATTTAGTACATATGTTTGTTATGTACAACTTTGTATATATTTTAATCGCCAGATGTAAGATAAATATCTCATTTATTTTGTTTCAACTAATCCTATTGCATGTTTGGTTCGTGGTACTAATTGGAATTATCTAGTCTGTAAGTTGTGTATATCGTAAAAATGCACTAATGCCGCCCGAAATAAAAAAGCTATATATTAATTTGCTTGCTTGCATGTGTATTGGTTGTTCAACAACAACAATTACAACAACTACCAAAAACCATAACTAAACAATATAATAATAATTGAATAACTTGTAAGCTTGTTAGCCTTAGATCCATAGGAATCAACAACTAACTGCATTGAAAATAAAAAACAAAGACACGAAATCGAAAGAAAAAACTACCTTTCCAACAGGATTCTTAAAAAAAAAAACAAATTTGATTTTAAAACATACTGCTAATATTATGAAACATACCACAATTACCTCCACTAATGCTTATAATATCTTATTATATTAATTATCCTCACCAATCAACGAAACAATCACAGAAATCGGTTGCGCCTCTAGCGAAGAATGCCCCTCGCAACAGGCTTGCATCAATGCACGCTGCGTGGATCCCTGTGCCCATGCCAATCCCTGCAGTCGTTACGAGGACTGTCGCGTTATTGGCCATCTACCCATCTGTGATCAAGGTGGGTTAATACATTATGAGAGTCTCTGAAGAGTGAGGTCCATACAATATATTTATTCAAATTTCAGAATGTGAGTGTCAACGCAAATCAGATTGTCGAAGAGGATTCGAGTGTGACGGATGCATTTGTATTGACAGTAAGTTTCTTTAATTTATAAACATTAAATTAAAAATGCTTCGATCTAAACTTTTGGATTGTAATTGATTCTGGGATTTTTTATTTAAGACGATTTTGATATTTTGAAACAGTATTCAAATACTCGTAATATTTATCATTTGTAATGTTTCCATTTTTTTGACCAATACTCCATACTATTTCAATTTCGAAAACTTTTCGACCTTAATATGGCCAAAATTGTGTCAGAAAGTACACAAAATCCGAAATTTTTCAATATGAGCTATTTTATAACTTTGAATTGCCATAACTAAGCCAAATCTTAACCGATTTTTATGAAATTTACATTTTTGTCAATGATATTGATAACATTTTCAAACTGCATTCAAAGTTTCAAGAAAATAAGACTTTTTAAATTTTTTTATTTTTCACGCCATTTTCCATACTAACCCCTTGACAGTATCATCAAAAATCGAAATTTTTTCTATCCCAAATTTTTTGACTCTAATCGATTCTAGGACTCAAATCTAGCATTCTGTTTTTTATTTGAGGTGATTCCGATGAGTATATCTCGAGATATGACCAAAAATGTGGCAGAAAATACCCAAAATCGGAAATTTCTTAATATGAATTATTTACCAACTTTGAATTGCCATTACTCAGCCAAATCTTAACCGATTTTGATGAAATTTACATTTTTGTGAATGATATTAATAACATTTTCAAACTGCATTCAAAGTTTCATGAAAATAAGACTTTTTAAATTTTTTTATTTTTCACGCCATTTTCCATACTAACCCCTTGACAATATCATCAAAAATCGAAATTTTTTCTATCCCAAATTTTTTGACTCTAATCGATTCTAGGACTCAAATCTAGCATTCTGTTTTTTATTTGAGGTGATTCCGATGAGTATATCTCGAGATATGACCAAAAATGTGGCAGAAAATACCCAAAATCGGAAATTTCTTAATATGAATTATTTACCAACTTTGAATTGCCATTACTCAGCCAAATCTTAACCGATTTTGATGAAATTTACATTTTTGTGAATGATATTAATAACATTTTCAAACTGCATTCAAAGTTTCATGAAAATAAGACTTTTTAAATTTTTTTATTTTTCACGCCATTTTCCATACTAACCCCTTGACAATATCATCAAAAATCGAAATTTTTTCTATCCCAAATTTTTTGACTCTAATCGATTCTAGGACTCAAAACTAGCATTCTGCTTTTTATTTGAGGTGTTTCTGATGAGTATTTCATGAGATATGGCCAAAAATGTGACAGAAAGTACCCAAAACCCAAAATTTCTCAATATGAGCTATTTTGTAACTTTGAATTGGCATAACTAAGCCTAATCTTAACCCATTTTGATGAAATTTACATTTTTGTGAATGATATTAATAACATTTTCAAACTGCATTCAAAGTTTCATGAAAATAAGACTTTTTAAATTTTTTTATTTTTCACGCCATTTTCCATACTAACCCCTTGACAATATCATCAAAAATCAAAATTTTTTCTATCCCAAATTTTTTGACTCTAATCGATTCTAGGACTCAAAACTAGCATTCTGCTTTTTATTTGAGGTGTTTCTGATGAGTATTTCATGAGATATGGCCAAAAATGTGACAGAAAGTACCCAAAACCCAAAATTTCTCAATATGAGCTATTTTGTAACTTTGAATTGGCATAACTAAGCCTAATCTTAACCGATTTTCATGAAATTTACATTTTTGTCAATGATATTAATAACTTTTTCAAACTGCATTCAAAGTTTCATGAAAATAAGACATTTTAAATTTTTTTATTTTTCAAGCCATTTTCCATACTAACCCCTTGACAATATCATCAAAAATCGAAATCTTTTCTATCCCAATATTTTTGACTCTAATCGATTATAGTATTCAAAACTAGCATTCTGTTTTTTATTTGAGGTGATTTTGATGATTATTTCTCGAGATTTGACCAAAAATGTGTAAAATGTGACTTGTTCTTTACTTTAGCATTGCCGAAACTGAATCAAAAGTTTTATCACCTATCTTTAGTGAAGCCAAAGTCATTTTTTTAAAAATTTCATTCATTACAATAACTAATTATTTCAGTTACTGGTCGTACTCCTGGTTGTGAGCATTGTGCACCTGGAACTAGATGTGAGCCAACAACAGGTGCCTGCATTAAAGGTATGTGATACTTTCAATAATTTTATGGCAATATAGGGGATATTTATCAATCAAATTAAAACATCAAAAATAATAAGCTAAACACTAACAAAATTAAAGAGTGTATATATTTTTGTGTACATATATGTATAATATAAATTAACCACCCTTTACCCATGTAAATATATCGTCTCGTTCCTAGCTAATGTAACAATAACAACAACTAAACCTACCAAGAAACCCTCGCTGAAACCAGCAACAATATCACCACGAAGAACAACAACTGACTCTAGCACTATCGAAACAAGCACAATCACTACCGATACTAATACCACCACTAGCACGAGTAAGCCCATCTTGCCACCCTCAAAGAAACCATCAGTGGTATACCCACGAAGGACAACAACCACTGAGTCAACTACTATCGAAACGAGCACGATTCCTAGTGAAGCGAATACCACCACTAGCACGAGTAGGCCCTTTTTGCCACCGTCAAATAAACCAGCAACAACTTCTCCAAGAAGAACCACAACCACTGAGTCAACTACTATCGAAACGAGCACAATTCCTAGCGAAGCGAATACCACCACTAGCACGAGTAGGCCCTTTTTGCCACCGTCAAATAAACCAGCAACATCTTCTCCAAGAAGAACCACAACCACTGAGTCAACTACTATCGAAACGAGCACAATATCGACAGACACTAATATTACCACTACTATGGGAATTGATGGTGAAACCACCACAATGAAATCTGGTCACACGAAAGGTTATCGCGATGGCGAGAACAACATAACCGATACACCAACGCCTACCCCACGTCCAACAGTCGCTACAACCACATTGGCCAGTAATGGTGGCAGTGCAAGGCGAACCACAACACAGAAACCGAAAACCACGAGATTGGATACTACCAATGAGGTTCCCGAAACGACAACAATGAGCGGTCGTACGACGTGGCCCACGGAGTTACCCACCAGACCAGGCACCACAACAGAAATGCCGGATATGCCAGCAACTAGCACAATTGCACCACTCGCGATCACTACCACTGAATCAGTCACAATTATTAACATATGTACTGTAGATACTAACTGTGCTTCTAACGAGCGCTGTATTCAAGGGCGTTGCCAACTCAAAGGTATACAACACAAACACATCCAGAAAATCAACGCACACATATTCTCTCTTTTTGAATAGATCATTGTCCAAATTTCTCAAATTCTCTATTTGTTGCCCAAATTACTATTAATTTATTACTTTTAAATATTTCTGTATATATTCAATATATTAATACTTCTGTTTGCTAAATATAAAATAATCGTGCAAACCCTTGATAAAAGTAAATTCATAAAAAAATGGTACTTACCTTGATATACTCCTCTTCCCTCTTTCGTTGAGCATTTGCATCAACTGAAAAAAAAAAAACATATTGAAAGTTTAAAATTATTATTATGCAGGAAAGGATATACTATCTTCTATTATACATATTTTACTATTTTCACGATTAAATCTGTATTATACAAAAAAAAAAAATTCTATTTCCCAAACCCTCCAAAGTCTGTCTCATTTAAATTGTACATAAAAAACTGAATCTCTGCAAATCCCCAATTTTGTTTGACGTTATATCATCTTTTAATTGTATCATATATACATAAACTAAATTTATAATACTTCTAACCAAAATTGTAATAAACTAATCTTATTAATTTGTAACAACTAGAACCCTCGGGCACACCAAAGAACCCAGAGCCATGTCAATCGAACAACGATTGCATTGAGAGCGAGGCTTGCTACATGGGTCTGTGTCACGATCCATGTGAGTTTGCCAAGATCTGTGCACCGAGTGCCAAGTGTAAGGCCAAGAGCCATCGGCCCATCTGCAGTTGTCCCCAAGGGCACGAGGGTAACCCGATGGTTCAGTGTGTGCCCACAGATAAGTCAAGTAAGCACATAATAATAATAATTAATATAATTAATCAACTCTTCATCAATCCATACCAATTAAATCGAATATAAATAATCAATAATAATTTTGAAAAATCTATTTAGTTATTCTCCAACAAATTATTCAAATTTAATGGAAACAAATTTTATAAATAAATTAAAATTTCAATTATATTTTTGTAGTTTTAAATTAAATAATTAATTTAATATTTTTTTTGCTTTAGTGGAATGCACGGATAACTCAGACTGTGACGTGACGCATGCTTGCATCAACGAGCGCTGTGTGCATCCCTGCGATGTACATGATCCTTGCGCCCAAAATGCGATCTGCATCAACTCGAATCATGCGGCCGATTGCAGCTGCGCGGATGGTTATCAAGGCAATGGTTTTGTGGGCTGCCAGCCAGGTTAGTTAAGCACGATTATTAGATATCAGACTACGAATATAGGCACAATGATGCACGATGTTTATTTGTTTATCAACGTCAATATGTACACATCTCTCTCTCTCTATCTATCTCTCTACCTCTCTCTTTCAACGAGTCACAACTAAACAATGCAACTCTCTCTCTCTTTCACCCTATTGAACTTTTTAAATTCATACACTGTACAAATTCCACGTACACCCACAACACACATCACAACAAACAACAACCAACAACCAACGACAACTGTATTATATTGCAACCGCAACCGCAACAACAACACCTGTAACCCTAACCCGAAAAACAAATTAGCACGCTCCCATGTCTGCCAGTACAACGAGGATTGTCCACCAAACAAGCTCTGCGATCGCCTGAATCGCCGCTGCATCAATCCCTGTCAAGAGGATTCATGCGGTGAGAATGCTGAGTGCGTTGCCGTTAATCATGGCATCAACTGTCGCTGCCTGCCTGGCTATCAGGGCAATGCATATGTGCTCTGCCAGCAGTCTTTGGGCTGCCGCTCCAACTCGGAATGCGATGCCAGCCAGGCGTGCCTTAATGGCAAGTGTCAATCGCCTTGTCAGTGTGGCGCCTTTGCCCTGTGCGATGTAGTCAATCATCGTGGCATATGTAAGTGTCCTCCTGGTTACAACGGAAATCCCGAGGTGGGCTGTAGTCCACCACAAAACCCATGCGATCCCAATCCTTGCGGTCTGAATGCCCAATGCGAACTGGACAATGGAAATCCGATCTGCTTCTGCCCTAAGGGTTTGACTGGCAATCCTTTCAAGAATTGCAGTGAGTGCTTGAAATCCCAACTGAACCTAGAATCTCTTGACTAAATTTCGTCTTTCTTAGTACCCGAGGGTGATGAATGCACACCGAATCCTTGTGGACCTAATTCCGGCTGCCGTCGTGTCGACGGAGCTCCTGTTTGCTTCTGTCTGCCCGAGTACGAGGGTCAGCCGCCGCTCATTGCCTGCGAGCTGCCTTCCAATCCTTGTGATCCATCGCCTTGCGGTCCCAATACTCAATGCTCTGTGCTCAGTAATGGCTTCTCTAAGTGTACCTGCCTGCCCGGTTATGTGGAGAGTCCCAACACCATTCGCGGCTGTGTGGAGCCCATCAACCCCTGTGATCCCAATCCCTGCGGCACCGGCGCCATTTGCGATTCTTCCCGCCAACCCGTCTGCTATTGCCCGGAAAACAAGATAGGAAATCCGTTTAGGCTATGTGATAAACCAGCCGTGTCCGTGGAGCTCTGTCAGCCCGGTCCATGTGGCCGCAATGCAGACTGCTATGTGGCCGGAAATCGCGAGGAATGTTACTGCCGTTCCGGGTATGTAGGAGACCCGTACCAGGGCTGTCGTGAACCCAGCCGCACTGTTTGTGACCCGAACCCATGTGGACCTAATGCCAACTGCGTGGTCACCGGAGATGGTCAGACCGCTTGTGTGTGTCCCGATGGACTTTCCGGAGATCCTACATCGGTTACTGGTTGCCATGGCTACGAATGTCAAGTGGATGTTGACTGTCCCAACAACAAGGCCTGCATGGGCTTCCGGTGCTACGATCCTTGTCCTGGCGCCTGCGGTCATGGCGCGAACTGCCGTGTTGAACAGCATCATCCGGTCTGCTCCTGCAATTCAGGTCTAACAGGCAATCCAGGCATCCGCTGCTACGCGCTGGATCATCCCAAGGGTAACCCATGTGTGCCGAGTCCTTGTGGCCTCAACAGCGAATGCAAGCTGCTCAACAATCGCGCCGTCTGCTCCTGCCTGCCGGGTTACTTGGGTGATCCACAGTCGGGCTGCCAGCCCGAGTGCGATATTAACTCCGACTGCGGCGAGGCCTTGTCCTGCATCAATCACAAGTGCATCGACCCTTGTGCTGGAACAATCTGTGGCATCAATGCTATCTGTAATGTAAGACAGCATACTCCAGTTTGTCACTGTTTGGACGGATTCGCCGGAGATGCCTTCCTACAGTGCGTGCCTATTGGCATATTGAAGAACAACACTCGTGATCCTTGCGCTCCTTCACCGTGCGGTCCAAATGACGTGTGTTCGGTGTTTGGAGATGACGTTGCTTTGTGTGATCCCTGTTTCGGTCCCAATGCCCAACAGAATCCACGATGCCGTCCCGAATGTGTCACCAACTCAGACTGTCCTTTCGATAGAGCGTGCTTGGGTCAACGATGCCTGGATCCCTGTCCGGGTTCCTGTGGACGCAATGCCATCTGCCGTGTCTATGAGCATAATCCCATCTGCGCCTGTCCCCAAGGACTCTACGGTAATCCCTATGAGCAGTGCGCCCCACCCTCCACAATTGTGCCCACACCCACGCCCAGCTGTGCCAAGTTGCAGTGTGGACCCAACGCCGACTGCAAGCGCCAGAGTGGAGGCTTGGCTTGTGTCTGCCGTAAAGGTTACTTTGGCAATCCAAACCTGGGCTGTCGCCCTGAGTGCGTGTTAAACACGGACTGTTCTGCGGATAAATCCTGTGTCAACTCCAAGTGCGTAGATGCCTGCACTGGTGTCTGTGGCATCAATGCTGTCTGCCGTGTGGTCAACCATGCGCCAGTCTGTGTCTGCGCCGAGGGTTACAGTGGAGATGCCTTCCGGTCCTGCAACCCATATTATCTGCCACCAGAGCAGCCACCACGTGGCAACAGAAATCCTTGCGAACCTTCACCGTGTGGGCCCAACTCCCGTTGCTTGGCCACCGGTGATGGATATGCCGCCTGCTCGTGCCTACCCAACTTCAAGGGTGCTCCGCCAGTCTGCCAACCGGAGTGTGTGGTCAGCTCAGAATGTGCTCCCAATCAGGCGTGCATCAATCAGCGTTGCGCCGATCCCTGCCCGGGCATATGTGGCGTGGAAGCACGCTGTGAGGTACTGAATCACAACCCGATCTGCACCTGTGAGGCAGATTACGAGGGAGATCCTTTCGTCGCCTGCTCCAGAATACCTGAACAGCCAGCCACAGGCAAGACTCCACAGAATCCTTGTGCCCCCTCACCCTGTGGACCCAACTCCATCTGTCGGATCAAACAGAATCGTCCCGTTTGCTCATGTGTGGCCAACTACATTGGAAGCCCACCATATTGTCGTCCGGAATGTACGCTGAGCAGCGAGTGTCCATCAGATAAGGCCTGCATACAGGAGAAGTGCCAGAATCCTTGTACCGACACTTGTGGCCACAATGCCCGCTGTACCGTGGTTGCCCACTCCGCCCACTGCAGCTGTGATGAGGGTTACGAAGGAGACGCCTTCGTCGGTTGTTCCAAGGTCATCGTAGAGAGTAAGTTTGAAGAATACATGCTTCCTTTGAAAGGATGACTCACAGTTACAATTACAATTTCCTTCTTAGAACCCCAGAGTCATCGTAATCCTTGCTATCCAAATCCCTGCGCCGAAAATGCCGTCTGCACACCGCATAATGATGCCGCCCGCTGCAGCTGCATTGAGCCCTACTTCGGAGATCCTTACAACACCGGCTGCCGTCCCGAATGCATTTACAACTCGGAGTGTCCCTCGTCGTTGGCCTGCATAAAGCAGCATTGCCGCAATCCCTGCACTGGCGCCTGTGGTGCCAACGCTGAGTGTTCGGTGGTTAATCATCTGCCCACTTGCAGCTGCGTGCGTGGATTCGAGGGCGATCCTTTCGGTGGCTGCAAACGTACCCCCATTGGACCAGTTAGCGTGTGTGAACCTAATCCTTGTGGTCCTAATAGCATCTGCCGCACGGTGGAGGGACATCCCACCTGCAGCTGCAAAGTGGGTTACTTCGGTGCTCCGCCCACGTGCCGACCCGAGTGCGTGGTCAGCTCGGAGTGTGCCCAACACTTGGCATGCATCAATCAGAAATGCGCCGATCCTTGCAGTGGCTCCTGCGGCTTTAATGCTCTATGCCAGGTGAACAACCACAATCCCATCTGTACTTGCCCCAAGGAGTATGTGGGAGATCCTTTCGAACAATGTGTGCCCAAACGTAAGTTAAGATTGCAATCCTTCTTTCCAAAGCCTGCCATTAAATCGACTTAATTTTCTTAGCTCCTGAGCCGCGACCTCCTTTGAATCCATGCCTGCCTAATCCTTGTGGACCCAATGCCAAGTGCCGCGACATCAACAACCGTGCCGAATGCTCCTGTTTGGCCGGCATGTTTGGTGCCCCACCAAACTGCCGTCCCGAGTGCGTCATCAACCAGGACTGCCCCTCGAATCGCGCATGTATTCGTCAGCGCTGCGAGGACCCCTGCGTCGGCACCTGCGGCTTCAATGCCCTCTGCACCACACAGCATCATCAGCCCAAGTGCAGTTGCCTCGAGGGCTACCAGGGTGATCCTTACATTGGTTGCAACATGCTTGAAAGTGAGTACATCCTTTTCGATTATTTACTTGCCCCTCCCCTTCAGCGCTCCCGTCCATTAGCGCTTCCCCTTTCCCCACTTAATGTTATAGTATGTTCTTTTCAGTGGTGTTTCCTTATATTGGGGTTCTCATTAGAGATTAGATTTAAGATGGGTATATACGGTTAAAAATCTCATCCTATGCATGATTCATTTGTTTTATTGTGTACATATAAAAAAAATTTCATCATTTCATTTCATATCATGTACCCAAGGGAATCCAAAGTGGAAAAAATTTAAGGAAATGTTCAGTATAAATATAGTGATTAGTGACGGAAGAGTTGATCTCAATTCTGATATTTATTATCACACCAAATACCAAAGAGAAAAAATTTTTATACTAAAATAAATATAAAATGTGGGTATTTAGTAAAGTAGAAATAAATATATATTAAAGATTGTTATTATCCGTGATTAAAATTGCGGAAATTTAAGAAATTCAAGAGATTCGAACCGAATTCAAACTAAAAATCTGTAACTCAATCAAGATTTGTAAGGAAACTATCAAAGTTTTTTCCTGGGTACATGATATCTACTAGTTGGAGCACTCCACTAGCAAATTGCCTTTACATATATATCTATTTGTAATTATACATTATATATACATTATATATAATTTACCATCTAAGACTCTTCTGTATGTATTGTATCTGTATATTTATCTGTTATGTGCCTTCTTCTAAATCATATTTGCCTGCTTATTGCCTATTTCCATATATGTCCATATCTATACCCATATTCAGTTGTGGTACCCGATCCACCATCTGAACCATGCCATCCATCGCCATGTGGTGCCAATGCCATTTGTAGGGAACGCAACGGTGCGGGCTCATGCATCTGTATTCAGAACTATTTCGGGGATCCCTACATCAATTGTCGTCCCGAGTGCGTACAGAATAGCGATTGTCCCGTCAGTAAGGCCTGCATCAATATGAAGTGTCGCGATCCCTGCGAGAATGCCTGCGGTTTCAATGCAATTTGTCGCGTTGCCCATCATCAGCCCGTTTGCAGCTGTGAACCAGGATTTACGGGCAATCCCATGCGCGCCTGTGTAGAGCGACCCACAAGTATGGCCCTAGATAGACATTCCAAGAGATTTCTTTAGTGACTCAATTTGTGTACCTTTCATAGATATGTATCTGCCACTGCCAAAAGATCCCTGCAGACCCTCCCCCTGTGGCCTCTTTAGCACTTGTCACGTAGTCGGTGAACGTCCTGTTTGCGCCTGCTTGCCAGATTACATGGGCAATCCGCCCAATTGTAAGCCAGAGTGCGTGATCAGTGCTGAGTGCGCTTCAGACAAGGCCTGCATTAATCAGCGGTGTCGTGATCCCTGCCCTGGCACCTGTGGATACAATGCCCGGTGCCGCACCACCAACCACTCACCAATTTGCAGCTGCTATGATGGCTACACAGGAGATCCCTTCCATCAGTGTTTGCCAGAAAGAAGTAGGTTCCCTCCCCTAAGAGTGTTAGAGAGTGTGCCCACTATATTTTGACTTAACTTTTAGGAGCCCCTGAGCCCGTGCCCAATCCTATAGTACCGGTTAATCCCTGTATTCCATCGCCCTGTGGACCTAACTCTCAGTGTCAGACCTCGAGCAGCGGTGCAGTCTGCGCCTGCCTCAACAACTACGTAGGACGTCCGCCGGCCTGTCGTCCAGAGTGCACCATCAACTCGGAGTGCGCGGCCAAGATGGCCTGCATGAATGCACGCTGCGCTGATCCCTGCGTAGGCAGCTGCGGAAACAATGCCCTCTGCCATGTCAGCTCCCATGCACCCGTCTGCATGTGTCAGCCTGGCTACACAGGAGATCCATTCTCCGGTTGCTATAAAATACTTGAGAGTACGTTAGAGTCGGCATCCCGTCAGAAACCCCCTATTGAATTACTTCTTTCACCTCGTACAGCACCTATTGAGATCGCGCAACCCTGTCGTCCTAGTCCCTGCGGCTTGAATGCCATCTGCGAGGAGCGCAATCGCGCCGCCGCCTGCAAGTGTGTGGCAGAATACTATGGAGATCCCTACGTGGAATGCCGCCCCGAGTGTGTCATCAACTCGGATTGTTCCAAATCGAGGGCCTGCGTCAATCAGAAGTGTGTCGATCCCTGTCCAGGCATGTGCGGTCACAGTGCCCTGTGCGCCGTCTTCAATCATGCTCCAAATTGCGAGTGCCTACCAGGCTATACGGGAAATCCCATTGTGGGTTGTCATCTAGTGCCGGAAACGCCACGCTGTAAGGCCTCCTTTAATAGTTAGGAATGTAGATCTCTGATAATTATCCACTGCCTCCCCTTGCAACAGATCCTGAACCCATAGTACCTGAAAATCCATGTCAACCCTCGCCCTGCGGTCTCTACAGCAATTGTCGCGCACTGAACGGTCATGCCGTCTGCTCCTGTGTGCCCAACTATGTGGGTGCACCTCCCAATTGCCGACCGGAATGCATGAGCAGCTCAGAGTGCAGCCAGGACAAGTCGTGCATCAATGAACGTTGTAAAGATCCCTGCCCCGGCACCTGCGGCAATAATGCGCTCTGCCGCGTCATCAATCATAATCCAATCTGCTCGTGCAGTCCCGGCTATTCCGGTGATCCCTTCGTCCGCTGTCTGCCCCAAGAGAGTAAGCGATTTGCGATAAATTCATTACATTTTGGAGCTGTAAAAGGATCGCACAAATTTTAAGAGTTTCTGACGATAAATCGGCCCCAAGTTCAAGCTAAACTATAAAATTATATTCTATCAAATTTGGTTTGCCTCTTAAGAAGACTTTCAGATAGTCGTTATTAACCCATCGATCCTTAAGCAGCTCCAATCCATACCATCATCATGCTCAAACATCATCCTCACTATCTACATACATATATGTGTACATTTATCTATATCTATAACTATATCTTTCTTTTATATACTTTAATTTATGTATTGTGGTGCATGTATTTGGTAATTGGTGAACCTATAGAACCTATTGTGCGTAAACCGGAAAATCCGTGCGTCCCATCGCCTTGTGGCCCCAATTCACAGTGTCAGGTGTCGGCCGCTGCTAATGAGCAAGCCGTGTGCTCATGCTTGCAACATTATGTGGGTAGGGCGCCAAATTGCCGACCGGAGTGCACAGCGAACTCTGAGTGTCCTGGCAATTTGGCGTGCATCAATTTGCGGTGTCAGGATCCCTGTGTGGGCACCTGTGGCATACAGACCACGTGCCTTGTAAATAATCATAGACCCATTTGCCGTTGCCTCGACGGCTATGCCGGCGATCCCTTCTCCGAATGTAGTCCACAAAGTAAGATGAAGACTCTCTCAAGCCTAACTATTCACTCATCATCCTTGCCTCTCTTTCCACCCTTCGCTCTTGACCTACTTAGTTATTGTGCCTCCTGAAATTGCCGAGCCATGTAATCCCAGTCCCTGTGGCACCAATGCTGTCTGCAAGGAACGTAATGGCGTCGGCTCCTGCACCTGCCTGCCTGAGTATAGTGGCGATCCCTACACCGAATGCCGTCCGGAATGTGTGCTCAACAGCGATTGCTCCAAGAATCGCGCCTGCCTTAACAACAAGTGCCGCGATCCCTGCCCCGGAGTCTGTGGCGTTGCCGCCGAATGCCACGTCATCAATCATGCGCCCAGCTGCAGTTGCCCCTCTGGCTACACAGGAAATCCCTCCCAGCATTGTCGTGAAATACCCAAATGTAGAGTATTCCCTCTAGAGCCAAGCAGCGATTCCTTTGAATAATTCCTTCTCCCCACAATTTCAAATTATAGTGGCACCACCCGTGCAACCCTGTCGACCCTCGCCCTGCGGACCCTACAGCCAGTGCCGTGAGCTCAATGGCCATGCGGTTTGCTCATGCATAGCGAACTATATTGGCTCTCCACCCGCTTGTCGGCCGGAGTGCTCGGTTAGCTCCGAGTGCGCCCAGGACAAGGCGTGTGTAAATCAGCGTTGTGTTGACCCATGTCCAGGCACCTGCGGCAACGAGGCTGTCTGCAAGGTGACCAATCACCATCCCATCTGTTCCTGCCCGCCCGGCTACAGCGGTGATCCGTTCGCGCGCTGTGCCCCTCTAGAGAATGCGCCACCCGAGTCACCCAAGACCACTGAGAATCCGTGTGTTCCCAGTCCATGTGGCCCCAACTCGCAATGTCGCGTCATAGGCGAGACTGGCGTCTGTTCTTGCCTGCCCAACTATGTGGGACGCGCGCCCAATTGTCGTCCCGAGTGCACTCAGAACTCCGAGTGTCCGGCCAATCAGGCCTGCATCAATGAACTCTGCAAGGATCCCTGTCCTGGCTCCTGCGGCTTCAATGCCTTCTGCAAAGTGGTCAATCATTCCCCCGTCTGCAACTGCGAGACGGGCTACTCAGGTGATCCTTTTGCCGGCTGCAATCCGCAAAGTAAGACCATCTCGTTGTCTCTGTGTAAAGATCAAAGCTAATGCTTCTCTCCTGACCTGTTTGCCCCTCAGCTATCATCGAACCCATTGAGCACTTGACACCCTGCCTGCCCTCACCCTGTGGACCGAACGCAGAGTGCCGCGAGCGCAACGGCGTCGGCTCCTGCACTTGCCTGCCGGAGTACTTCGGTGACCCAAACAGCGGCTGCCGGCCAGAGTGTGTGGTGAATAGCGACTGCTCCCGGGACAGGTCCTGCATCAACCAGAAATGCATTGATCCTTGTCCGGGAGTGTGCGGCCTGAATGCCGAGTGTCGCATCTCCAACCATTTGCCCAGCTGCCACTGCCTTGCCGGCTATACCGGAAATCCTTCAAGTGCCTGCCGTGAAATACCTGAACTGCCCCCACCACGTAGGTGTCCAAATGAGTGTCCATTTTCCATAAGAGTAGCACCAACTGATACCCCTATTTTCCATTCACCAGCTGAGCGCGCTGTGAATCCATGCGTGCCCTCACCCTGCGGTCCGTATAGCCAATGTCGCGAGATTAACCATCATGCCGTCTGCTCCTGTCAGCCTGGTTTCATTGGCTCGGCGCCCAATTGTCGACCCGAATGCATTGTTAGCTCTGATTGCGCCCAAGATCTCAATTGCCAGAACCAGAAGTGCGTGGATCCCTGTCCGGGCACTTGCGGCATTGATGCACGTTGTCAGGTCATTAATCATTATCCTGCATGTTCCTGTGCGCCTGGCTACACCGGCGATCCCTTCCAGCGATGCACACGAATTATAAGTAAGCATGAAGCGTATATCACGGAATTGAGAGCATGATGCCACAAATCAGTTGCACAGGCAAAACTCACTATCTTATTAGAAATGTTCAACTGATGACGGCTTTAACTCTCTATATACACTGTGCGAAATAAATAAGTAGCAAACTTTTCTATTGCATTAAATAGAATATTACATTTAAGATTTTGAGTTCGAAAATATTTGTAAACTTTGTTGTAAATATGTTTTCTACTTAGCTATTTCGCGCACTGTAATTTCTCCTGCATGTACTATGAAATATTAATCTATCACCTTGATGTTGTACATCATCATCATCTATTTTCTTCTACTTCTTCTACTTTATGTTATACCCTCACCTATGTAATGTGTATGTGTAAACTCTATCCCACTACTATCAACTCTATCGACTATGTAAAATACTTGGGACTATTGTGGCTATTGTGTAGCGGAAGTAACGACACCCAAAGTAAATGGTAATCCATGCGTGCCCTCACCCTGTGGACCCAACTCAAAGTGCATCGATGTACGGGGTTCACCTGCATGCTCCTGCCTGCCAGACTATATCGGCAGGCCACCCAATTGCCGTCCCGAATGCATGTCCAGTCCCGACTGTCCCGCCAACTTGGCTTGTATTAATCAGCGCTGTGCCAACCCCTGTGTGGGTGCCTGTGGCCTGCACTCTCAGTGCATGGTCATCAAGCACAATCCAAACTGCCAGTGCGAGCCTGGCTACACAGGAGATCCATTCTCCGCCGGCTGTGCCATTATACAACAAAGTATATTAGCCTGCCATACACATTATCCTCAACTAATATCCATTTATTTATCTTGTACTCCTCCCTCATTTATTTAGTTACGCCTACGGAAGCACCACGTAACCCATGTAATCCCAGTCCCTGCGGCGCCAATGCCATTTGCCGGGAACGCAATGGAGTAGGCTCTTGTGCCTGCCAACCGGAATACTTCGGAGATCCTTACAGTGGTTGTCGCCCTGAGTGCGTGCAGAATGCCGACTGCGACAGATCTCGTGCCTGCATCAACAACAAGTGTCAGGATCCCTGTCCCGGTGTCTGTGCCATCAATGCAGAGTGCAGAGTCTTGAATCATGCTCCCAATTGCATGTGCTTCGATGGCTACTCGGGTGATCCGTATCGTTCGTGTGCCTTGATCGAGGTTGTTACCCGCCGTCCAGAGAATCCCTGCGTGCCATCACCATGTGGTCCCAATAGCCAGTGCCATGACCAAAATAGCCACGCTGTGTGCAGCTGCCTGGAGGGTTACTTTGGTGCACCGCCCAGCTGCAAAGCTGAGTGCGTTGTCAGCTCGGAATGTGCCCAGAATCGGGCCTGCATTAACCAGAAATGCGCCGATCCGTGTCGCGGTGCCTGTGGCAACAATGCCAAGTGCCAGGTGGTTAACCACAACCCCATCTGCAGCTGTCTGCCCGGCATGACCGGTGATCCAATTTCTGGTTGCATTCAAGACGAGGGCAAGACCAGCGGCAATCCCTGCGTACCATCCCCGTGTGGACCCAACTCTATTTGCCGAGAGATTGGCGAACAGGCCGCCTGCTCCTGCCAGTCCAACTACATCGGACGACCGCCCAACTGCCGACCGGAGTGCACAAACAATGACGAATGCCAAAATCATTTGTCCTGCCAGCAGGAACGCTGCGTGGACCCCTGTCCCGGCTCCTGTGGCAGCAATGCCCTCTGCCAAGTGGTGCAACACAACGCCGTCTGCACTTGTGCCGATGGCTACGAGGGAGATCCTTTGCTGGGCTGCCAGCTCATCACACCTACACTGCCCACCCAGCCGCCCACTTCACCTTGTGAACCGTCGCCCTGCGGTCCCCATGCCGAGTGCAGGGAACGCAATGGTGCTGGCGCCTGCTACTGCCATGATGGCTTCGATGGTAATCCCTACGATGCCCAGCGCGGCTGTCGTCGCGAATGCGAGACCAATGATGAGTGCAGCCCGGCACAGGCGTGCGTACGCTTCAAGTGCGTCGATCCCTGCCTCAACATGTGTGGCGAATTCGCTGTGTGCACTGTGGAGAACCATGTGCCCAACTGTAACTGCCCCACCGGCTACAGCGGAGATCCCTTCTTCAGTTGCCGTCTGGTGCCGCTTACCCCTCCGCCACCCGTCAATCCCTGTGTGCCATCGCCATGCGGACCCAACAGCAACTGCCGCAGCATTAACAACCAAGCCGTCTGCTCCTGCCAATCCGGATTCGTAAGTTCGCCTCCCAACTGTCGCCCTGAGTGCGTCGTCAGCGCCGAGTGTGCCCCCGAACGCGCTTGTGTCAACAACAAGTGTGTCGATCCTTGTCAGCATACGTGCGGCATTCGCGCCATATGTACGACGAAGAACCACAGCCCCATCTGCACTTGTCCGCGTGGCATGACCGGCGATCCCTTCGTCCAGTGCAGCAAGATACGTAAGTAACAGACGAAAAATAATTTTTTTTTCCAACTATTTCCAATCTTTTTCATATTTTGCGGTATAGCAATCACCAATGTAATCACTACCACTGAGTCACCTATACCTTCCTGTGTTCCCTCGCCTTGTGGGCCCAACACCAAGTGCCAGATTGTTGGAGGAAGTCAAGCCTGTTCCTGCCTACCGGACTTCATTGGCTCCCCGCCAAATTGCCGACCGCAGTGCGTCCTCAACTCAGAATGCGGTCCAACGGAGGCCTGCATAAATCAGAAGTGTCGCGATCCTTGCGCTGGCAGCTGTGGCTTCGAAGCCAAGTGTCATGTGCTCAACCACCTGCCTATCTGCAACTGCATCGAAGGATTCACTGGCGATCCGTTCATACGCTGCAGCAAGATGCCCGAAGTAAAGACTCCCGAGAGACCTGATGATCCTTGCAGCCCGAATCCCTGTGGACCCAACGCTGACTGTTTTGGCGGTGAGTGCCGTTGCCAGAACACCTATCAAGGCAATCCTTACGAGGGTTGCCGGCCGGAATGCACGCTATCCGCGGACTGTCCTCGAGACAAGGCTTGCATGCGCAACAAGTGCATGGATCCCTGTCCAGGCACCTGTGGCAACAATGCCATATGTGAGGTGCTCAACCACATACCTGTCTGCTCCTGTCAGAAGGGCTACGAAGGAGATCCCTTCACAAGCTGCCGCCTCACTCCCATCGACACGGAGCCCGAGGTCAAGGCGTGTGTACCATCGCCTTGTGGCGCCAACTCGCAGTGTCGTGACCATAATGGCCATGCCGTCTGTTCCTGCCTCGAAGGTTTCATTGGCTCACCTCCACAGTGTCGTCCAGAATGCGTTGTTTCTAGCGAATGCTCTGCCATGCAGGCATGCGTCAATCGCAAGTGTGTGGATCCTTGTGCTGGATCCTGTGGTATTGATGCCCGTTGCGAGGTGATTAACCACAGTCCCATCTGCGGTTGCCCACCAGATACAACAGGCGATCCATTCCAAAGCTGCCTGGAGATAATCAAGCCGAAGACTCCCGAAACAGAGACACCTCCACCGCCAAGTGATCCCTGCGTGCCGTCGCCTTGTGGTCCCAATTCCATCTGTAAGGTGGACAACAATGGTCCGGTGTGCCAGTGTCACCCAGATTACTTTGGTGCTCCGCCAAACTGTCGCGTCGAGTGCATTATCAATCCGGATTGCCCTTCGACCCAGGCATGCATCAACAACAGGTGCCGAGATCCCTGCCCCGGCAGTTGTGGCACCAACTCCGAGTGCCGGGTCATAGGTCATTCCGTCTCCTGCTCCTGCCCGCCCGGCTTTGCCGGCAACGCCTTCGTCCAGTGCGTACCCCAAACGACGGAGACTCCCAAACCTTGTGAGCCATCGCCATGTGGCGCTAATGCCGAGTGCATTGAGCGCAATGGAGCCGCCGCCTGCAAGTGCATCGATGAGTACCAGGGCAATCCTTATGAAGGCTGTCGCCCAGAATGCGTGCTCAGTTCGGACTGCCCCACAGATAAGGCGTGCATCAGAAACAAGTGCCAGGATCCCTGCCCGGGCATCTGCGGTAACAATGCCCAGTGCTATGCTATCAACCATGTGCCAAACTGCGTCTGCATTGACGGCTACACTGGCGATCCCTTCTCCAGCTGCCGTCGCTTCGAGCCACCATCAACTCCTCCACCCACTACCGATCCTTGCCAGCCATCGCCATGTGGTGCTAACAGCAAGTGTCGTGTGGGTGGCAACGGACTAGCCGTCTGCTCCTGTCTGGACAGTTTCATTGGAGCACCGCCCAACTGCAAACCGGAGTGTACAGTGAACGCCGAGTGCCTTCAGCATCAGGCTTGTCATAAATTCCGGTGCGCCAATCCCTGTGTGGGCACGTGTGGAGTGAATGCCAAGTGCGAGGTTATCAATCACAATCCGATCTGCAGTTGTCCCCTGGAGATGACAGGCGATCCATTCGCTCGCTGTTATCCAGTGCCTGTCGTGAAGACACCACCAGAGCAACCAAATCCGTGCGAGCCATCGCCCTGTGGTCTCTACTCAGAGTGCCGGGTGCGTGGCGAGCAGACATCCTGCTCCTGCCTGCCCAACTACATTGGAGCTCCGCCCAACTGCAGACCCGAGTGCGTGGTCAACACAGACTGTGCTTCAGATACCGCTTGCATAGCCGAGAAGTGCAGCAATCCCTGCATCGGCTCCTGCGGCATCAATGCCAATTGCCGCACCCAGAATCATCTCTCGATCTGCTCGTGCCTGGAGGGCTACACTGGTGATCCATTCGTGCAGTGTGCGGAGATTATTGTGGTACGCACGCCGCAACCACCCGTAGAGAAGGCGGATCCTTGCGATCTACAGCCATGTGGTGCCAATGCAGAGTGCCAAGAAGGCGGCATATGTTCGTGTCTGCCCGACTACCAAGGAGATCCCTACTCGGGCTGTCGACCAGAGTGCACGCTCAGCTCTGACTGCGCCCCTAACAAGGCATGCCTCAACAAAAAGTGTGTGGATCCCTGTCCAGGTATCTGTGGACAGAATGCGCAGTGCGATGTATCCAATCACATACCGATCTGCAGTTGCCTCCAGGGATACACGGGAGATCCGTTCTCACATTGCCGCCAGGAGACTGCAGTGCCCAAGGATCCCTGCCAGCCTAATCCCTGTGGACCCAACAGTCTCTGTCATGTGTCCGCCCAGGGTGCCGTCTGCGCCTGCCAACCAGGCATGCTCGGATCTCCACCTGCCTGCAAACCCGAGTGTGTCGTCAGCTCAGAGTGCTCCCTGCAAACGGCCTGCATCCAGCGCAAGTGCGTAGATCCCTGCCCTGGAGCGTGCGGTCAATTCGCACGCTGCCAGGTGATCAACCACAACCCATCCTGCTCTTGCAACTCGGGCTATACGGGAGATCCGTTCACACGCTGCTATCAAGAGGAACGCAAACCGATACCAACGGAGCCAGAGAATCCCTGCAAACCCTCGCCCTGCGGACCCAACTCTGAGTGCAAGGAGCTTAATGGCAACCCGGCATGCTCCTGTGCCGCCACCTTTATTGGCACCCCACCAAACTGCCGACCCGAATGCACCATAAATCCGGAATGTGCCCCCAGCAAGGCATGCATACGACAAAAGTGCGGCGATCCCTGCGTAGGCGCCTGCGGATTCAATGCCCGCTGCACCGTGGCCAACCATCAGCCCATCTGTACCTGCGACGTGGGCTACACCGGAGATCCATTCACCGCCTGCCAACGTGAACAAGGTAGGACCACGTTTTCCTTTTAACACACTTTTTGAGAGATTAGGAGTTAGCTCAAGGCGTAAACTAGCTTGGTACTGGTCTTGCTTCAATTAAATTATTATCTATATCTAAATATATATATTTGTACTGCCACACCCACCACTTATTACCTACCGCACATGCCCTAATCGATAGAGTTAAAAGTTATGAACACGCTGCAAATGATCTGTTTGATCTGTTTACGCCTTGATAGGGATTCTTATCACATTTAAACTGTGACTGAAAGTGATACTGACACGCAAATCTTATAGATAAATATAAATTAAAGGTTGCTAAAAATTACTGTGATTATTATTGACTGTAAATTATTTAATGCCAAATTATCCCCTGATCTCAAATTATATTACCCAACGATAATTTCAGTATCACTTTCCACAAAGCGCATTAGAGTGAAGTTACAAAATTTTTAAATGTGTGCTTAAATAAATAAAAATAAATAAAAATTCTAAATACATCCAATATTCACGAACTTACTTCAATCATACAAATCTGAAATAAGAAATAAAAAACAAGATTAAGATTAGTTCGTTATAAAAACTTCTAGGGCTTAGATAAAAATACAAAAAGAAAATTATATGAAATACATATACTAGAAATCAATTACGGTAAAAAAATTGGATTCAAAAATTGTTCGACTCTTGATGAAATTGTTAAGGTGTTAGTATGGAAAATGGCTTAAAAAAGTAAAAAAATTGAAAATGAGGAATTTCATAGAACTTTAAATGCAGTTTGAAAATGTTCTTAATACCATTGACAAAAATGTAAATTTCATCAAAATCGGTTAAGATTTGGCTGAGTTATGGCAATTCAAAGTTAGAAAATAACTCATATTAAGAAATTTCGGATTTTGGGTATTTTCTGATACATTTTTGGTCATATCTCATGAAATACTCAGCAGAATCACCTCAAATAAAAAGCAGAATGCTAGTTTTGAGTCCTAGAATCGATTAGAGTCAAAAATTTTGGGATAGAAAAAATTTCGATTTTTGATGATATTGTCTAGGGGTTAGTATGGAAAATGGCTTAAAAAAGTAAAAAAATTAAAAAAAGGAATTTCATAGAACTTTAAATGCAGTTTGAAAATGTTCTTAATACCATTGACAAAAATGTAAATTTCATCAAAATCGGTTAAGATTTGGCTGAGTTATGGCAATTCAAAGTTAGAAAATAACTCATATTAAGAAATTTCGGATTTTGGGTATTTTCTGATACATTTTTGGTCATATCTCATGAAATACTCATCAGAATCACGTCAAATAAAAAGCAGAATGCTAGTTTTGAGTCCTAGAATCGATTAGAGTCAAAAATTTAGGGATAGAAAAAATTTCGATTTTTGATGATATTGTCAAGGGGTTAGTATGGAAAATGGCATGAAAAAGTCAAAAAATTGAAAATGAGGAATTTCATGGAACTTTGAATGCAGTTTGAAAATGTTATTAATATCATTGACGAAAATGTAAATTTCATGAAAATCGGTTAAGGTTTGGCTAATTTATGAGAGTTCATAACTAGAAATTATTTCGGAAAAGTTTAATTTTTGGACATTTCTATTTAGATGCAATTCAAATTAATTATAAAAGTATATTTCGATTAGCTGAAGTTATTATCAGCAAAAACATCGTTATGTTCCTTTTTTAGATTTGAAAGTAAAGGAAAGAATTTTTTTATTTATTTTTGTTGAGCCCGTGTGGTGATATACATTTTACTTAAGTATACACATATCTGTAACTGATTCTAATGCGTTTCCTATATATAT
This sequence comes from Drosophila quadrilineata, assembly GCA_018150725.1. NCBI lineage: Eukaryota > Metazoa > Arthropoda > Insecta > Diptera > Drosophilidae > Drosophila > Drosophila quadrilineata. Next base: position 1,976,789 of record JAECWN010000452.1, read on the forward strand.
ATCAGAGTTTAGAACACACACACACAAACACATATTATTGAATCATTGAAAGTTCTGTTTATTGCACACACCCGCACAATGCATTGCATCAAAAGTGTTAAACATGAATTATTATCAAACATTTTGCAAAACACTTCAGCGAAATGCATATTTTAGAGCACAGCATTCTGTACGAGTTGTCTGAATTGTTGTTTGTTCTGAAAGTGTTCGTGTGCCTGGCAATAGACACAGTTTTCAATTTGCCTTGATTTTTATACAATATTTGTTAAATATATTTTTGCTTGAAATGCCTTTTTAACGCCTCAATACAATATGCAAACTTGCCACGCCTTGAAATTGCCTTTAACCCCTTTTGAATTATCGTTATCATTGTGATGTTATGCTTTTTGACAATCGACAATAGTCCAATAGTGCCCCTAAATACTTGTATTGGCCCCTACATAGACAAATTGCTTTTAATTGGCCCCAGATTGAGCTAGTCTTACCTCTAACCTCTGCTGAATTTGACCTATCGATAACCTAACCTTGTTACCCTAATACAAAATTGAGTACTGCGTTGTTGTCGCCATTCCAAAATCCCAAAATTCTATGCCTTACTTGTAACCAAGGAATCTTCGCCGATAAACACCAATTCGTTCCGCTTATTAATTGTTTAATTAATTAATAAAATAGCTTTAAACATTAATGTAACTACTATAGTGTAACTCTGTAGCAAATGATAATAAATCAGAAAAAAAAAATAACCATTAAAAATGATTGGAAATAGAAAAAACAATGGAAACATTTTTTGTTTTAATTCCGTCACGTAAACAAAATGCGCTTTTGTTGCATTACGCAACACTGCACCATAAAAAATACTCAACACCCAACACTGCGCACCAAACACTCTCCGCACAGCGTTTAACAACACCGAAAAGAATATTCGATACAAAATTAATCAATTGGACCTAATCAACACTTAATAATGTGCTCTAATACCACAACACTACGCAAAACCAAAATTTCCAATTGGAATAATCCAACAAAAATCAATGCAATTCAATGCAGGTACTAAACCCACTTAAGAGATAAGAGAACATTGATATTAAAAGTTTCTTTTGTGGAAACGTTTCTCTTTCCCATTTCCGAGTACAGAGAGGATAGTGACCGAACGGATCACGCCATGTGAACCGAATCCTTGCGGATCAAACGCCATTTGCCGCGAACGCAACAGCATTGGCTCCTGCCAGTGCCTCCCAGATCACTTTGGCGATCCCTACGAGTCCTGCCGCCCCGAATGTGTTCGTAACTCCGATTGTCCAACGAATAAGGCCTGTCTGCAACAGAAATGCCGCGACCCATGTCCCGGCACATGCGGCAGTAATGCCGATTGTCGTGTGTCAAATCATTTGCCCACTTGCAACTGTCGCACCGGCTACACCGGCGATCCGTATCGCTACTGCCACGTGGAACCAACACATCGTAAGAAAAGAAGGACCCTCTACTATCAGACAAAGAGAGCCTATCACATAACCTTTTATGCTTTTCAGCTGTGCGTATTATCGAACCCTCACAACCTTGTCAACCATCACCATGTGGCCCCAACTCGCAGTGTCGCGAGTTGAATGGTCAAGCTGTCTGCTCCTGCCTCGAGCTCCACATAGGCTTACCGCCCAACTGTCGCCCCGAGTGCGTTCTAAGTACAGAATGCGCCACAGATAAGGCCTGCATTAGCCAACGCTGCCAGGACCCGTGTCCTGGCACCTGCGGCATCAATGCTGAGTGCCGTGTTCGCAATCATAGTCCACTCTGTCAATGTCGCCGTGGTTACACCGGCGATCCATTCACCCGTTGCTATGTGCTGCCACGTAAGCTTAGAGTCCGAAATCCCAAAAAATGTTCGACTTCAATATCGCCTCTCACCCACCCTTAGCGCCCACACCTGCCATCGAGCGTGTTCAGCGTGATCCTTGCGTACCATCACCCTGCGGTTTGAATAGCCAGTGTCGCAATGTACAGGGCGTGCCCTCGTGCACCTGCCTGCCTGAGTATATGGGCGCTCCTCCTAACTGCCGACCCGACTGCACCATCAGTGCCGAGTGCACCTCCAGTATGGCTTGCATACGCGAGAAGTGCATTGATCCTTGTCCCGGCTCCTGCGGCTATGCCGCCGAGTGCAACGTGGTCAATCACACGCCAATCTGCACGTGTCCCACCGGCTATACGGGTGATCCCTTTACCAGTTGTCGCCTGGCTCCATCAGAACCAATGCGAAGTAAGTTTCCCTCGAGAGCATCGTCTACACAACCCTTATTCTTTTATGTGATTTGTAGCTGAATATGTTGATCGCTGCCAACCGTCGCCCTGTGGTCCCAATGCTGAGTGTAACGATGGCGTATGTTCCTGTCAGCCCGAATACCATGGCGATCCCTATGCCGGCTGTCGTCCCGAATGTGTTTTGAATTCTGATTGCCCCAGAAACAAGGCCTGTCTCCGCAGCAAGTGTGTCAATCCTTGCCCGGGCACCTGTGGCGAGAATGCCATCTGCGATGTCATAAATCACATTCCCATGTGCCGCTGTCCCGATGGTACAGCCGGTAGCGCCTTCATACGTTGCACTCCTACAACAAGTATGACCCAATGCCTCAAACACACTTCTCCAATAGTAATGCATCGTCATCTGCTTTTTCTAGAAATTATTACCACCAATCCCTGCCAGCCATCGCCCTGTGGCCCCAACTCTCAGTGTCGCGAAATCAATCAGCAGGCAATTTGCTCATGCCTGCCCAGCTTTATGGGAGCTCCACCCACCTGTCGCCCCGAGTGCACTTCCAATGCTGAGTGTGCTCCAACTCAGGCTTGCCTGAATCAACGATGCGGTGATCCCTGTCCAGGCACCTGTGGCGTTGGTGCCAACTGTGCCGTGGTTAATCACAGTCCGTTCTGCACATGTCCAACGAGATTTACGGGAAATCCTTTCATACGTTGCCAACTACAAAGTAAGCAAAATGACCCTCGACCTGGTAATCTTAGAAATCATTATTCCTACTCCATATCAGTTGAACCTTTGCCTGAAGTACAACCCACTGAGCCTTGTCGTCCCTCGCCTTGTGGACCCTACTCAAAGTGCCTTGCTGTGGGCGAAGCACCCGCCTGCTCCTGTCTTGAAAACTATATTGGACGTCCACCTAACTGCCGCCCAGAGTGCGTCACCAGCTCTGACTGCAGTACCCAGCTGGCCTGCATCAATCAAAAGTGCACGGATCCCTGTCCAGGACGCTGTGGCGTTAACGCTGAGTGTCGCGTCGTTAGCCACGCGGTGCAGTGTATCTGTCAGTCAGGCTACAGCGGAGATCCCTTCGCCCAATGCAGCCCTGAAATTGAGCGCAACATAATTGAAGTTCGAACACCCTGCAATCCAAGTCCCTGCGGATCGAACGCCATTTGCCGCGAGCGCGATGGAGCCGGCTCCTGCCAGTGTTTACCGGAATACTTTGGCAATCCCTATGATGGTTGCCGTCCCGAATGTGTGATGGACTCAGACTGCCCTTCAAATAGAGCCTGCCAGCAACAGAAGTGTCAGGATCCCTGCCCAGGCACCTGTGGCCAGAATGCTCAGTGCCAGGTGATGCATCATCTGCCAAGCTGCAATTGCATAACAGGTTACATTGGAAATCCTTATCGCCTGTGCACGCGACCATCCGAACGTAAGCCCCAACGAATGACATAGCTGATCAAGATTCCCTTTTGAAGTTCATATTATCCTCTCTTAAAGCTGTTCGTATTGAGTACTCGAATCCTTGTGAACCCTCGCCCTGTGGTCCCAATTCGCAGTGCCGCGTCGCCAACGAGCAGGCTGTCTGCTCTTGTCTACCTCAATTCATAGGTCAACCACCTGCTTGTCGTCCGGAGTGCACCATCTCCTCGGAATGCCCAGCCAACAGAGCTTGCATCAATCAGAAGTGCGTCGATCCGTGTGTGGCTCAACCGTGTGGCAGCAACGCTGTTTGTCGTGTACGGAACCACAGTCCCATCTGTAGCTGTGTCAGTGGCTTCACCGGTGATGCTTTCACCAGATGTTATACCATACCACGTAAGACTTCCCAGACTCGATCGCATGAGCTCTCATGAAAACCCTTCCAATTTGTAACGTGTAGCGCCACCTATCAAGATAGAAAATGAACCCCTTCGCGACCCATGTGTGCCAACACCTTGTGGCCCCAACTCAGAGTGCCGGAATACCAATGATGTGCCCGCCTGTTCTTGCCTAGCCACATTCATTGGCCAGCCACCTAACTGTCGTCCAGAATGCACCATCAACTCTGAGTGTCCCAGCCAACAGGCCTGCATCAATCAAAAGTGCCGCGATCCCTGTCCTGGCGCCTGTGGCCTTAACGCAGAGTGTAGTGTGATCAATCATAGTCCGATCTGCGCTTGTTTCGAGGGATACATCGGTAATCCCTTCAGCAATTGCAACCCTAAACCACCGCCACGTATGTCGCCCGCTCCTCGAAGAATTTTCCTCTCCATTTTCATGAGCTTTTCTATTCTCAGCCACTACTCCTCCCAAAAGGGATGATCCTTGCAACCCCTCACCATGTGGCCCCAACGCCCAGTGCCGAGGTGAAGGACAATGCTCCTGCATACCTGAATATCAGGGAGATCCCTATGTGGGATGCCGTCCTGAGTGCGTGCTTAACACAGATTGTGCCCAAAGCCTCGCCTGTGTTAGAAATAAATGCATTGATCCTTGTCCTGGCACATGTGGCTCTAATGCCCTATGTGAGGTGAACAACCATATACCCATCTGCCGCTGTCCGGATCAGATGACGGGCAATGCCTTCTTTGAGTGCCATGCAGTGTCTGCACCGCCTCCACAGAACCCATGCCAACCCTCACCCTGTGGACCCAACAGCCAATGCCGTGTGGTTCAAGAGACCGCCGTCTGTTCCTGCTTGTCCGACTATATGGGCAGTCCACCGCAGTGTCGTCCCGAATGTATCACCAATTCGGACTGCGCCGCCAATCAGGCATGCCAGAACATGAAGTGCCGTGATCCCTGTCCAGGCACTTGCGGCTTCAATGCCCTCTGCCATGTGGTGAACCACAGACCCTTCTGTAGTTGCCCCGCCGCCATGACAGGCAATCCTTTCGTACGATGCGAACGTAAGCTGAATATTCTAGAAGCATGAGACCTTTTCTACAATTAGCCTATTTTACAGTGGAACCTCAACGCATCGATTTGCCCAAGCAACCTTGTCAACCGTCACCATGTGGCCCTAATTCTGAGTGTCGTGTCTCAGGTGATTCACCATCCTGTTCCTGTTTACCCGATTTCCTGGGCAGCCCACCAAATTGTCGACCAGAGTGTATCTCCAGTTCGGAATGCGCCACCAATTTGGCTTGTGTCAATCAGAAATGTGTTGATCCCTGTCCAGGTCTTTGTGGACTCAACGCCAACTGCCGCGTCTTCAGCCACACGCCCATGTGTCTCTGCGATTCCGGGTATACGGGCGATCCTTTCGCCCAGTGCACTCAAATCAAACATACGCCTATTGAGCTGCTGCAGCCCTGCAATCCCAGTCCCTGCGGCATCAATGCAAAGTGCGAAGAACGCGGTGAAGCCGGCTCCTGCCAGTGTCTGCCGGAATACTTTGGAAATCCCTACGAGGGTTGCCGCCCCGAATGTGTACTCAACTCGGACTGCCCCTCAAATAGAGCTTGTGTCAATCAGAAGTGCCGAGATCCCTGCCCGGGCACCTGCGGCCAAAATGCCAAATGTCAGGTCATCAATCACCTGGCCACCTGCGATTGCCACAATGGATATATTGGAGATCCTTATAAATATTGTCGCATCGTTGAAAATGCACCACGTAAGACTGATCTACATCAAAAATATGTACCAAAGAGTTATCCTCAAATAATTGTGTTCATAGCGGAACGCGTCTATGTGAATCCCTGCCAGCCATCACCCTGTGGTTCAAACTCGCGCTGCCGTGAGGTCAATGAACAGGCCGTCTGCTCCTGTTTGCCAGAGTTCATCGGTCAACCGCCTGCTTGTCGACCGGAGTGCACAAGCAGCTCAGAATGTGCAGTTGACAAGGCCTGCGTTAATCGCAAGTGTATAGATCCTTGCCCCGGAGTCTGTGGACAACAGGCCGAGTGTCGTGTGCGGAACCACAGTCCCATTTGCACCTGCCTCAATGGTTATACAGGAGATGCCTTCACGCGTTGCTATAGCATACCTCGTAAGGGTTTAGTGATACGCCTCAATGTGAATCATCTAAATATTGTTCTCTCTTAGCTCCGCCAGTAGTGCCCATTGAGCACACACCCCTTGATCCTTGTGTACCCTCGCCCTGTGGCCCCAATTCGCAATGCCGTGACATTAGAGGAACTCCCTCATGCTCGTGCCTGCCCAACTATCTGGGCACACCACCAGCCTGTCGTCCCGAGTGTTCTATCAATGCAGAGTGTCCAAGCCATCAGGCTTGCATCAATCAGAAGTGTCGCGATCCCTGTCCCGGCAGCTGTGGCCTCAGCACCCAATGCAATGTGATCAACCACACACCCATCTGCAGTTGCCTCGTGGGTTACATTGGTGATCCATTCGTGGTCTGCAATCCCGAACCACCACAACGAAGTAAGTCGTGTGCCCCGTCTTTGAGTCTATCGATATTAAATATATATATTGTGTAACAGTTGAGGTGTCACCTGAGCCACAGGATCCCTGCAATCCCTCACCCTGTGGCGCCAATGCCATTTGCCGCGATGGTCAATGCTCCTGCAAGTCAGACTATCAGGGGGATCCCTATACCGGCTGTCGTCCTGAATGCGTGCTACACACAGACTGCGCCCGAGATCGCGCATGCGTGAGACACAAGTGTATGGATCCTTGTCCAGGCACCTGTGCCTCCAATGCTATCTGTGAGGTGCTCAATCACATTCCTAACTGCCGCTGCCCCGAAGGATTGCAAGGCAATGCCTTCGTCCACTGCAATGCCATACAGCGTAAGAGAATTCTCACTCTAACACTGCTCCTCCCCTATTCAACTCTCCTCGATCTTCACAGAACTGAATGTTGAGCGTAATCCATGTCAACCGTCCCCCTGTGGCCCCAACTCTCAATGCCGTGTGGCCAATCAACAGGCAATCTGTTCTTGCATCACTCCCTACATTGGCAGCCCACCTTTCTGCCGGCCCGAATGCACCACCAACTCGGAATGCCCGCTAAATCTTGCCTGCTTGAATCAGAAGTGCAGTGATCCCTGTCCTGGCGTTTGCGGACACAATGCCAACTGCCATGTGACCAACCACAGTCCTTTCTGTCGCTGCTTGGATCGTCACACAGGCAATCCATTCGTCAGCTGTCTGCCAATTGTTGAGCCACCAACGCCACCGCCTCGCAAGGCCTGTCAGCCCTCCCCTTGCGGTCCATACTCCCAGTGCCGCGAGCTGAACGAGACGCCCTCCTGCACCTGCTTACCGGACTACATAGGCGCCCCACCCAACTGTCGACCGGAGTGTGTGACCAGCTCGGAGTGTGCCACCAATCAAGCTTGCATCCAGCAGAAGTGCCGCGATCCCTGCCCAGGGCTCTGTGGCCAAGCGGCAATATGCCGAGTGCTCTCCCACACACCAAGTTGCTACTGCCCCGAGGGCATGGAAGGAGATCCATTTGTGCAGTGCGTCGAGCGTAGAATTGTACAGTTTAATCAAGTCGATCCCTGCAACCCAAGTCCATGTGGTGCGAATGCACGCTGCACTTCCCGCCAAGATGCTGGCTCCTGTCAGTGCCTCGAGGGTTACTTCGGCAATCCCTATGAGGGCTGCCGACCTGAATGCGTCCTCGACTCAGACTGCCCTTCGAATAGAGCCTGCCAGCAACAGAAGTGCCAGGATCCCTGTCCAGGCACTTGTGGCCTCAATGCCGTCTGCAATGTGCTTAACCATGTGCCAAGCTGCAGTTGCCTGACGGGCTACACGGGTGATCCTTATAGATTGTGTCAGCAGGAGAGACAACGTAAGGGAAGAGATAATTTAAAAGGAAACTAGAGTTCATCTATTCAATTCCCATTTCAGCCATCAAGGTATATGTAAATCCCTGTCAGCCTTCTCCTTGTGGACCCAATTCCCAATGCAAGGAGCTCAATGAACAGGCTGTATGCTCCTGTATGCCCGAATATGTGGGCGCTCCACCTGCCTGTCGACCCGAGTGCACCATCTCCTCGGAGTGTTCCGCCGACAAAGCTTGTGTGGCCAAGAAGTGCATCGATCCCTGTCCGGGCACCTGTGGTGACCAAGCGCTATGCCGTGTGGTGAACCACAGTCCCATTTGCTCTTGTCGCGCTGGTTTCACCGGCGACGCTTTCTATCGCTGTCTTCCCATACCACGTAAGTGGACCAGTAGTGGACACTCGCCCTCCTGTAAACTTTTGATCTAACACTACTCTGTCTACTATAGCCGCGCCTCCAGCTATCATTGTGGAACACCAACCGATAGATCCCTGCGTCCCTTCTCCCTGCGGTCCCTACTCTCAGTGTCGTGCACAAGGTGAGTCACCTAGCTGCTCTTGCTTGGCCGGTTACTTGGGAGTGCCGCCCAACTGTCGCCCCGAGTGCCGTATCAACTCCGACTGCCCCAGCCGACAGGCATGTATGAACGAAAAGTGTCGCGATCCCTGTCCCGGCAGCTGTGGCTTCGCTGCCATCTGCAATGTGCTCAATCATACGCCTAGTTGCACGTGTCCTGAAGGCTATACTGGTGATCCCTTCAGCCACTGCCAGCCAGAGCCACCACAGAAACGTAAGCAAAGGTTATGTCAAAGTTGTTTGGAGTTTCATACTGAATATCGTGCATCCCTTAGCAATTGAAGCGGATGATCCCTGTAATCCCTCGCCCTGCGGTCCGAATGCTGTCTGTAATGGCGGCACCTGCAGCTGTCTGCCAGAGTATCATGGCGACCCCTATAGTGGTTGTCGTCCCGAATGCTTGACAAGCTTGGACTGTGCCAGAGATCGTGCCTGCGCCCAGCATAAGTGCTTTGATCCTTGTCCAGGCACTTGTGCCCCGAACGCCCTCTGCACTGTTTTGAATCATGTGCCCATGTGCACTTGCCCCGAAGGATACGCGGGCAATGCCTTCCTGCAGTGTCTGCCTATACCACGTAAATATTAACAGATCTTAGGAAACTAAAAACAACTTATACCACCCTTTTGACCATTTTGTAGCTCCCGTTGTTGCCCAGCCTTGTCATCCTTCGCCCTGCGGACCCAATTCCCAGTGTAGAGAAGTCAATCAGCAGGCTGTCTGCTCTTGTGTACCAGGGTATTTGGGTACACCGCCGCTCTGTCGTCCAGAATGCACCAGCAACTCTGAGTGTCACGCCCAGCTCGCCTGTGTCAATCAGAAGTGTGTTGATCCCTGTCCAGGCAGCTGTGGTCGCAGCGCTCAGTGCAGCGTTGTCAACCACAATCCTTTCTGCACCTGCCTACCCCATTACACCGGCAATCCCTTTGTCGGCTGTCAACACATAATTGAACCTCCGCAACCGGAGAGAGTTCAACAAGATCCTTGTCGCCCATCGCCTTGCGGAGCCAATGCCGAGTGTCGCTCTACTGGAGAAACTGCGTCATGCAGCTGCTTGCCGGACTTTGTAGGCACTCCACCATACTGCAAGCCGGAGTGCGTAGCTAACTCGGAATGTCAATCGAATATGGCCTGCATCAATCAGAAGTGCCAAGATCCTTGTCCAGGCGTGTGTGGCTTGAATGCCATCTGCCGCGTGATCTCGCATACGGCCAGATGTGCCTGCGATCCGGGACTAACCGGAGATCCTTTCACCCAGTGCCAACCCATTGAACAGGACGTGGAGATCCTAAATCCCTGCCAGCCGTCGCCTTGTGGCGCCAATGCCCAATGCATACAGAGCAATGGAGCTGGTGCCTGTCAGTGTCTGCCGGAATACTTTGGCAATCCTTACGAGGGTTGCCGACCGGAATGCATACTCAATTCGGACTGTGCTTCGAACCGCGCGTGTGTAAACCAAAAGTGCCGCGATCCCTGCCCGGGCAGCTGTGGACAGAATGCCGAGTGCAACGTGTTGAATCATATTCCGATGTGTTCCTGCTACGCGGGATATATAGGAGATCCGTATCGCTACTGTCAACAACCAGCAGAACGTAAGCCAGTTCCAATTATAAAAGTAGTGTTGCCTAATAATCACTCTGATAACTTGAGAACTTCCCTATATACATATATGAGTGCTTAGTGGGTTAAGGAAGAATATCAAGGAATTTCCTTTATCCGATTGCTTATAATTCACAACTAATAAAAGTTTTCGAACCCTTTTAAAGCAATGCTGTCTGAAAGCGAATATTGCTGAGAAAGTAAATAAATCTTTTCCCACTAAATATCCCTTATCCCTATAGGAAAAGTATGAACTGTAGAAATCAAAATTTCTTTTTGGGAGGATTCTTCCCTCATTAAAGATCCCACTAATAATAGTCACAATTACTAAGAAGACTACTTCTTGTCCCACCCAGGGGATTATTCACTGAGGAAAAAATGAGGGTTTATAAAATATTCCGCATATCAGAGATCTTTAATATAGTAATTTTCACTGTATTAGGCCTCAGAGAAATCTGCTAAATACTCATATGAAAAATAGGTTTAAAGACTATACTTATAGTAGTTACTAATACTTATAGTAGTTACTAATCTTTAAAGTTGGTTTGTTCTTTGTCTAATCAAAAAAAAAAACACTTCTAACATTAGCAATTGTCCACGCGTATGTGAATCCCTGTGAACCCTCGCCCTGTGGTGCCAATGCTCAATGCCGTGAGCTGCAGGGCCAAGGCGTCTGCTCCTGTTTGCCCAACTTTATGGGCATACCGCCCAATTGTCGACCAGAATGCACCACCAACGCCGAATGTTCCACGCACTTAGCCTGCATCGATTACAAGTGTGTTGATCCTTGTCGAGGCATGTGTGGGCAGGGGGCCAAGTGTGAGGTACGCAATCATAGCCCAATTTGCATGTGCCCGCCAAATATGATTGGTGATCCCTTCGTACGTTGTCTGTCCCGACCAACACCACCGCCATCCCCTCCAAGAGGTGTCGTATCCTATCGCGATCCTTGTCTGCCCTCACCCTGCGGTCAGTATGCCAGTTGCCGAAATCAGCAGGAGCAGGCCATCTGCACCTGCCTGCCCAACTACTATGGCAGTCCACCCCACTGCCGTCCGGAGTGTACCATCAATTCAGATTGCGCCAACCACTTGGCATGCATTAATGAGAAGTGTCGCGATCCTTGCCCCGGCGCCTGTGGACTCCAAACCGGATGCCATGTGACTAGCCACACACCCAACTGTGTCTGTCTGCCGGGTTACGTAGGAGATGCCTTTGTGGCCTGCCGACCTGCACCATGTAAGAAGAGACAGCTAATTTGAATCGGTAGAATAAGATTAAACTTTCTCCTCTCATTCGGAATACTTAGCACCACCTATTCTTAAGGAGCCACACGATCCGTGCAATCCCTCCCCCTGCGGCCAAAACGCAGTTTGCTCCGGTGAAGGTCAGTGCTCTTGCCTGCCAGAATACCAGGGTGACCCCTACGTTGCCTGCCGCCCCGAGTGTGTGCTCAGCTCGGAATGTCCTCGCAATCGAGCCTGTGTGAGATACAAGTGTGTGGATCCTTGTCCTGGCACATGTGGCTCTAATGCTATTTGTGATGTCATCAATCACATTGCCATGTGTCACTGCCCAGAAAGCATGACCGGCAATGCATTTGCCCACTGCAGTCCCATACAAAGTAGGTTTAAACATCGAAATATACATAATGACTCCAGTTAATCCCAGAATGTCCACTCTTAGTGGAGGTTTATCGCAACCCCTGTCAGCCCTCTCCCTGTGGCGCCAATTCCCAGTGTCGTGACTCGCTAGGTCAAGCAATATGCAGCTGCCTGCCCAACTATTATGGCGTACCTCCTGCCTGCCGTCCCGAGTGTACCAACAACTATGACTGTGCCCCCAATTATGCCTGCCAGAACCAGCGTTGTGTTGATCCCTGTCCTGGTGCCTGTGGGGCATATGCCGAGTGTCGTGCCATCAATCACAGTCCCCATTGCAGTTGTCGCACGGGTTACACTGGCAATCCTTTTGTGCAATGTCACATCCTAAGTAAGTCCCTGCCATTTAAGAAGATATTTCAGACTCTTCAATTATATTTTTCCTGCTCTTCACTCAGTGGAACCCTTGACAAACCCAGTATCCATCGATCCCTGCCGACCCTCACCTTGTGGCCCGAACAGCGAGTGCCGTCGTAATGGTGACACTCCCGCATGCTCCTGCCTGGACAACTTTTTTGGCACCCCACCTAACTGCCGACCTGAGTGCCTCTCAAATACTGATTGTGTTCCGTCGCTGACCTGCAACAATCAACGCTGCAAGGATCCTTGTATCGGACTCTGCGGCAACAGCGCCGAATGTCGTGTGTTAAGCCATGTGGCGATGTGCTACTGTCAATCTGGCTACACAGGAAATCCCTTTAACCTCTGCTCACCTATAGAACGTGATCCTCCCGAAATCGTACAACCCTGTAATCCTAGTCCCTGCGGAACATTCGCTGAGTGCCGGGAGCAACATGGGGTTGGCTCTTGTCAATGCCTACCCGATTACTACGGGAATCCCTACGAGGGTTGCCGCCCAGAATGCGTGCTCAACTCGGACTGCCCCTCGAATAGAGCGTGTGTCAACCAGAAGTGTCGCGATCCCTGCCCGGGCACATGTGGCCAACATGCCGAGTGCTATGTACGTAACCATTTGCCGAGCTGCAACTGTCTGTCTGGTTACATTGGAGATCCCTATCACTATTGCAAATTGGAGGAGAAACGTAAGCAGCACATGTTGGATCTTCTTTTCGGACACTCCCCTAGAACTATTGTCCATTTCTCTTACAGCTTTAAGGCAGTATGTGAATCCCTGTCAACCCTCACCCTGTGGCCCTAATTCTCAATGCAAGGAACTCAATGAGCAGGCAGTATGCTCTTGTCTGCCCGAGTATGTGGGACAACCACCTGGTTGTCGTCCAGAGTGCACCATCTCCTCGGAGTGTGACTTTGACAAGGCGTGCGTCCACCACAAGTGTGTTGATCCCTGTCCCGGCGCCTGTGGCAGCAACGCCCAGTGCCATGTCACCAATCATTCTCCACTCTGTGCCTGTCAGTCAGGCTTCACTGGAGATCCATTTACCCGCTGTTACCCAGTGCCCCGTAAGTGCATCCGCTTTCTTCTAGCTCGAACCACTCTATTGACCCATAATACTCTCTCTCTCCCTATCTGCCCCTCTTAGCACCACCCACGCACATTATTGAGCAACCCCAACGTGATCCCTGCCAGCCTTCACACTGTGGCCCCAATGCTCAGTGTCGTCAGTCCCATGACCAGGCCATTTGTACCTGTCTGCATGGTTACTTTGGTGCACCGCCTTCGTGTCGACCCGAGTGCACAACCAGCGCCGAATGCTTGTCTAGCATGGTATGCCTCAATCAGCGCTGCGTGGATCCCTGTCCCGGTCTGTGCGCTTACAACGCTCAGTGCAGCGTGAGGAATCATGTCCCCAGCTGCTATTGCCCTATGGGCTACAAGGGTGATCCATTCACCTCTTGCCAACCAGAGCCACGTAAGCCTCAAGCCCCTACGTATTGAGACCAATTTACAGTGACCTTATCTTTGTCAACCTCCAGCCAAACCCATTGTCCATGATGACCCTTGCCAGCCCTCACCCTGCGGCCCTAATACACAATGTTACCAGGGTCAATGCTCCTGCCTACCCGAGTACCAGGGTGATCCCTACACTGGCTGTCGTCCGGAATGCGTGCTCAATTCGGATTGTGCGAGAAACCGTGCCTGTGTGGGAAACAAGTGCATGGATCCTTGTCCTGGAACCTGTGCGCCCAATGCCATCTGCGATGTAATTAATCACATTGCCATGTGTCGCTGCCCGGAGGGCATGACAGGCAATGCGTTCATCCAATGCGAAGCACCTCGAGTGGAATATCTTCCTCCTCGGAATCCCTGTGCTCCGTCACCCTGTGGTCCTAACAGTCGTTGTCGGGAAATCAACGATCAGGCTATCTGCGCCTGCCTGGAGGATTACGTAGGCACTCCACCAGCCTGTCGTCCAGAATGTACAAGGAACTCTGACTGTCTCTCACACTTGTCATGCCAGCAGCAGCATTGCACTGACCCCTGTCCCGGAGTCTGTGGCTTCAATGCCCAGTGCCATGTGGTTAACCATGCACCCATCTGCAGCTGCCTGCCCAGGTATATGGGTAATCCCTTCTTGGGTTGCCAGCCGGAGCCACCTCAACGTGCTGTCACTACAAAGAGAAATCCCTGCCAGCCTTCGCCTTGTGGCGCCTATGCCGAGTGTCGTGTGGTAGGAGACCAGGCTCAATGCAGCTGCTTGCCCACGTACATCGGAACTCCTCCAGTTTGTCGTCCAGAGTGCGTCACCAACTCGGACTGCGCCTCAAATCGCGCCTGCATCCAGCAAAAATGCGCAGATCCTTGCCCTGGTGCCTGTGGTGCCAACGCCATTTGCCATGTGCTCAGCCATGTAGCCATGTGCTACTGCAGTCCAGGATTTACAGGAGATCCGTTTACAAACTGTTACCAGGAACCACTTAGACTTCCAGACGAACCCACCCAACCATGTCATCCCAATCCTTGTGGCGCCAATGCCATCTGTAGACAGGAAGGCAATGCTGGCTCCTGCCAGTGCCTGCCCGATTATCATGGCAATCCCTACGAGTCGTGTCGACCCGAGTGCGTCTCCAATAGCGACTGCCCCTCAGACAAGTCCTGTCAGCAACTTAAGTGCCGCGATCCCTGCCCTGGAGTGTGTGGTCTCAATGCCCAGTGTCGTGCTCTTAATCATCTGCCCACTTGCCACTGTCTGAGTGGTTATATAGGTGATCCTTATAGCTATTGCCAAGTACCCGAGAAACGTAAGTGTGGACTCGAATCCTCTCTAGTATCATCCAATTATAAAAATTGTGTGTTATCCCTAGCTATACGCAAGGAGTATGTGAATCCCTGTCAACCCTCACCTTGTGGCCCCAATTCCCAGTGTAAGGAACTCAATGAGCAGGCCATCTGCTCCTGCCTGCCCGAGTATGTGGGACAACCGCCAGGCTGTCGTCCCGAGTGTGTGAGCAGCTCTGAATGTGCCCATGATAAAGCCTGCCTCAATCAGAAATGCCGTGATCCTTGCCCAGGTGTCTGTGGTTCCAATGCCGAGTGCCGTGTGTATCACCATGCGCCCATATGCAGTTGCTTGCCCGGGTACCAAGGCGATGCCTTCACACGTTGTTATCCTGTGCCGCGTAAGAATGTGCTACAATATCCGAAAAGTAGTTGACTTATTCAGCTTCTCTTTCTCATAAACTCTTCAGCTCCTCCACCTCCTGAGCGAGATACCTCCCTTAATCCTTGCCTGCCCTCGCCCTGCGGACAGTTCGGCGAGTGTCGCGATCATCAGGGCACGAGCATTTGCAGCTGTCGTCCCAATTATTTTGGAAGTCCCCCCAACTGTCGCCCCGAGTGCTCCATCAACGCGGACTGCCCAGCGCATTTAGCCTGTCAAGCTCAACGTTGCCGTGATCCTTGTCCTGGCGCCTGCGGTTTCAATGCCCACTGCCAGGTCATCAATCATATACCCATTTGTCAATGTGCACCTGGTCTGACTGGCAATCCATTTGCCTCCTGTCAAGCACCTTTGCCGCCGCCAAATACTCAGCTGGCTGAAGATCCTTGCTTGGCCTGTGGTGCCAATTCCATTTGTCGGGGTGCACAGTGCAGCTGTCTTCCTGGCTATCAGGGTAATCCTCTGATAGGCTGTCGGCCCGAGTGCATACTGAGCACAGAATGCTCCATGGACAAGGCCTGCATCAATCAAAAGTGCGTGGATCCGTGCCCTGGCACTTGCGGCACCAACGCCATCTGCGAGGTGCACAACCACGTGGCCATGTGTCACTGCCCCGCCGGACTGACGGGCAATGCCTTTGCCCATTGCCATCCACTGCCGCCACCACCACCAACAATAATCGCTGATCCCTGCCTGCCTTCGCCTTGTGGACCGAACGCTCAGTGCCGAAACATTAATGGACAAGGTGTGTGCACGTGTCTCCCAGAGTATATAGGAGTTCCACCCTCATGTCGCCCCGAGTGCAACAGTAATCCGGAGTGTCCCTTGCACTTGTCCTGCCTTCAGCAACATTGCCGTGATCCGTGCCCTGGTGCTTGTGGCTTGAATGCCGAGTGTCATGTAGTGAATCATAGTCCAATCTGTCGCTGCATTGGCTCCTTCACTGGCAATCCCTTCGTTGCCTGCAATCCTCCGACGCCACTGCCTGTGAAGAAAGATCCTTCGGATGCCTGTGAGCCTTCACCATGTGGCGCCAATGCTCAGTGCCACCAAGTGGGAGAATCTGCCCAATGCAGTTGCCTGCCTGACTTCATTGGAACTCCTCCGAACTGTCGACCGGAGTGCGTGAGCAGCTCGGATTGCCCCTCAAACTTGGCTTGCCTTAACCAGAAATGCCGAGATCCTTGTCCAGGTGTATGTGGCTCCAATGCCGAGTGCTATGTCATCAATCATACACCCATGTGCGTCTGCAGCAGTGGACACACTGGCAATCCTTTCGTCAGCTGTCAAGTGGTCAAAGATGACCTCGAACCTGCATCACCATGTGTGCCAAGTCCATGCGGTCCCAATGCCATCTGTCGGCAGGAGGGCAACGCTGGATCCTGCCGCTGCCTCAACGAGTACTATGGCAATCCCTACGAGGGTTGTCGACCGGAATGCATTCTCAACTCAGACTGCCCCAGCCACTTGGCCTGTATGAATCAGAAGTGTCGCGATCCGTGCCCAGGCAGCTGTGGCTCCAATGCCCAGTGCCAGGTGAGGGATCATCTGCCGCAGTGCAGCTGCCTGGCAGGTTATGAGGGTAATCCGTATAGCTACTGCAGCTTGCCACCAGAACAACGTAAGAAAACGATGAATGTATTAAAAGATCCTCTAGAGATTTACGTGATAACTTCATCATCTGCAGCCCACGATCCTCTGCCTGTACATCCCTGTCAGCCTTCGCCTTGTGGTTCCAATTCCCAGTGCCGTGAGTCCAATCAGCAGGCTATCTGCACATGTCTCCCCAACTTTATAGGCGCTCCTCCAGCCTGTCGACCCGAATGCACCCTCAACTCCGAGTGTGACCTCGACAAGGCT
Source organism: Drosophila quadrilineata (assembly GCA_018150725.1). Taxonomy (NCBI): domain Eukaryota; kingdom Metazoa; phylum Arthropoda; class Insecta; order Diptera; family Drosophilidae; genus Drosophila; species Drosophila quadrilineata. The sequence goes on from JAECWN010000452.1 coordinate 1,994,059, forward strand.
TGTGTAAATCAACATTGTGTTGATCCCTGTCCAGGTGTTTGCGGTCAGAATGCCGTCTGTCGTGCTCTGAACCATAGTCCCCACTGTAGCTGCTTGCCAGAATTCAGGGGTGATGCCTTCAGCGCTTGTCACCGCATACGTAAGATTCCGTCCATATGCACCTTATCAGATTCTAGCTCATGCCCTTCAACATCTCATACAGCTCCTGCCATTGCCTATGACTATCCCAAGGATCCTTATCGCGACCCCTGTGTGCCCTCACCCTGCGGCGCCTATGGACAGTGCCAAGTCCAACATGATCAAGCTATCTGCACCTGCCTCAGTGGATACTATGGTGCTCCACCAAACTGCCAGCCTGAGTGCGTCCTCAACTCCGACTGTCCCGCCAACTTGGCCTGCTTCAACGAGAAGTGCCGAGATCCCTGTCCCGGCTCCTGTGGCATCTCTGCCCAGTGCAATGTCATCAACCACACGCCTATTTGCAGTTGCACCGCAGGACACGAGGGTAATCCCTTCGTCAGCTGTGCGCCCATCCGCATTGCTCCGCCTCCACCACGCGACGCCTGCAACCCTTCACCTTGTGGACCCAACTCTGAGTGCCACAATGGCATATGTAGTTGTCTGGCCGAGTTCCAAGGCAATCCCTATATCGGTTGTCGTCCCGAGTGTGTACTCAACACAGACTGTGCCCGGGATAGAGCCTGCCAACATAACAAGTGTGTTGATCCCTGTCCGGGCGCCTGTGGTGTGGGCGCCATTTGTGAGGTGCGTCAGCATGTTCCCATGTGCCACTGTCCCATGGGCACCACCGGCAGCGCCTTCGTTCAGTGCTCGGTAGTACAACGTAGGTTATCCTTACACCACAACCGATCCCCTAAGGATTTTCCTAATCTTATTCACATTTCCTCTGCAGTTGAACCCCAGACACCGCGTAATCCTTGCCAGCCGTCGCCCTGTGGCTCCTTTGCTCAGTGCCGTGTGGCCAATGAACAGGCGGTGTGCAGCTGCCTGCCAGGCTACTATGGTACTCCACCCCAGTGTCGCCCCGAGTGCACCATCAATTCCGACTGTGCCTCCCACTTGGCCTGTCTAAATCAACACTGCCGTGATCCCTGTCCCGGAGCATGTGGGCAACAGGCGATTTGCCAGGTCATCAGGCACAACCCGCACTGCAGCTGCCCCAGCGGCTATACAGGCAATGCCTTTGCCCTGTGCCAACATCTTCCGCCGCCGCCACCTCCGCTACGAATTCCGGAGAATCCCTGCCAGCCGTCACCCTGCGGCGCCAATGCCTACTGCACACCCTCGTCAGATGGCAGCCAAGCCGTCTGTAAGTGTCTGGAGAGGTACATTGGTTCTCCACCCAACTGTCGACCGGAGTGCGTCAGCTCCACGGAATGTGCCAATCACTTAGCCTGCATCCAGCTGCAGTGTCGCGATCCCTGCCCGGGCGTATGTGGCGAGGCAGCTACCTGTCAGGTGATCAGCCATGTGCCATCCTGTCGATGCATCGCTGACTATATCGGAGATCCCTTCACGCGCTGCCAGCCCCGTCCGGTGGTGGCCATGGATCATCTCAATCCCTGCGTGCCCAGTCCATGCGGCGCAAATGCCATCTGCCGGCAGGATGGACAGGCTGGCTCCTGCCGCTGCCTGCCAGAGTACTATGGCAATCCCTACGAAGGTTGTCGTCCCGAGTGTGTCCTCAATTCAGATTGCTCCAGCCACTTGGCCTGTCTTAATCAACATTGTCGCGATCCGTGCCCGGGCAGCTGTGCCCGGAATGCTCAGTGTTATGTGGTTAATCATGTGCCCACCTGCAGCTGTTACCCCGGTTACCAGGGAGATCCCTATCGATACTGTCAACTGAGTCAGCCGGAACGTAAGCAACAACAACAACAACAGTCTCAATTTGAATCCTGCACTAATCCATTCTCTGCACCCGACTCCAACTGTTCCCATTTCTCCACAGCTCTGCCAGTTATCAAAGTCTACGTGAATCCCTGTCAGCCTTCGCCCTGTGGTCCTAATGCCCAGTGTCGGGATACCCAGGGTCAGGCTATCTGTAGTTGCCTCCCAGATTACTTTGGCACTCCTCCCACTTGTAGACCCGAGTGCACCACGAACCCTGAATGTCCGACTAACAGAGCTTGCATTCAGCAAAAGTGTCGCGATCCTTGTAGTGGAACTTGTGGCCATAATGCCAGATGTGAGCCAGTGCACCACCGTGCACATTGCCAGTGCCCTACTGGCTATACAGGTGATCCACTCACCCGTTGTTATCCACAGCGGGAAGTAGTGGTTCAACGACAACCCTATCATGATCCCTGCGTGCCCTCGCCCTGTGGCGCCTATGGCCAGTGCCATGTGGTCAATGAGCAGGCTGTCTGCAGCTGTCTCTCAGGGTACTATGGCACTCCTCCGCATTGCTTGCCCGAGTGCACCATCAACTCGGATTGCCCTGCCCATCGTGCTTGTATCAATGAGCATTGCAGGGATCCTTGTCCAGGTGCCTGTGGTCTGCATGCCCAATGCCATGTGCTGAATCATATGCCTAGCTGCAGTTGTCCACAAGGTTATCTTGGTGATCCCTTCTATCGTTGTTATCCCGCACCAGTGACCACATCTCCATCTTCTCCCATTGCTGATGATCCCTGTCAGCCCTCGCCCTGTGGCATTAATGCCCAATGCAACGGAGGTGTCTGTAGCTGCCTTCCACTCTACCAAGGCGATCCATATGTGGGCTGTCGTCCGGAGTGCGTGCTAAGCACGGAGTGTCCGCAGGACAAATCTTGTATACGCAATCGCTGCGTAGATCCATGTCCGGGCAGCTGTGGTTATGCCGCTAACTGTGAGGTGCATCATCATGTGGCCATGTGCCAGTGTCCAACTGGTTATATTGGTAATCCCTTCGTTATGTGTCAGCCACAACACACGCCTGCTCCGGCCCCCGCACACGCTCCTCTGCAACCCTGTCAGCCTTCGCCCTGCGGTGCACATGCCCAATGCAGGTCAAACTTGGATCAGGCAATCTGCAGCTGTTTGCCTGGCTACTATGGCAGTCCGCCAAGTTGTCGACCGGAGTGCAATTCTGATGCCGAGTGCCCATTGAGTTTATCCTGCCTGAATCAACATTGTCGGGATCCATGTCCCGGTGTGTGTGGTCAGCAGGCACTCTGTCAGGTGGTCAATCATCGCCCACAGTGTATGTGTCCGTCTGGTTATACAGGTAGTCCATACACAAGATGTGACCCCGTAAGAGCAACTCCAGAGATTCAGCGAGCACCCGTTGATCCCTGCGTGCCCACGCCCTGTGGCCCCCACTCTCTATGCAACCACGCAGGAGATGTGGCCACCTGTCGCTGTCAGCCGGATTATATAGGCGTGCCTCCTTACTGTCGTCCTGAGTGTATCTCGAACAGCGATTGCCCCACAGATCGCGCATGTATCAATCGCAAGTGCGAGGATCCCTGTCCAGGTTTATGTGGATTCAATGCCATCTGTCGCACTAGCAACCATCAGCCGAACTGCGTTTGTGCACCAGGACTGTTGGGCAATCCATTCACATCGTGTCAACCGGCACCACCACCACCTGCTCCACTTCCAACTCCTCCACCAAGAGTTACTGCAGTACAACCACCACTTTATGTTGAACCTGATAGACCTTTGCCTCCTTTGAATCCCTGCGAACCCAATCCTTGTGGTGCCAATGCCGTGTGCAGTCAGCACCATGGTGTAGGCAGCTGCAGTTGTCTGTCGGATTACTATGGCAATCCGTACGAGGCCTGTCGCCCTGAGTGCATCCTCAATAGCGATTGCCCCTCACACAGAGCATGCATCAATCAGAAGTGCCGCGATCCTTGTCCTGGCAGTTGTGGTATGAATGCTCAGTGTCATGTGGTGGATCATCTACCCCACTGCAGCTGCTACAGCGGATTCACCGGCAATCCGCACAGCCACTGTGTGCGACAACCGCCACCAGATGTACAGCAATGTAAGAGAAATCTCTTGAAAGATCCTTCGTCCTTTATTTGTAATCAATTAATATATTTTACTGATTCAGCTCCCATAATTAAACCCAATCCCTGCCTACCATCACCTTGTGGCGACAATGCCCTGTGCCGGGAAAGCCAGGAGCAGGCCATTTGCTCCTGCTTGCCTGAATTTTATGGTACGCCACCCTATTGTCGTCCTGAATGCACCCTCAACTCGGAGTGCGCCTTCGACAGAGCCTGTGTCCAACACAGATGCGTCGATCCCTGCCCGGGCAGCTGCGGTATCAATGCCGAATGTCGCGTCCACTATCACAATCCCATTTGCTACTGTCTCCCATCGCACACCGGCAATCCCTTCACACGCTGCTACGAGAATCCCAAACGTAAGCAACCCTGTCATAAGTTGAATTCCTTATATAATCTCTCTTCGATCTCCGCAGCTACTGCGAGTGTTAGACCTCCTATTTATGATACACCTAAACCGCCCTATCCTATTGCGATACCCGGCGTGGTGTATATACCATCCGAGCCACAGCCTGCACCACCGACATATCAACCAACGGTCTACACCACTCCAAACATACCACATCCAATACCGCCCACTTCACCGCCGCCTCCTATATTTATACCAGTTCCAAGCCCAACAACCCCCGCACCACAACCAGGAGTTATCAACATTCCCTCGGCACCACAGCCAACATATCCGACACCTCAACCACCCTTCCATAGCGTCGAACAACCAACAACACAACGCACACCACCAGAGGTTATAAACATTCCCTCAGCACCTGTGCCACATCCACCGACTTCACAGCCACCTCTTTACATACCAAGTCCTACAACAACATCTGCTCCACCAAAGCCAGGAGTTATCAACATACAATCGCCACCACAACCACAACCAATACCAGCTCAACCACCAACTACACCACCAGTTGGCATATATGAAGTATACTATCCACCACCACCGCAAATACCTGGTGTTATAAATATTCCTTCACATCCACGACCAACTTATCCGGCACAACAGCCTCCTGTGTACATACCAACACCACAACAGCCACTTCCTGCACCACATCCGGGAATTATCAACATTCCTTCGGCACCACAGCCCACGTATCCGACACCTCAGCCACCTTATTACAATGTCAATCAGCCAACTACAGAATATACACCTCCAGAAGTTATAAACATCCCCTCGGCAGCTGTGCCACAACCACCGGCACCACAGCCTCCTATATACATACCTAGCCTCACAACGACCCCAAAACCACTTCAACCAGGAGTAATAAATATTCCTTCGGCACCACAACCGACCTATCCGACACCTCAACCACCCTACTATAACGTCAATCAGCCGACAACACAACACACACCACCAGAAGTTATAAATATTCCCTCAGCACCCGTACCACAAGGACCTACAACACCAGCTCAGGCGGGAATTATTAACCTTCCATCTTTACCCCAACCAACCAATACAAGTCCCCAGCCACCCTTCTCTGGAGTGAGTTATCCCAACATACAAGCACCACAACCACAGCCGCCAGCTCCCCAACCACCAATATATATACAATCAGAGCCTACAACATATACACCAGCACCACAGCCAGGAGTTATTAACATTCCATCTATATCTCAACCAACATATCCAAGTCCTCAACCACCATACTATCAAGTAACCTCCTATCCAACAACATATCCCACACCCAGACCCAGCGTGATCAATATTCCCTCCATACCTGTGCCGCTGCCAGTGACACCAGTCTTTACGCCCACTTATCCGACAACTCCTGCATCTACACTGCGACCTGATGTTATTAACGTACCATCGGCACCGCAACCCACTTATCCTGCACCACAGCCATCAAGACCGCAACCTCAACCCGGCATTATCAATATTCCTTCTTCACCTGAACCTACTCGAGGTCCCATTTATGAAGTGATCACACCCAGTTTGGAGGTCAATCCTTGTTACCCCTCGCCATGTGGTCCCTATTCGCAATGCCACAATCGTTTCGGAGTAGCCGCTTGCATATGTCTGCCAAATTATTTAGGAACTCCACCCAATTGTCGCCCCGAATGCGTGGTGCAATCAGATTGCCCATCCCACTTGGCGTGTATCAACGAAAAGTGTCGCGATCCTTGCCTGGGCTCATGTGCCTACAATGCGCTGTGTCGAGTGCACAACCACGTGGCCAACTGCTACTGCTTACCAGACCACACAGGCGATCCTTTTGTCTCCTGTCAGCGTGTGGTTAAACCTATCGCTAGAGATCCCGAGCCAGCTAAGGATCCCTGCTATCCCTCTCCCTGTGGACCAAATGCCGTCTGCAACAATGGAATCTGCAGTTGCCTGGCTGAATATCATGGCAATCCCTATGTGGGTTGTCGCCCCGAGTGTGTGCTGAACACGGACTGTTCCAAGAATATGGCTTGCCGAAGACAGAGGTGTGAGAATCCTTGTCCAGGAACATGTGGATTGAATGCAGAGTGTCATGTCTACAATCACATACCAAGTTGCTCCTGCCCCATTCAAATGCAAGGAGATGCTTTTGTGCGCTGTGATCCTATTTCGAAACCACCTACAACACCTCCACCACCGACTTCAACTAGTACTCCAGTGACTTCCACCACTCTGCCTGCTGTGGTGCAACCAACACCACCTCCCAAACCCGTTGATCCCTGTCGCCCATCGCCCTGTGGCCCCAATGCTCAGTGCCGACCCCAACTGGATCAAGCGATATGCTACTGTCTGCCTGGTTACCTGGGCACACCGCCCTCTTGCCGCCCTGAGTGCACCACCAACTCGGATTGTGCTCTGGATCAGTACTGCTTGAATCTGAGATGCCGTGATCCTTGTCCAGGCGCCTGTGGACTACGAGCCATTTGTCACGCTCAGCAGCATATACCTAACTGTTTCTGCCCGCCTTCCTTGACAGGCAATCCTCTCGTTGCCTGCCAACCCATAGGTATAATCTGAATATTCAAATTCGTGAGAAACCCATGTCAAATTTTAATTCATTCTCTTAACAGTTGTAGAAAGAGATCCTGACGCGATAATCGATCCCTGTCGTCCCTCGCCCTGTGGTCCCAACTCTGAATGCATAACAACAGCAGCCGGCAGTGCCCGCTGCTCCTGCCTCAGAGATTTCATAGGTCAGCCACCCCAGTGCCGACCGGAGTGTGTGAGCAGCGCGGATTGTGCCAGTGACAAGGCCTGCCTCAACCGCAAGTGCCTCGATCCCTGTCCAGGTAGTTGTGGCCAACAAGCTATGTGCCGTGTCATTGCCCACAGTCCCTTCTGCTACTGCCCACCGGGTCTGGAGGGGGATGCACATCTTGCCTGCGTCTTGCCCAAGCCGGCGCCTTCACCAACACAACCAGCATTGCCCTGTCAGCCCAATCCATGTGGCATTAATGCCATATGCCTGCCACAGCAAGACCTAAGTGTCTGTCAGTGCTTGCCCGCATACTTCGGCAATCCGTATGAAATCTGTCGACCTGAATGCACACTCAACTCGGATTGTCCCAGCAACCGAGCCTGCATACGCGAAAAATGTCAAGATCCCTGTCCTGGTGTCTGTGGCCTCAATGCCTATTGCCAGGCCATCAATCATAGCCCCATGTGCGAGTGCTTGCCCCAACATATTGGCAATCCATATTATAGCTGCCGCCGTATAGTGGAGCATGAACGTAAGACACAGCTCCTAAAGCCCTTAAAAATGCACACCTGTCTTTGGGGGCAACTATTAATCCTAAAAATCAAATAACTATATTTCCTGGTTGCAACAACAACCGAAACTCAACAACGCAGTACTCAACCTTGTGCCTTCTTTTACAATAATGCCTCTTGTCATAATATCTTCGAATTGCTCTCGTCGTCGTGTCTCATTTCTCTGTCATTCTAACAACAACTACCCATTCTACGGTCTCGTCCATGCAAGAGTTTAACATCGATGGTCTATTCCCTTTCTGTATAAAGAATTAAGACTATTAATATAATTTTGTTCTCCGCTTCCCTCAATTTTTAACAATTTGCAATTGTTCCACAAAGTCTTCCTTTATTACAGTCGTGACTTCTACTGCTCAAACATTTTTTAATTTATAAAAAAAAAATAATTTTTTTGTTAAATTATTAAAATGTGCTTCGTGCCTTTCGCTTGTGACAATTGCTGCTTAACTTACTTTAACTTAATTTTAAGGTTTTGGATATATTATATAAATACTATACAATTGAGCTCTTTCAAGAGTTTCATCTTTAGTTATCGAAAGCTTTCGCCTAAACCCTAAAAATACGCTTTTGCTTCTCGCTACAATTGCTTTGTGACATAAATTGTAATTCTTGAAAATTCCCCATTCTTTCTAAAACTCCAGCCAAGCCCCCTGTCTACGTGAATCCTTGCGAACCATCACCCTGTGGCGCCAATTCCCAATGCCGCGAGTCTCAAGGTCAAGCCATCTGCTCCTGTTTGCCTGAATTTGTGGGTGTGCCACCCTCGTGTCGTCCCGAGTGCGTTATAAGCGCCGAGTGTCCTTCGGATAAGGCCTGCGTTAAGCAGAAGTGCATCGATCCTTGCCCAGGCTCATGTGGATTGAATGCCCAGTGCCATGTTCGCAATCACAGTCCCCTGTGCTCTTGCCAACCTGGTTACACAGGCGATGCCTTCATACGCTGCTTGCCAGTGCCGCCACCCAAGAATGTGGAGCCAGAAACAAAGACCCTGCCCTGCATACCGTCACCCTGTGGACCCAATTCACAGTGCCGTGAGGTCAACGGAGGCGCCAGTTGCAGTTGTCTGCCCAATTATATTGGTGCGGCGCCCAACTGTCGTCCGGAATGTACCATCAATGCGGAGTGCGCCAGCAACATGGCCTGCATCAACGAGAAGTGCAGAGATCCCTGCCCAGGTGCCTGTGGTTTCGCTGCCCAGTGCAATGTCATTAATCATACGCCCAACTGTGCTTGCCCAGCGGGCTACACTGGAGATCCTTTCACTAGCTGCCGACTGTTGCCACCGACACCACCACCATCACCACCGAGTATGCAACGCCCTCTCACTTCTATTCGTCTCTCTCCTAACAGGACCTACCTACCCCTTATCTGTTCTCTTACAGCACCCAAAGATTTATGCAATCCTTCGCCTTGTGGCCCCAACACCAACTGCCGTAACGGGGTCTGTTCCTGCCTTCCCGAGTATCAGGGCGATCCATACATCGGCTGTCGTCCCGAGTGCGTGCTCAATTCCGAGTGCCCACGAGATCGCGCTTGTGTGAGGAACAAGTGTGTGGATCCTTGTCCCGGCACCTGTGCCCAGAATGCGCTCTGCGATGCCATCAATCACATTGCCATGTGTCGCTGCCCCGAGGGCATGACTGGTAACGCTCTCGTCACCTGTGCCGAAGTGCGCATTGTCCAACCTGATAATCCCTGCCAGCCATCACCATGTGGTCCCAACTCGCAGTGCATCGAGCGTAGCGGCAATGCCGTCTGCTCCTGCATCACCGGTTACCTTGGACAACCGCCCAACTGTCGCCTGGAGTGCTACAGCAGCTCCGACTGCTCACAGATTCATGCCTGCATCAACAACAAGTGCGTCGATCCCTGCCCCGGACAATGTGGACTCAATGCCATCTGTCAGGCGGTACAACACAGAGCACATTGCGAATGCCTTGCTGGATACACGGGAAATGCCTACAGACTCTGCAATCGCATAGTTATCCAGCATAAGCCACCGGAGGCACGTGATCCCTGCTATCCATCGCCATGTGGACCCAACGCCCAGTGCGACAATCAACAGGGGCAAGCCCGTTGCACTTGCCTTCCCGAGTTCCAAGGAACACCGCCCAATTGCCGACCCGAGTGCTCTAATAATGATGAGTGTGCAAACAATCTCGCCTGCATTAACCAGAAATGTCGCGATCCTTGTCCCGGCAGCTGTGGCCAGAATGCCAAGTGCCAAGTTACCCTACACACCCCCAACTGTCACTGTCCAGCGGGAATGACTGGCGATCCATTCCGTTTCTGTCAACCAATACCCGATATACGTAAGCATCAATAATCCCAAAAAAAACGTACAATGTACTTTTAAAGCCGCTTCTGATCTTCCAACTACCTCAATTTACAAATCAGTGTATAGTGTCACTTACACTATTATTCATTTTTTAAATTTTTGCCCAATTTTTTGACTCTAATTGAATCTTTGACTCAAAACTAGCATTCTGCTTTTTATTTGAGGTGATTCTGATGAGAATTTCATGAGATATCGCCAAAAATGTGGCAAAAAGTACCCAAAACCCGAAATTTCTCAATATGAGCTAATTTGAAACTTTGAAATGCCATAACTCAGCCAAATTTTAACCGATTTTCATGAAATTTACATTTTTGTCAATGATATTAATATCATTTTCAAACTGCATTCAAAGTTTCATGAAAATAAGACTTTTTAAATTTTTTTATTTTTCAAGCCATTTTCCATACTAACCCCTTGACAATATCATCAAAAATCGAAATTATTTCTATCCCAAAATTTTTGACTCTAATCGATTCTAGGACTCAAAACTAGCATTCTGCTTTTTATTTGAGGTGATTCTGATGAGTATTTCATGAGATATTGCCAAAAACATGCCAGAAAATTCCCAAACCCCAAAATTTCTCAATATGAGCTATTTTGTAACTTTGAATTGCCATAACTCAGCCAAATCCTGACCGATTTTCATGAAATTCACATTTTTGTCAATGGTATTAAGAACATTTTCAAACTGCATTATAATTTTTCACTTTCTTATTTTTATTTAAGGTGTTTCTAATTAATATTTCTAGAAATGTTGTCAGATTGTCTACCAGTCAGAATAATTTTCCTTTTTTGATTATAAATCCAAACGCAATTTCTTATAGAAAGTGGCGTTAAATCAAGTTTGCATATTGTATATAGGCAGGGCACATACGTTAAGATTATTTGGAATCCTTACTTATGTTAAGTTTTTAATCCCTTTTTTGCAGCTTTGCCTACACCTGCTCCTCAGCCAAAGAACCCATGCTACCCATCGCCTTGTGGCAGCAACACGGAATGCCGTGTGCGCGGCCAGAGCTTCGTCTGCGAGTGTTTGCAGGAGTATATTGGCAATCCATACGAGGGTTGTCGCCCAGAGTGCCTTGGTAACTCTGACTGCGCCGCCAATCGTGCTTGCATTCGCTTCAAGTGCGTGGACCCCTGTCCAGGCACTTGTGGTCTGGAGGCCTACTGCAATGTTAATAACCACATACCGATGTGTTCGTGCCCCACGGGATATACGGGTAATGCCTTCATGCAGTGCACACGTGTGATGACACCTCCAAAGCCATCAGACCCTTGCTATCCATCGCCATGTGGCCTCAACTCAGTGTGCCGTGTGCAACAAGAGGAAGCTGTCTGTGAGTGTCTACCAGGATTCATTGGTAGCCCACTGAGCCCTGGCTGTCGTCCAGAATGTACACTGAGCTCTGACTGTGCCAAGGATCGCGCTTGTGTGAACTCCAAGTGCGTGGATGCCTGCATAGGCATCTGTGGCTATGGCGCCATCTGCCAGACCATCAATCACAGTCCAATCTGCAGCTGCCCGGATAAGATGATTGGTAATCCCTTCGTGCAATGTGAGATGCCGCGTACTGTAGAACCAGATGATCCCTGCCGTCCCTCGCCCTGTCGCAGCAATGGCATTTGCCGCGTCCACAACGGAGCCGCCACCTGCAGCTACCCCGAATGCGTAACCAACGAGGATTGCTCCAGAGACCGCGCCTGTGTCACACAAAAATGTCGCGATCCCTGCTTTAATGCCTGTGGACTCAATGCCATCTGCCGTGCCATCAATCACAAGGCTGTCTGCAGCTGCCCGCCAGATTTCTACGGTTCCCCATATGCCCAGTGTGTGCGTCGCGTGGAACCAGAGCCTCCCAAACCGGAGTGCACCAGTGATGCCGAGTGTAGCAATGACAAGGCCTGCATTAATCAGCTGTGCCGTAATCCTTGTGAACAGTCCAGTATGTGCGCCCCACAGGCTCGCTGCCATGTGCAACTGCATCGTCCACTTTGCGTCTGCAATGAGGGTTACACGGGCAATGCCCTTCAGCACTGTTATCTGCTGGGCTGCCGTTCCGATGGCGAATGTGCCCCCACCGAGGCCTGCATCAACGAACAGTGCGTCGATCCTTGTGGCTTCACGCAGTGCGGAACTGGTGCCATCTGCCGTACCGACTTCAATCACCGGGCACGTTGTCACTGCCCCGAAGGTTATCGCGGTAATCCTCTGGTGCGCTGCGATCGTCCCGAGTGTCGCAATGACAACGAATGCGCCTATCACTTGGCCTGTCGCAACGAACGCTGCGAGGATCCTTGCCAATGTGGCGTCGGCGCCCAGTGTCGTGTCGATAATCATCGCGCCCAGTGCCGCTGTCCAGCGGGCTATACTGGAAATCCTGCAGTCAACTGTGAACTGGTGCCGGTCCAACCTCAGGGATGCACCATGGATGCCGAGTGTGCCAGCAAATTGGCCTGTTTCAACGGCGAGTGCAAGAATCCTTGCGCTGTGACACATCCTTGCGGAGCCAATGCCATCTGTGATGTGGTGGACACACTACCTTTGCGCACCATGATCTGTCGCTGTGAACCTGGTTATGTGGGTGATGCCGACATCGGTTGTCATAAGGGTAAGATACAATTCTTTCCATAAAGGATTATGCTTCTTTGTCGAGATGATTTGCTTCTTTCATTGCAGCCAAAAATTGTATATAGTAGTTGCTCTAGAATTATATTTAATACCGCTTCACTTCCTCCTCTTCTTCTTACACTTTTTGCAATCTCGCACTCGTTATGAACTGACAGCTGAAGTCACTCCTCCTAGCAACCTTAGTAATCTCTCCATTCTCTCCTCAGAACCCCAACAAAATCAAGGTTGCACATCGCATGATCAGTGCCAGAATACGGAGGCGTGTCGTTCCGGAAATTGTGTGAATCCCTGCCTGGATGCTTCGCCATGTGCACGGACTGCCCACTGCTTGGCGCAGCAACATCGCGCCGTCTGCAGCTGCCCACAAGGCTTGCAGGGAGATCCATTCATCAACTGCTATCAGCTAAGTAAGTTGAGAACTATTCCCATCTTCTTAAGGAGTCAACTAATGTTGCCTCCGCTTCTTTAGCTGAAATCCTTGCTGGCTGCACACATGACTCGGAATGTTCCCCCATCACGGCCTGCATAAACAAACGCTGTCAGGATCCTTGCGCTGAGGCCAATCCTTGTGCCGGCAATGCCGAGTGTCGTGTACAAAACTCACGTCCCATCTGCTATTGTCCAGCGGGCTGGGGTGGAGATCCACAAGTCCAATGCTACAAACGTAAGTCTTGAGATCGTCTCTAATCCTCTAACTGTCTATAATCGTTTTTGTTAACACTTCTGCAGCTGAGTGCAAAATCAATGCGGATTGTCCCTATGACAAGGCCTGTCTGAATGAGAACTGCGTCAATCCTTGCACACATGGTCAAGTGCCATGTGGCACCGGCGCCAAGTGCCTACCACAGAATCATGAAGCCGTCTGCAGCTGTCCCGCGGGCACACAGGGTTCACCCTTGGTGGCCTGCATCAAAGGACACTGTCAATATGACGAGGACTGTACCGACCATGAAACCTGTGATCGTCTCAATCGTGTCTGCCGCAGTGCCTGTGAGGATGCTTGCGGCGAAAATGCCATCTGCGAGCCTCAACATCATCAACCGCAATGTGAGTGTTTCACTGGTTACCAAGGTGATCCCTACGTACGCTGCGAGCTGCCCAAGCAGCCGCCAAAGCCGCATTGCACCCAGGATGCCGAGTGTCCTTCGCGATTAGCCTGCATCAATCAACGCTGCGCCGACCCTTGTGCTTCGCCACATGTCTGCAGTCCACAGCAAAGCTGCGCCGTACTGGACACTCTGCCACTCCGAACCCTGATCTGTAAGTGCCCCAGCGATACGGTCACCGACAACTCCGGCAACTGTGTACCTATCAAACCCACCATCATTACCACCGGCTGCCAGCATCACTCGGAGTGTGCCACCACAGAGGTCTGCCAACATGGCACCTGCCTGAATGCCTGTCGTCTGGAGCGCTGCGGTGTGAATGCCCAGTGCAGTGCCAGGGATCATTATGCTCAATGCAGTTGTCCAGATGGATATCAGGGCAATCCACGCATCGAGTGCTTCACCACGGCGGTGGAACGTCCCAGGACACCTGAACCCGAGTGTACAAGCAACCGTGATTGTCCCAAAGATAGAATTTGCTCTAACCAACGCTGTTCGAATCCTTGTTACGAGAAAGCCTGTGGTCCAGGTGCGTATTGTCATGTGCAGGATCATGCTCTCGTCTGCCGCTGCCCGGGAGAATACACAGGAGATGCCTACATACGCTGTGTACCACGTAAGTCGAAAATTCCGTTCGGGATTCTAGAATTCCCAAAATATCCCTGACTAATATTCCCCACATCCTTTTGTAGCTTCCGGTGTCATTACTGTGGGCTGCAAATCCAGCTCGGATTGCCCCGCCACGGAGGCATGCATCAATGCACAGTGCGTCAATCCCTGCAACTGTGGACTCCATGCCGAATGCGTTGTGAAGAATCATCATCCGATCTGCTACTGCCAGCCAGGATACTCAGGCAATGCCCAGTTTGGTTGCCAACCCATCGGATGCCAGTCGGATGACGAGTGCGCCGCTGACAAGCAGTGTGTGAATCGCGAATGCATCAATCCCTGTCTGGTTGCCGACCCCTGTGCTCTCAATGCTGAATGCTACGGCAGGAATCATCGTGCCAGTTGCCGCTGTCCTGCTGGACTGGAGGGAGATCCTTTCGTGCGCTGTCTGCGCTTGGAATGTCACTCGGATCACGACTGTGTCCCCAGAACGGCTTGTGTTGCCAACCAGTGTGTGAATCCATGTGCACAGAGTCCATGCGCCCAGAATGCCATTTGCCAGCCGCTACAACATCGCGCCGTCTGTCGCTGTCCTGATCAATTGCCGCTGGGTAATCCCTACGCATACTGCGAACCACGTCCAGTGGAGCCAGTATGTCGCGATGATGGCGATTGCCCCAGTGGTTTGGCTTGCATCGATGCCAAGTGCCAGAATCCTTGCACGGAACTCTCACCCTGTGCCCGCACTGCTCATTGCAGCGTCTTGGATAGCGTCCCGGTCCGCACCATGGTGTGTGAGTGTCCCGAGACCCAGGTACCGGATGCCAGCGGCGAGTGTCGTCAGCTAATCCTAAAGAGTCCGCCGGGCTGCGAGAGTGACCTGGACTGTGGAGACCAGGAGGCGTGTGTGAACCGACAGTGCCGTAATCCCTGCAACTGTGGCACCAATGCCATCTGCCAGGTGCAGCAGCATCGCGCTGTCTGCAGCTGCCAGGATGGTTACGAGGGTAATCCGTATGCCTCCTGCCGCTCGATCGGTTGTCGCGTAGATAGTGAATGCGACTCTGGCAAGGCCTGCGTCAATGGCAACTGTATCAATCCGTGCCTCATCAACGATCCCTGCGGACCCAATGCCGAATGCTATGTCCAGTCGAGTCGCGCCCAATGCAGCTGCCTCAGTGGCTACCGCGGAAATCCCTACGATAGATGCCGCGTCATCGGCTGCACCAGTAACAATGACTGCCCCACCGACAAGACTTGCCAGAACGAACAGTGCGTCAATCCTTGTGTCTACCACAACATCTGTGCCCCTCGGGCCGAGTGCCACCCACAGAATCATATGGCGGTGTGCCGCTGCCCAGCTGATTTCCTGGGTAATCCCTACGTGGATTGTCGACCAGAGCGGCAACCGGTATGCAAAGTGGATACGGATTGTCCCGCCCGCTTGGCCTGTATCAACGAACAGTGTGTGGATCCATGCTTAGCGCTAGAGCCCTGCCAGCGACCAGCTGAATGCCAGGTGACACCAAGTGTGCCTGTCCGCACCATGATCTGTATTTGCCCCGATGGTTACATAAGCAGCGGCAGTGGCAGCTGCAAACCCACGACCAGCGTCGTCAAGATCGGTTGCATCTCGGACAGCGACTGCTCCTCAGACAAATCCTGCGTGAATGGCATCTGCCGTAATCCCTGCAACTGTGGCGTCAATGCCGAATGCCGAATTAAGGATCATAAGCCAGTCTGCACCTGTCGCCAGGGCTACGAGGGTAATCCCCAATTCGAGTGCGCCAAGATCGAGTGCAGCATCAACTCCGAGTGTCCTGCCACCCACGCCTGCCGCAACCAGCTCTGTGTGCCCGCCTGCCAGGGTGAGCAATGCGGTCCCCATGCCGAGTGTCTGGCCATCAACCATCGCGCAGTGTGTGAGTGTGCTCCAGGACATGGCGGAAACGCACGTCTGGGCTGCACACCACTGGGCTGCCGCAATGATGACGAATGCCCCTCGGACAGAGCCTGTGTGAATGGCAAATGCGCCAATCCCTGCGAGACTACCGCCATCTGTGCCAGCGACGAAACTTGCAAGGTCTACCAGCACCGACCTCAGTGTGCCTGTCCACCGGGAACACTGCCTGGTCGCAATGGTTGCGAAGCGGAGCGCGTGGTGCCCATCTGCATCAGTGATGGAGATTGTCCCACGCAGCGTGCCTGTCTGCATGGTGAATGCATCAATCCTTGCAATGCCACACAACCTTGTGGTGTTAACGCTGAATGCAGCGTCCTGGACACGTTACCAGTTCGTACCATGATCTGTGAATGCCTCGAAGGCTATACGGGCAATGCCGCCGTGCAATGCGACAAGCGATCCCTCTGCGTCATCGAGAAGGGCTTCGTGCGGGATGTTGATGGACAATGCGTCTGTCCACCTGGCAGTGCCCTGGATATTTACGAGTATTGCACGCCCTGTCTTGTGGAGCAAGGCTATCGCATCGATGAGAGCGGTCACTGTGTCTGTGCCCTGGAGCGTGGCATGGTCATCGACGAACGTGGCAGATGTACATGCCCCATTGACTTGGGCTACCGCCTAACACCGCTAGGTGAGTGTGTCCCAGTAGATCAGCCCGAGTGCACGAGCAACGAGCAGTGCCCGGATAACCGATTCTGTAATCTGGATACAAAGACCTGTGAGGATCCTTGCCTAACTAAGACGTGTGGCGTGAATGCCTTCTGCAATGCGGTGAACCATCGCGGCCAGTGCCAATGTATTACCGGTTATACTGGCAATCCCGAGTTGCACTGCAACCACACCAACTTCCGCACCGATTTCCCAAGACCCGACATGGTTGTCAGCTGCCTGGCTGATGGTGTCCAAGTGGAAATCCACATCACCGAACCCGGCTTCAATGGAGTCCTCTACGTGAAGGGACACAGCAAGGATGAGGAGTGCCGTCGCGTGGTCAATTTGGCCGGCGAAACGGTGCCACGCACTGAGATCTTCCGCGTTCACTTCGGCAGCTGTGGCATGCAGGCCGTTAAGGATGTGGCCAGCTTCGTGCTAGTCATTCAGAAGCATCCCAAGCTGGTCACCTATAAGGCTCAGGCCTACAACATCAAGTGTGTCTACCAAACGGGTGAAAAGAATGTCACGCTGGGCTTCAACGTGTCCATGCTGACCACAGCCGGTACCATTGCCAACACAGGACCGCCACCCATCTGCCAGATGCGCATCATTACCAACGAGGGTGAGGAAATCAACTCCGCAGAAATTGGCGATAATTTGCGACTTCAAGTGGACGTTGAGCCAGCCAGTAAGTATTACGATTAGAATTCATGTAAAATATGTGGCGGTATTTTTAAAATACCAACTCATATTTGAATCCATATCAAATTTTTGGTACAGTATTTCAAAAAAATACCAACTTAACTTCAAATCCATTTAGAATATTTTATAGTAAAGTATGGGATATTTGAAAAGTACAAACTTCACTTTGAATATCCTTTAAAGGAAGGTGATAGTTTAAAAATACAAACTTAGATTCAAATTAAGATATGGGATGGTATTTCAGATACACCAAATTTGAGGTAACCCTATAAGAAACATCACAGCTAATCATTTCCCTTTCCTTTTCTGTCATCTTCAGCTATTTACGGCGGCTTCGCGCGCTCCTGCATAGCCAAGACCATGGAGGACAATGTGCAAAACGAGTACCTGGTTACGGATGAGAATGGCTGCGCAACAGACACCAGCATCTTTGGCAATTGGGAGTACAATCCCGATACCAACAGTCTACTGGCCAGTTTCAATGCCTTCAAGTTCCCCTCCAGCGACAACATTCGCTTCCAGTGCAACATCCGGGTGTGCTTCGGCAAATGTCAACCGGTGAACTGCGGTGGCTACAATGCATTTGGCAGACGTCGCCGTGCCATTGCCGATAACTCCACGGACAGCACTGCCATAGCCACCAGCAATGGAGTGGAGGGTCAGCTGCGCGAGGAGATTACCATCTCTTCGAATGCCATCTTGACATTCGAGAAGCGCAGTGGACCAGGTCTCAATGATGCCAACAGTAAGTACCCAGAGAGTGACCTCTCCCAATCGCCCGTCCAATTTATCATTTGACTCTTCATTTGCAGTCAAACCGGCGGCTCAGCGAGTGGAGGATATTTGTGTCTCTATGGTGGGTCTGATCATAGCACTGGTTATAACGGCGCTGCTGGCTTTAGTGGCCGTCGCCGTTGCCGTCTCCTGCTGGCTAATGGCCTACAGGCGCAGACCCAAGACACTGGCACCACTCCCACATCCACCGGAGTTCCCCAACCCGCTGTTTGCCAATCCTGATGCAGCTCCCGAACCAACACCGGATTATATATCCTAAACAAACGTAAAAAGCCTATCATAAACAGAAAAAAACCCCTAGCTATAAACCTAGTATATATACATATATATAAAAAAAAAACCGAAAAAGAAATATTTGAAAAGCACGTGCAAAAAGTCTATAAAACGAAATTAAATTTCGCGTCACAATATGAGAAACATGAAAAGAAAAAGCATAAGTCCAGTTGTGAGCTGAAACTGTAGTCGTATTTTCAGAGGTTTATGAAACCCACACGAAATGTAAAAAACGAACAAGAAACGAGCATAACATTTGCACAAGAGACATTAATTTAATACCATTAAGCAAATAATTTTATCATTATTATTTTGATTTTCTTTATAATTTCGTTTCCATTTTGATTTTTTTTTTGGTTCTTTTTAATTATTTGATTAACTAAGTATTCCTCCGAAGAACCCTCTTACTGCATACTAATATGAGAATTTTTTGCGTAGCCTAAAAGAAGATAAACTGCCAGAGATAGAGAAAATGCAAGACCTACAAAAGAATTCTCGTTCGCTAACGACAACTTCTTCATTAGTCGATCTATAATTTACATATTGAATATAATAGAATTTTTTTGTTATATACATATATAACTATATAAATGACTTCCTATAAATGTTTAGGGTGTGGGTAGTAGCAACAACAACACTTGTATTATAGCAAACACACACACACACACATATATATACACACACTACTACTTCCTATATATGTAGGATACTTTTAGCAACTGAGAAGCTTCACAAATTTTTGAAAACTGCCTTGATAAAAAAAATTAAAACTTTTTCGAAACGAACAATGCACTTTCAAAAGAAAAATACTCTTAAAATCGTGAGAACTCCATAAAATGGCACAACCCCAACCAGTTTCAACTTGAACCAGAGCACAATATATCAACGATTGTCCTTTAAGGTTTATGACAAATAAAAGTTAATATCACACACACACGCACTTGGAGAGAAAGAGGACGAAACTGGAAAAGTTGGAAAAAAAAAAAAAAAAAATACAAAGAAAAAGGATTGAAAACTGCCACTGAGGCGTCGAGATAGCGCACAAAAATGATTTATATAGAGTATATATTTAATGTCTAGGAGTTTTATCATAATATATAAGAATACTTTGTTTTAATTATGCGACTAATGGAGGATTTGAACTATCTAACAGAGATACTATCAACTACTACAACTACTATATATACATACATATGATATTAACCCAAATTATTTTTGTAGTTTTTTAGTCAATTAATATTAAATTTGTTGTGATTGTTTTAAAATGCAAAAAAAAAACCTGAATTACTAAATCAATTAATACTTCCATTAATTAAACTAATATTTACGCGAAAAGTACGAATCTAGCGTACTATAAAAACTAAAAAATTGCAGTTAAACAACGAATCGGCCCTATAGCATATAAGACTTTAATATTGCGGGTCTAAGCGCAGAGTGTCTCTGTTAACGTGCCTTGAAAACTTTGCAGCGAACTTTATGGGTTTTCGGGCGCCTGTTCATAGATGGCGCCACTGCATGTTTAGCTCGACAATATAGGAGCTTTAACATAGGGCTCAATGAGGTTATATAAATTAATATTATTAAACATAAACAAAATGTATAGTCACTACTTTAAGCCAAAAAACCGAAAAAAGCAAAAAACATATCAATTTCTTTATATAGGAAAAAACGAAACTGAAGAAAAAATACCACAAAAACTCTCACACACCCCTTCAACACACACACCTGCAGTTAGAGATTAATTTGTATATAATATACACAAACCGCTGGTATTTTTTTATCATATTTTTTATAATTTGTGTATAGGTTTCATAAAGAGCTTCCCCAAACCTCACTTGCAATAGCTAAATGCCAGGCATAAAATGATTTTTCTTATAAAAGTGCACAAATTTGACTAATATTACAAACAATTTCGCTCACAATTTATTTAAAAAAAAAGAAAACTTTTATTTTTTCTTTGACATAAAACCCGCTTAAAAATTTTCCTAATTCAATAAAACGAAACAACTAGAATTAAGTTGAAGATACTTTTTGCACTGGCAGCAAATATAAAAACAATGAAAAAAGAGAACAATAGTTAAATTGTAATTATAAAATGAAATGTATTTAAACAAACAAAAAAAAAATTAAACATATAATTTTAATCGCTTATTGTAAACTAATAAATAATACATGAATATGAATAAAGAAAAATATAAAAAAAAAATATATATTCATTTATATATTGTAGCTATAGAAGTCATTGCACTTTGTTGGATCGTTTTGGATTTACCGAATGTTTTAATATTTCCTCCAATCACTTTCAATCAACTGATCCATTTGTGAATCCAGTTTGAATTACTTGCAATTGGCATATTGAAATATGCTAATATTATTTGATAATCTCATAAAAATTATTACACACCGACCTGCACTCTCTTTCACAATCATTATTATCAAAAGTGGGAAAAAAAAAGAAAATATTTATCAGAATGTTACCCCACAAATTAAACTGTGCCCTTGCCCCCTCAAATATATCCCACACTTATCAAAAGATAACACTCAAACAGCTGCTGGCTAAATTGTAGCTTCTTCTTCTCCATATTTAGCTTGATCTTACTGATCGCATAATCAAAATTAATATGTAAGCCTCGAGGGAACAAAATGTTTTATTTTTGAGCGGGATATGCCGACTTTAGTATGGAGAGGAGTTTGTAACTTCTCTAATAGAGGTAAAAAATGATTTTTCATTTAAAACCGAAATTACTGAGTTTTTAATCAATTTTAACAGAGGGTATTCTCTCGTTCATACATATTTATATTTATTTTTATTTTTTGAATGGGAAGAATCGACTTTCGAAAGATTTATCAAACAAAATAATATTTTTTGTTTAGAATAGAAATTCTGAAACCTTTTATAAATTGATACATACTGGGAGTGGTATCTTCTCGTTCATACAACTTGTTTTGCTTAGGAGGATTTACTATTCCACTATCAGATACCGCGCCAGACAACCCAACGCGACCGCTCACAGCTAGACCGAAACCGAGTGCGAAGAGAGAGAGATTCGAGAGAGAGAGAGAGAGATTCGAGAGAGAGAAAGATCGCAAGCGAGAGAGCAAAAAGCAAAAGCAAGAATCGAGCGGTGCTCACCGCGTTTACGTGTGTCTGGCGACCAGTAAGCTGCAGGTCTCCCCAGAAAAAAGCCCCTCCACAGTCACCGCCGACTTCTCCTCAACCATATCAATGAACAAGCCCCAAAAGCAACGACAGCGTCAAGTGTAAACGATATTCGCAAACGTGGATCAGTTGACATTTGACAGCGCGCGTGTTTGCACGACGTTCCACATACAAGGGAGCTGTGCGTACGGATCAAGAGTTCGATAGCTCAAGATACAATTGGGAATCGGGCCAAAAATATGCCACACTATATGTAAATCGGTGAATACAGTCGGAACACGTTTACGTTTGGCTTAATCGAACTTTTCAGTGAAACAAAACTCTTTACGAAAGTTCAATTCTTAAATTGTGTATACGCCTCGTTATCTGCGTGGGCGGAGTGAAGTGTGTGGCTTTGTTTGGGGTAATTGATATAACAATTGATATGATGTCGTGCAATGCGCTGATTATGCTATTATACGATTATGATTATGAATTATGATTAAAATTGGACTCGACCTACACAATTGTTGAATGAATGCAGCTGACACCACTCGTGAATTCAATTGAATCCATTTTGATTCAATTCAAAAGTGTAAACGAAAAATTACCCTAAATTAGAGAACATTTTTAAATCTACGAAATGATTTCAATTATAATGCCAGAATGCAAAAAGTTCATAAATATCAATAAATTATGTTTACTTTGAGAAAACAAAATAAAAATAATCGCGAAAAAGCTGTCAAGACAAAACATCGTCAAAAAAGTCATTAAGCGTTGTATGATTGTGGAAAAAAACTACAATGAAATATTAAAACATTTTGTTTGTTAATTTTTTGTTTTATTTTGAATATGAATGCTCGTTTAGCTCTAAAGCTAAATACATTATAAGCATCGACTTTAATCTATAAAAAATGTTAAATGCTCATAAAATAAAATTATTGTAAAATTGCAGCAACTATTCACAGCATTTTATAATTGTCATTCAAAGTCTATGAGAATTGAAATGATCTGAAAATGTATGTAAGTTTTGCTCCTAAAAAACAAATAACGCTTAGCTCACATTGCAAGTCGCAATCGCAAATAATTTACATATCACATGCCGAGCCAGATACGTTGCTAAGCATTACAATGAAGCCCCATAAAAAGTGTCAGGCCTGTAGCTTAAAATGTATCTTGTATCTTACCGATGAGCAATTAATAATGCTGAACCCATTCCAATGACCTTTGCGCTTCGACTCGACAGAGTCACTGGAGCATACAACATCATTTGGATGTATCATCAAAAGCAAAAGATTATGAGTAGAAAAGTGGGGAGAGGAGGGAGATAGAAAATAATTGTGCAATGTAATGTGAAGTTTCCACATAAATCATAAAAACGAAAGTCAATAAAGAAATGCTCTCTTATGAGCCACTTGACTGTTGAGGGGCCTCAATCTCAAGATAAGATAGACAATTTTAAGGGAACTGATGTCAAGTGAAGTGCAAGTGTTGGATATGAAGTGCGCGTCAGACTGACAGATATCTGTCTGCCATTTTAACTATGGCGTTGATAAAAAAAAATTAAATAAATAAAGAATGTATCAAAATAAACAACAACAAAAAAATGGAAAAGAAAAAGAAAACGAAACATGTGCTTATTAATTTATATATTTACCAAAAAAGAAAAAAAAAAGTACGAAAACAAAATCTCGTCAGGAAAAAGTGCTTGTGATAAGTTCGACGATAACGGCAAATGCGACAATGATATACAAGTTTGTGCAATGATATAGTATTATTTGCATAACAGAAAAATGGAAAAATTTTACATTAAACATTTTTGATGTCATCCGATTTGTGCTATCGAAAGAAGCATATAAAACATTATTTGAGATGCTTCTGACCGGTATTTCGAAAGATGTGACCAAAAGTCACAGATTTCACTTTTTCACTATATCTTTGCGAAAATATCAAAACCGACTAACTTACGCTTTTAAAATTCAGAAATATACTCATTGTAAGGATTTAATAATCGTTACTTGATATGTTTCTAGTGCATACTTCTAAGGAAATGACTAATAAAAGATGAAAAAACTAAGATAAATAAAATGAAAAAATATTTTTCATTACGATCGATCCATTTATATAGTTAAGCATCTGCTTTTATGCGAAAAAAAAACAAAGATAAAGATCTAGGTTAACATGTTATTAAGAAAATTTGCAGTACTTTTTACAACAATCTGGCAAATATAAATTATTTAAGCGTATTAAGATAAACGAATGAAATAAATAATGTACAGCATGTTTCTTTTTTTTCGCTTTATTTGGTTTTATTATGATTTAAAATCTTAAGCAAGTCTCGAGTAACAGCAAAAGTAATAAAAATAATAAAAGCATTATGATGTTCAAGGCTTTAAAATGATTTAAAAATATGACAACCGCAATTCAGAATAACAACAACAGCAACAAACTACATCAACAAATTTAAGAGTCACAGCAACACTAACAACAAATTATAAGCAGGAAAATGTATCAGGCAACAACAACTACAACAGCCGCAAACGCAGCAACAACTAAAATGATTTTATGATCAAAGCCACAGCAACCACAACCACAACCACCACAACAACGACAAACAACCGACAACTACAACCAAGAGTAATAAAAAAAAAGAAAAACCACAACAACTACACGAATTTCTGAAAATCGAAACTCAAATTGCCCAAGATGGCCGAACAATTTGGTCAAGATGGTGGCAAAGCAGCACAACCGACCCTGGCCAAGGCAACCTCCTCACCCACTGCCCTCAATCTGGTGACCAAACGCACCACGACAACCGCCCTCTCACCGCTCTCGCGGCACAGTCAATTGTCGGACAGTGGCGCCGAGAGCTGTGGCGATGGCGATGAACAGACTCGACTCATTCGCAACACTTCGATGCGGCCACACAAGTTCATCATCATACCAGCCACGCCGGGATCTCCGAGCAGTGGTTCGCCCCCACAGCTGCCTTTTCGCCAGACCAACTCGACCACATCGCTGGTGGCGATGGCAGCCGCGATGCATAAGCAGCCACCACGCCAGCCAACGGTCAAGTCCAGGCCCAATTCGGATGTCATACAGCCGGCACAGCTGCAGCCACCGCAGCTGCAGCTGCCACAGGTGCCACAGCCTGCAACATCCACCTCAACGGTGACCTTCACCATTGATGATTGCGATCCCGAGTTGCCTCCACCTCCCATGGCCGTGCTAGCACCGCCAGCGGCATTCAGTATGCCAGCCACTTTGACCTGCACCACAACCACCACAATGGCTGGCCACGATGCTCTAGTTGTCTCCCCGCTCAGCTACGATACGCGCTCCCGCTTGGGCAGCCATCACAGCAGCATGCGTTCCGTGGTCTCAGGTAAGTTGGAGCATTGGGTGCTTTGTCAGATTATCAGCTGTAAGTCTTGTCCACAGCATATCTGCCTGGACTGAGCGATAGCAGCTGCAATCTCGCCAGCAGCTCTGCCGCCAATTACGGTTTGCAGCCACCAAACCCGCTCTATATGCAGCCGCAGTCCTCGCTCAGCGGCAGTTCCTATCACTTCCATGATCTGGCTGGCGGCAATCAGATCTATTCGGATGTGACATCGGTGCGCTCGTTGGCCTCAATTGGAATCGGCTCCACGGATGGACGCAAATTGGTCATCAGACGTGTGCCAACGACAGCTAATGAACTGTTCGACATGGTCAATCCTCAAACACCACCGTAAGTTGGCAAAATAGTGTGAGAGGAGAGAATAAAACGTAAGAAGGGCGATAACAGAAGTCTCCAGAACATAATTAGAGCAGGTTACATTATGTTGAAAAGGTT
Organism: Drosophila quadrilineata; assembly: GCA_018150725.1. NCBI lineage: Eukaryota > Metazoa > Arthropoda > Insecta > Diptera > Drosophilidae > Drosophila > Drosophila quadrilineata. The sequence continues at coordinate 2,019,839 of JAECWN010000452.1, forward strand.
AATAGATGGAAAAAATGAATATATACTATAACAAAAGATTCTTCAAATTATTCCACAAATTAATTTCTATTAAATTTTCGACAAAATAATTTTAAGTAAAGTTACCATAAAAAGAACAGATACGCTTTCCCTTCTGTAGTGTACCAGAGATAACAGACTTTTGTTATGTTAACATAACAGCACTGCAGAAGTTAACATAATTTAAGAAAATGTCAGCATAACCTAAACACTGCTATTCTTCTTCATCAGATATCTGTCCTATAAATAAGATTAAAAGAACGTAAAGTGAGAACAAGAAAAAGGTTTCAAAGAAACCTAAAAATATTCATTTACTTTATAAACGCCCCTCCTCAAATAACACTTATATATTGTTATTAATACTCTCATAACTTTTATAGATTTATAAAATAATGCCCAATAGTTTTTTCTATTGCTTCCCCTGGTTTCCATTAGCGCATCAAACACACCCCTTCCCAATCAATTTGACATTCACATCAAATGGATATCAGTTTAATCGCAAATTTTGGCACCATTTTTTTATAGTTAGCTTTTGGGGAATTGGAAACATAATGTTATCGCACCTATATCATAGGCAAACAACACAGTTGTTTTGGTAAACATCAGATTTTAACACCATCTGTGTAGATAGAGTGTGTAGCCCCTCCTTTATATGATAGCTTCGACTGCCAGATCATCTCCTTCCCTCAACTCCCCTAAAGTTCTATCAAACTGCGAAACGTGAATTTTTTATGAGTTGGGGTTCGGGGGCAGCTATTTTTAATCAATGTTCCTTAACGAGATCAATACGATCTCGACATAAGTAGATAACGTCTGTTGATTTTTTCAATTTACGCCTTGCGCAAATAGTTCGAATCGTAAGATTAGTCCCAAGCTACAAACCGCCGGTGATCGTCAGTAAAGTGTCGAACTACGAACGGTACAGTGCTGCTCCGATTTGCTCCAATTCGAATCCTTATCGAGTGTATTGTGGGTGTGCGTGTGTGTGTGTATGAAGAGTATTGAGAAGAGTTATGGACGGACGCATGGATAACGTGAATCAAGTTTAATTGTGTTTATGTATGGACATATCGACAATTTACACATATAGATCCTTGAAAATCTAGTGGACTAACTCGAGATGCCCGCATATCGGAACGATAACGATGCCCAATCCTCGAAGCAGTCGGAGAAGTCCTATTCGGGCTTCAATCGCATAGCCAAAGTGTAAGCTACCTGTCAATCTCTCAGCTTACGTAATGCCCATATCAAGTCAGACTCCAGACGGAATTTTAATGCTTTCAATTCAACATTTATAAAGCCCATTATGATGGAGAAAAAATGTATTTGATTTGTTCATTAGCGAACGATTATTAACTGACTCAAATGGAATGTTTAAATTTGTGCTAAAGATTTGATTGATAAGATTTACCTCTAAAGTATATATATATATAGAAACTAGTACCTGTGTACGGCACGTGTCATACCCAGATTTATTTGTTCAAGTTTAAATTACCCTAGATCTTTTACAAAACTTTTAGCTATTGATAGAAATGAACAACACTTTCTTCAATCGCATTGATTGAGTTTTTCTTCCTGAAATATCCTCTTTTTCAAGTATGTGTCCTTGACGAACAGCACATATGATCAGAACACTAAAATTATTAAATCTCTCGCATCTTCATAGACATTACCTGAACAATTAGATATAACAATATTGAAAAGACTATATAATACCGTTTACATAATACAATTGAAAGCTTAAACTGTAATAACAGAGCTCTCTCTCTCTCTAGAGCTCTATACCTAACACCTCATCAAACTGTGTTCAGCCCCCCTTCAAACAGCCTCAATCTCAGCTAGATAGATGTGATTGAGTCAACAATGCAATGGCATTTGACACCTCGGATAACGCTCTGCTGCCCCATCCCAATTATACAGTTGCAGCTACTATATAATGTATATGTATTTGTGGTGGCATGTGATTACTACAATTAAACTATTTGAAGCATCACAGAATGTTAGTGTAATGGGGGGGGGGGGAATATAGACAGAGTACGCTATATTTAAACAGAGAGAGAGAGATAGACATAGCGATGACAGCAATTAGTTGCGCCCGGCTGATTGATAATAAAACACAAATCTGAATGAATATACTACACTCTATCTGCTCTTGAATACACTCACACATTTGACACATCCACAGGCCACTGGGCATCGATGACGATGACAGCTACATGGATGTGTCGGACGAGGCAGCCCATTTGAAGCCTCGTCAACAGCATTGGGCCAACAAAATGCAATTTGTTTTGGCCTGCATAGGTTACTCCGTGGGCCTGGGTAATGTCTGGCGATTTCCCTACATGTGCTACAAAAGTGGAGGAGGTAAGTATAGTGATGGTGATTACTTACAACCTAAGGTTAACTTGAGTTACAAACGGAAATCGTACAAGTGTCAACAATATATTTCGGCAAAATACTTTTGATATTTTAACGTACCGCTAGCGAGAGAACAACAGAGAGGGAGAGCTTTTTGTTTCCATTTTGAGAAATTCGCGCTTTATGCGACATTTCCGCTGCAAAGCGACGCTGCAAACAGTCATAAATTAAAATTTGTTGAAGCTCAAAAACAAAAAACAACAAAATACAACAAAAAATCAACATGAAAAATGAAACAAAGCTCCGACGGAAATAAAGCGGTCACTGTCATCTCAATAGTTTCTTGGCTTGACAACGAGAACTTCCCCCCTCCGTTGGCTGCACACGCAACCCCACTTGACAAGTAGCGTCCATCTTCATTTACACTAAAGTCTCTCTCAATCTCTCACTCTCTATCTCTCTCTGTCTGTTTATCTCTAGTGGATTCTCTCGAGATATACTGTAGTAGTAACTCATTTACATGAGGTCTCAGCCATCGACTGTCGTCAGCTGTTGTCCGCTGTCAAATATTTATAATTAATTTAAATTATTTACTTAGCTGCCTCTTAAGTACCACATCTCATTACCTTGATGAGCAGCTATATCTATATATTTACTATACTATATACACGGTTTATCAAAATCCATCTGCAGGTGTGTTTCTAGTACCTTATTGCATAATACTCTTCATATGCAGCATACCCCTGCTCTTCATGGAGCTATCTGTGGGACAGTACACCGGCAGAGGTCCCATCGGAGCACTTGGCCAGCTCTGTCCCCTATTTAAAGGTGAGTTGAGTTCGCGTTTGTTAATTGAATTAACGATATGGTAACAGTCGATAAGATAAACAAATTCTAATTTATTTTATATCAACTAGTAATAATTTTTTCTATAGAAGTTCCCATACAGATAACTACTTTATTTGCAGCAAAACTCGTCGCATGAGTAATTTTTTCTTAGACTTTCCTCACATTTCAAGAGTTCTCAAGAATTTTATAATTAGTTATTTGTGATAGGATCATCATAACTATTCTTTTTTTATTTGTTTCCACATACAATGTTATTCTGAAAGATTGATAATTTTGTCAATATATTCCACTAAATTCATGGTGTTGATGGTTCGGTTATAATTTGTATTATTCAAAAACTTCACACCACAGACTTTGTAATTGAAGCCTAGATTTTCAGCTCCTAAGCCCCTCCGAACTTTAAAATGCCATAACTTTGTCAATAATCTGCCGATTATCATAATTTTTTCACCCAATTAAAATTTTTTGATTGAATGGTATCAAAACCTCATTACCGAAAATATCACCTCACAGAAGTTGCACTTCCTGCCGGGAATTCCTTCATATGAAACCCTCTCTGTAGATTAAAACAGGCCAGAACTTTGCAAAAAGGAAACAATTTTTTAAAATCTTCTAACAAATTAATGGTTGTCATTTTTGGAGTTGTACTTTCAGTCAGGTTGAAACTTATTGAAGCTGATTTGAAGCTTTCTTCCTGATGATTCGAGACTTATCTATCTATCAAAAAAAAATCGTATACTTTATTTTTGAGCTGATAACCCATGAACGACAGCTAAAGGGTTTTGATAGACAATATAAGCTTCGAAAACGACAAAAGATTGATCATAATGAAGAATTCATATGAAACCTGACAACCTAACTCCGCTTGTCTATCAAAACTTAACAGTATCTGGTGTCTGTAAATGATTGATAGATGCCCACATTCTGTAAAAGACATTTCAATATAAAAACAAAATCACCATGATATCCCAAGGCTTAGAACCCTCAAAAATTAGACATGTCAAACGACAATATCTGAGAAGAGACCTCAAATTAAATAATATTTCACCAAGTTCCATTTGACAAAAATTCAAACTGTCTCAATAGTGTTTTCAAGTTGAGGAACCATCATATCTTGACATTTTGAGTAATCTCCCTCACATTGATTTGACCAAAGATTCATAATTTATACAGAATTTGCCATTAAGAAACAGATTTCATATATTATGTATACCATACGTAGAATACCATAATACGTTGAGCTCAGCAATTGTCCAGTAGATCCCTCCTCGTTACTTTTGAGCTCTCAAGTATCTATTGCGTCACTTTGCGGTATGAATGCGTCACGCTGACACGCTTAGCTTAACTACAACTATATTTTGCAATGTTCTTTTCAATGTTGTAAAACAAAAAGTAATATTAATAATACTGACAAACAAAGAGACTGACAATGTGAGGATTACCCATGGGGCATGACAAACCAATATGGGCGCCGCCATTCAGATAAAGTTCATTGCCAAGGTCTAACCGTAGTTAGCACTCGATAAACAACTGAGTTCCCACTGAGCATAAAAAACATACACAATGAAAAAAACTCGAAAATTAACTGCAAACAGTTGCAAAGTTGGGAGGTACTACTGATAGTAATAAAATATATATTTTATTTACATTTTTATTTTTGATCATTTCTTTTTTTAAATTTAGTTGCCAGGAATGTTGATTAAGTAATACGTCAAAATAAGGGTTCCAACGGAATTTCTATTTATAATAATAATCTTGAACCGATTTCCAGCGAAACTAGAGTACTCTGCTAATTAGTTAGTATCGTTGTTACTTTCTTGTCTTGACGTGAAAATGTGAAAAGATATATATATGAATATGGAATGGAAATGTTTTTAAACAATTCGCGTCCACCTATATCCGCAACTGTATGTGAGCTTCCTTTCCCTTTGCCACTCACCCCTTCCCCCTCTTAAGAGTAGGTTCTTTTGCTCCGCCTTCCGACAGAAGCGAGATCTAAAAAGTTTACTAAACCGCATTATTTTGACATATTTGAAAGGCATTTAATTATTAACAATGATTTGTCAATCTGTTCATAATAGCCTTGGCACGCCCATAAATAACACCCACAACAACGCCCACACCCCGAAAAGAATAGCATAGAAACAACAACAAATATGTAAAAATGTGAACTAATAAATATTAATGGAGTGCCAAGAAACAAGCATCAATTGACTCTTATAGCTGCACACACGGCCAATTAGAATTATGCAGATGAGAGTGCAACTGTGTCTCGGCACGTCTAGACTACTTATAAACTATAAACTGTGCTATAATGCCATGTGATTTGCCTGAAACGGTCTGATTTATGGCCGACCTGATTACGGGCTAAATCAACTCTTAAATTTGAGCCAAAGATTAAATGTAACACAAAATACATATATATAATTAAAAAGCGCAATAAATTGTATAGAATAATAATTATATTAAGATGGTCAAGGGGATCAAGTTTATATGTTTTGAAAATTAATATACTATATGTCATAAGGAACAATCAATCAATATAAATAGGTCTCGTGGATTTCATTTTTCCTAATCAAGGGCAATTTTTTTTTTTAATAATTATATCAGTAGTTCGAAACTTCAGGGATTTTTCTAAGCAGGGGCATGGGTATTATCGCATTTACGAGGATGGTCCGATAAGTACTTAGCACCCAAAAGAAAAACGAAAATTTTGGAAAAGTGGCGATTTGTTTCTCAACATAATCTCCTTTTAGCTCGATACACTTGACACAGCGAGGCTCCAACTTCTTTAACCCGTGTGACGACCTCTTCATTCGACACAAATTTCGACGCTGAAACTCCTTTGGACAGCTTTCTCATACCCAAAATTTCATGCAGGATATGACCCACCCGATCTTTTGAGATGCCTACTGTCTCAGCTATCTCGCACTTTCCAAAAAGAAGAATCGAATCTCAGACCGATATTACTGTTTCTCCATTTTTCTAAAATCCAAACGCTGAAATTTCGACAGTAACCGTCTTAGAAAATGTACTACATGATAGTAAATTTCTCTTGCGATAGTGACGCCATCGGGCGGTGAGGCTAAGTACTTATCGGACTGCCCTCGTATATAAGTAATTATTTAATATAATATAGTAAAGATAATTAACTGACTTACCGATTATTTCTATATCCTTAGGTGCTGGACTGGCCAGTGTGGTTGTATCCTTTCTAATGTCCACCTACTATAGTGTCATAATAGGTTATTCAATTTATTATTTCTTCACTTCATTTAAAACGGAAATGCCGTGGATCGATTGCAAGAACCGGTAAGCATTTAAAAACCGCACTTCACAAAAACAAAATATAAAAAGAATATTAGAAAAAAACGGCTCCACAGAAGCCGATAGATAGTCGAGACTCCGACTTCAAGAGACCTTTAAAGGTCTTCCTGAACATCACTAAACTCACAAAAAAAATATACAAAAAAAATTTACAACTAACACACATTTCAACATAACTTTTCGACACATTACTTAAAAAAAATTAAAAAAAAAATACAATTTTCACTTTACAGATGGAACACCCCGGATTGTTGGGTACCGCAACGGAAGGAGTTAAATATTACCGCACCGAATACATCGCGGACACCCTCGGAGGAGTTCTTTGAGTATGTTTGATAGTTAAGTTTATTGGGATAGTTGAGATAACTTTCCTTTGCAGGAATAAAGTGCTGCAGATTAGCGGTGGCCTGGAGTATCCGGGCATGATGCGGTGGGAGCTATTCGCGTGCCTAGTTTGTGCCTGGCTCATGGTATACTTTGCCACTTGGAAGTCGATTAAGTCTTCGGCAAAAGTGCGCTATTTCACAGCCACGTTCCCATTTATACTGATCATCATTCTCATGTTTCGAGCTGTCACTTTGGAGGGTGCCGATGAGGGATTGCGTTTCTTTTTCCGACCCAACTGGGAGGAGCTGAAAAATGCGAATGTTTGGATCAATGCGGCGTCTCAGAATTTCAATTCGTTGGGCATTACCTTCGGCTCGATGATCTCCTTTGCCAGCTACAACAAGTACAACAACAATATACTTCGTGACACGATCTCAGTGAGTGTTGTGAATATGTTGACCAGTCTACTGGTGGGAATCTTTGCCTTCTCCACGCTGGGGAATCTCGCGCTTGAACAGAACACAAATGTTCGGGATGTCATCGGCGATGGGCCCGGCATGATATTTGTGGTATATCCGCAGGCCATGGCAAAGATGCCGTATGCCCAACTCTGGGCGGTCATGTTCTTCTTCATGCTGCTGTGCCTAGGCCTCAACTCACAGTTTGCCATTGTGGAGGTGGTGGTCACGTCCATACAGGACGGTTTTCCGCGCTGGATCAAGCGGCACCTGGGCTATCACGAGATTGTGGTACTGTTCGTGTGCGTCATCTCGTGCCTTTTCGGACTGCCCAATATCATACAGGGCGGCATCTACTACTTCCAGCTGATGGACCATTATGCTGCCTCCGTGACTATCATGTTCCTGGCCTTCTGTCAGATGATTGCCATCGCCTGGTTCTACGGCACCGGGCGACTCTCCAAGAATGTCAAGCAAATGACCGGCAAGGCACCTTCATTCTACTTGAAATCCTGCTGGCTTGTGCTGGGACCATGTCTGCTTTTTGTAGGTACCAACCAGGAGAGATCCGATCAAAATACAATTTTTGTGATTTACAGGCCATATGGGTGTTGAGTTTGATTAATTACAAGGAACCCACGTATCATAATGGACGCTATACATATCCGGATTGGGCTTACGGCATCGGCTGGATGTTTGCGTCCCTCTCGTTGATTTGTATCCCTGGTTATGCGCTTATCAACTTCATGCGTGCCGACGCTGGCAGCTTTTGGGAGGTGCGTAAGCTTTAAGCTCTTTAAGCAACTTAAGCTCAATTTGAACTCTGTTGACAGCGCATCAAAATAACGCTACGTCCCAATATCTACGAGTGTAGAATCTGCGGTGAACACCACTGCGAACACGACTATCCAGAGCAGGAACAGTATATGCTAGCCCAGGAGTTGGGAAACGTTTACAAACCCACAACGACTACGCATGGCGGTGGACTGAAGCCAGGTTACAATGCCATGCACGCCTCCAATACTGCTCCACACGGCATCCACACGGAGTACACGTATCAGTCCAAGGAAGAGGAGCAGGCAGCGGCGCAACGGGCTACAGACGAACATAGTGTTAAGTAGATAATCCTCCTGATTTAGATGGAGGTAGCATACATTCCTGTTCAATTGTTATAACAATTTCTGAGTATTGCTTAAATCTAATTTTTTGTTTTAATTTGCAAACAATAAACGCAATTTTAATTTATTGTTTTAGATTATATTTGATCTTTGGTGAGCATGTGAAATGTGGCTGTGATTAATGAGCTTTTCAATGAGGCATAACTAAAGCTTAAATTATTATCGCATCAACTACTAATCCATATTCGTATATTCATTATTATTTTATTTCGATGATAATATATATTTACTTCAATATATACGTTCATTTCTTGGAAAGCTCATTAAAGCTTATAAATACGAAAGTTATGCAAAACTTTGCCGGTTATTATATGCATATTTAATTATGATTATTTACTCAACTTAAAGTCGTAAATTCTCTATTTAAAATTAGCCATTGAAACTTTACTTTTAGATTCATAAATGGCATCCGTAATTCTCCTTTATTTTCTTATTGATATTTGCCTTCAAAACTCACGAAAGAATAGTTTGTAAAGCTCCTAAAATCTTTTAGCGCTTTACCAGAAATAATTCAAGTGGCGAAAGCCAATTAAGCTCTTAGCGAGCTTTCCAGTATTACTTCATTCAGGAAATTTCGCTCAGAGCTTTCTGGGTAGAAATAATTGGGTATATAATTTGTGTGGCGAAAGCCAAAGCAAGTTCTAAGCGAATTTTCATATACAACTAATAAACGAAATTTCACTTAGAGCTCTCACTGAGGGAATAATGTTTGGAATCTAACCTGTTTTACAGTCCACACAGCCTGAATCCATCAAAATATTGCCGTTTTAGTGATTTTAAAGCTTCTGCACGTAGCGATACAAAAGATCGAATTCTTCAAATTTGGGCACCGCATTGAAGTTGCGTGGAGTCTTGCAGTATTCGGCATAAATGAGAAGACTTTTGGCAGGCACTGTGGGCGGCTTGACACTGATGTAGGAATCGGTGCCGTAATCGGCAATCGGACGCAGATTGATGCCACGCATCATCTTCACCATTTCCTGCTCACGTTGGGCAACAGCAGTCTGGGCGGGCTGTGCTCCGCCAGAAGAAAGTTTGCCCATTTGGACATATTTTTTATAGATGGACATGCTTTGCTTAGATGGAGGACTAATGGTGCAACCATAGACTTCGGACATGGATGGCAGCATGGAAGCCAGCGTAAAGGGTGCCGGCTCGGAAGTTTCCGATTGCTTGGACTCCTTTTCGGCAATGCTGGCGCTCAGGTCCTCATCGCTAGAACTATCCTCGCCCTCGCTAGAGCTGGAGGAATTGCTATTCATGGAACCAGTGGAACTTTGGCCCGTCATTGAGGGATTCTGTCGGGCCTTACGCGACGGTTGAATCTGACGTTGGAAGGGACTATAGTTAGTTCGGAATGTGGGCATATATCGTGTGGCCAGCTGACTGATCTCGAACTCAATGTGCTCGGCGAGATCAGTCCACTTGAAGGACTGGTGGTAATTGGAATATGCGTCGATCATCTCCAGGGAATTGCTGTGCACTCGTATCAGCTCCTTGACCAGTTTGTTAGAGTCGGCGCAGGGATATGGCAGGCACTCCCGTACCTTGTGACGTACCCAATCCGTGATGGGCACATTCGATGTGCTGGGCACAAAAGCATTGTGCATATAGTAATCTGTCTGTAGTTCCCAAATGGGTTGATGCACTGCAACAAAGGAATGAAATGAATGGGATTATGTATGGATGACATTTCTGATAGCTTACGCTTCGTGAAGCTGGGTTTGTAGAGACCCAGAAAGAGGTTGATGCTCTGCTGCTTCTCCGTATCGCTGAACGTGTTGCTATAATAACGACTGAGCGTCTGCATCACATCATTCCCCTGGGATGCCCAGGCGGCGGTCTTGCGATACGTTTTAATGCGGTGCACCAACTGGGAGCCACCATATTGCAGCGCCAAGGTATCACCATGCTCCTCATACAGATGCTCCAGCATCGTCACACAATCCGAGTCAAATTCCAGTTTGGCCGTCTTCAGGAATCCCATGCGCTCCAGCTGGTGTCCCAGCGCGCACTTGCCTATGGCAAACTGAGCAGAGTTAGTGCGATCCAAGCAGTCCACACAATTGGTCCGGACTATGCCCGACTGGAAGCTGCGATCGGTTCCACGATGCGCCTTATAGAACATCCCCGTCATCTGGATAATACTCTCGGCATGCACGGCTAGCTGCTCCATGACATTACCACCGCTGAGGCGACTCTGACGGGCCATATCAAAGTGTATGTGCTTCATGCGATGCTGGGGAGGTAGAAACTGATTCAGATACTTGATGCTGTGCTCCAGCTCTTTGGATATGATGGACTCATGCTTGCGGCGCTCGCGCTTCTTCACAAGATTCAGCATAATCAAGGGAGCGCCGTAGTGGAACAGCAGACGCTCGAAGTGGCGAGACGGTGTCTGGGCGTAAGGATCGGAGATGTCCAGCTGTATGGGTGGCTTCGGCACCATCTTGCTGATATCCTGGGACCAATGCGAAGGTATGGATCCCCGCATTTGAGTGAAGGCACACATGCGACGACCATCGCTGACGATTTGCTCTGTTTCCACCTCATTAGCCACATCGCCCTGAAGAGTCAAATGTTAAGGAACAACTCTAGCAATGATTAAACATGACCTACCTTAAAGTTCGCTCCACGTTTGAGAAAGCGCGTGCCCGCAAACCGCGTGCTACGCCTGGCTATTAAACAAACACTCACATGCCTCCCAAAGATGCTAATGCAGGATTGACTCACATAGCCATGTGTGATCTCCAGTAGCCAATCCTTGAGCATTAGACCCTCCATGGCCTGCAGGAGATATGCGTTCCATACGAACATCTTGCGGGAATCGCTACGAAAAGCGTAATCCACTCGTTCGTGCACTTTGTTCACATTGTTGGTCAGCGTATTCCAGTCGGGCAGCGGCTCATCGTTATTCAGATCCACTTGGGCGCCTACAAAACGCGGCGCCGACTCATTGTACTGCAGAGTGCGCGTCAAATCATACGAATAGGAGAAGTAGAAATTGCTCCTGAGATCGATATTCTGGAACATGCGCTTGTAGCGCTCCTCGTGGGGATGCGGTGGTCGCTGTGAAGTCACCTCGTTCACACGCACCATCACCGTATCCTTGATGGTGTACACCAGATGCATGCCAATATGCGCGCAACATTTCCGCTTCGTCACCAGTATTAAATAGTAACCCTCCAGGAAGCGCACGAATCCCAGCACTCCATAGGCAGAGGTCACCTTGGGTGATCCCGTCAGCGAGGACACAAACTTACGTATCTCCAAGCTATTGAACTCATTCGCATTCTCCTCAATGCTCAGCCGATTCACCGCCAGGCGATCTATGCTGAGTAATCGGAATCTTGTCTCGCGGTTGTTGCTGCCCACCAAATACAAACGCTGCAAATAACAGGAAATATTAATTATAAAGAGGAATGCAAGTTAAATATACGATACTCAGGGCTTACCGAGCGCGTTTCATACAACACCACCTTTTGAATTGAACTAATTAAGGGGCTAAATATAATATTCGGATTATCGTTGTTCATTTTCACAAACAACACAAGACCGCAGCAAAAATAATAATAAAAAGCTGCACTATCGAAAACATCGATATATTTTAACACTCCCTAACGGCCAGTTTCATTTCGAAACCACTTTTTTGTTTTTTTAACTCTTAATTTTAACTTTTATACACTTTTCATCTGCTAATTGAGAGTAAAACATTTTATTGCGTCGCGATTTTTTGGCGGATTAAAAAATGGCTGCATTTACCGTTGCACTATTTACCGCTACTTTGCAAATACTGACTTGGCGCTTGAGTTATCGATGAAAGTTTAATATATCGGAATAAATTACAGAATTGTGGTAACAAAAAGATATTCAGCTAGATAAATTAAAAAAAAAAAATGGGGTTCATAACATTAAATAATTATTTTCTTTTAATATTTTTATATTTTAGAAATATTGGGGGACTCAGCAGTTATTTGCAAAACTCTTCTATGAGTAGGGCAACATTGTCGATAAGCCACGATAACTATCGAAACAGCTGCACAACAGGCAAATTTGCGCCAGGTAGAGCAACACTGGCGAAGTTTTTGTTGTATATTCTTGTTGTGTTTAGTCTTTAAGCGAATAAAAAAAACTCGTATTTTAACTATAAGTAGTTAGACAAGATAATGACGACGTGGGGAAAAATATGTCGTATATGCAGCAGTCCCGCAGAATATAACATATTTGCCAAAATTCCTACATATTTGCATGGCTCCGCCAATGAGTATCTCAACTATCAAAAACCCATCAATGTATTGCTGGAGGAAACATCCGGACTAAAGGTGAGAGCTTTACCTAGTTTAAATATAATATAGTGTATTCATTTGGTTTTAAAGAACTCGCCAGACGATGGACTACCGGCGTATATATGTGCACTGTGCATATCCTATTTGAAACATGCTGTAACATTCCGAGAACAAACTATTAAAAATGCGCTCAGCCTGAAGCTGATCGAGATGTATCATGAGAAGTCTGGAAATGGATCGGGATCTAACTACGTAAGCAATAAAGATGATGACAAAGAGCGGGCGCTGTTCACCGCTGATCAGTTGAACTATGTGGAGCAGCGACCTGTTCACAATCTACTGCTAAACAACAGCGTTAAAATGGAGACCACCGACAAGGTGCACAAGCAACTCCTCAACCAGACACTACCGCCGGGACACAACGAACAGCGTATACGCTACCTAAATGCCATGTTCGACAAGCAGCGAAATGGCCAAGTAAGTATCCCGGCTGATCACCACGATCACGTTTAATATCTAATGAATCTTCTAGGAGCAGCCAACGACCAGTGCCGGGAGTGGTAGTGGCAACGGCACAGGGGAAGATGATGACTATACCGCCGTCACCTCCAGCGATGAAAACGAAGATAACGCCTTACAGCGCAAGGACAAGAACTGCTACAACTACAGGGAGACCAATTTCGAGGAGGATGATCCCATGGAGCAGGCCCAGTTGAGGGATATCAAGGTGCACATACCCGAGCCCATGTGGAAGGAACGCAAGTGTCCGGCCTGTTCCAAGCGCTACATGCACGAGGATTCGCATCAGCTGCACATGGACAACTGTGTGGAGTATCAGTTCGTTGGATTCGTCGCTGAGGTCACCAAATTGTTAGAAATTAAGCGCCAAAAGATGGTTTCCCCGCACGAGTTCGTGCGCCGCATGATTTTTGCGCTGCACAAGACCTGCAACTGGCTGCAGGAGCATGCCATAGACACCCAGCTGGCGGACAAGCTCAACCAGGTAAAGATCACCAACGGCACTGCCGAGAAACCCATCGAAGAACGCCTTGACGCGGAGCCGGAACTGAAGTCCACCTGGGATACTCTGGTTTGCCAGATCAAGGAAGAGCCAGCCATTTCTTTTGATAGCCAATCCTTGCTCCAGTTAAAGAGCGGTGGTACAAACACGCCTATTACTATGGAGAACAATGTGCTCTATGCCATCGAGAGATCCGAGAGTCGCAATTCCATGCATTCCGCCGGCAACCTTGTGGTGAAGAAGCCCATTCCAATACGTGGCATGGCAACTGCTCCATTGGAGCGAGCCTCGTTTCTGGAGAAACTCCAACGTGCCAACAAGACGCCACATCAATCTCCGGTGCCCGCGACGCCCACCAGCTCTATATCAATGCCCTTTTCGGCAGCTAGGTGCAATCAATGCCAAGAGGTCTTCGACTCCGTCAGCGATCTGGAGATCCACAATGTTCAGCACCATAATGGGGCCACCACTTGCAATTCCAATTCCAAAGACGACGATGCCCAACGGCGTCGCATCATTGCCCTCTTTGAGGATGACATCTAATCTTAATCTTAGGATTCCCATCTTGGACTTATGTTTATCATAGATAACATGATATTTATTTTATTTTGTATACCATGTGTGTATCAAATCTCAAATGTGATCTCGTCTCGTTTCATATTTGTTTATATGTATATTCTCTAATTATGGTTATATGGATTGCCCCGATATCCTCTTAATTTTATAATCGAAAAGTATTTTATACTCATAATTTTATGTTTTGCAATGAACAACGGCGAATGGCGCCTAATAAACACAACAGACCAAGACTACAGGGGATGAAAACCCTTTCAAAAATAAAAATTTTAAGATACATATTTTTTGATAATAATCAATATCTGGCATAATCTCTTCAATTACCTCAAACCCAAAAAACCGCTGCTCTTCGACTTTGAAAGATGTTCCAGTCTGTTTATGGATTTTATCACATATTCATACTGCATTCAAATTTTCATCAGTTTTGTTTTTTTTTTAATTTTTTGACTTTTCTACTAACCCTATGAAAACATAAAAAATGGACAAAATAAAAGTATATCCTAAATTTTATGATTCTAATCGATTTGTATACTCAAAACTATCATTCTGCTTTTTATTCGAAGTGATTCTGATGAGTATTTCATGAGATATGGCCAAAACTGTGCTAGAAAGTACCCAAAAGTCCGAAATTTCTTAACGTTAGTTATTTTCTAACTTTGAATTGCCATAACTATCTTATCCGATTTTCATGAAATTTACATTTTTGTCAATGATATTAATAACATTTTCAAACTGCATTCAAAGTTTCATGAAAATAAGACTTTCTGATTTTTTTTATTTTTTAAGCCATTTTCCATGCCCTTGACAATATCATCAAAAATCTAAATTTTTTCTATCCCAAATTTTTTGACTCTAATCGATTCTAGGACTCAAAACTAGCATTCTGCTTTTTATTTGAGGTGATTCTGATGAGTATTTCATGAGATATGGCCAAAAATGTGCCAGAAAGTACTCAAAACCCGAAATTTCTCAATAGAAGTTATTTTCCAACTTTGGATTGCCATAACCACGCCAAATCTTAACCGATTTTCATAAAATTTACATTTTTGTCAATGATATTAATAACATTTTCAAACTGCATTCAAAGTTCCATGAATTTCCTCATTTTAGATTTTTTGACTTTTTCAAGCCATTTTCCATACTAACCCCTTGACAATATCATCAAAAATCGAAATTTTTTCTATCCCAATTTTTTTGACTCTAATCGATTCCAGGACTCAAAACTAGCATTCTGCTTTTTATTTGAGGTGATTCTGATGAGTATTTCATGAGATATGGCCAAAAATGTGCCAGAAAGTATTGAAAACCCGAAATTTCTCAATAGAAGTTATTTTCCAACTTTGAATTGCCATAACTCAGCCAAATCTTAACCGATTTTCATGAAATTTACATTTTTGTCAATGATATTAATAACATTTTCAAACTGCATTTAAAGTTCCATGAAATTCCTCATTTTCAATTTTTTTACTTTTTTAAGCCATTTTCCATACTAACCCCTTGACAATATCATCAAAAATCGAAAATTTTCTATCCCAAATTTTTTGACTCTAATCGATTCTAGGACTCAAAACTAGCATTCTGCTTTTTATTTGAGGTGATTCTGATGATTATTTCATGAGATATGACCAAAAATGTGTCAGAAAGTACCCAAAACCCGAAATTTCTTAATATCAGATATTTTCCAACTTTGAATTGTCATAACTACGCCAAATCTTAACCGATTTTCATGAAATTTACATTTTTGTCAATGATATTAATAACATTTTCAAACTGCATTTAAAGTTCCATGAAATTCCTCATTTTCAATATTTTGACTTTTTTAAGCCATTTTCCCTTGACAATATCATCAAAAATCGAAATTTTTTCTATCCCTTAATTTTTGACTCTAATCGATTCTAGGACTCAAAACTAGCATTCTGCTTTTTATTTGAGGTGATTCTGATGAGTATTTCATGAGATATGACGAAAAATGTGCCAGAAAGTACCCAAAACCCGAAATTTCTTAATATGAGATATTTTCCAACTTTGAATTGTCATAACTACGCCAAATATTAACCGATTTTCATGAAATTTACATTTTTGTCAATGATATTAATAACATTTTCAAACTGCATTTAAAGTTCCATGAAATTCCTCATTTTCAATTTTTTGACTTTTTTAAGCCATTTTCCATTTTCCCCTTGACAATATCATCAAAAATCGAAATTTTTTCTATCCCAAATTTTTTGACTCTAATCGATTCTAGGACTCAAAACTAGCATTCTGCTTTTTATTTGAGGTGATTCTGATGAGTATTTCATGAGATATGACCAAAAATGTGCCAGAAAGTACCCAAAACCCGAAATTTCTTAATATGAGATATTTTCCAACTTTGAATTGTCATAACTACGCCAAATCTTAACCGATTTTCATGAAATTTACATTTTTGTCAATGATATTAATAACATTTTCAAACTGCATTTAAAGTTCCATGAAATTCCTCATTTTCAATTTTTTGACTTTTTCAAGCCATTTTCCATACTAACCCCTTGACAATATCATCAAAAATCGAAATTTTTTCTATCCCAAATTTTTTGACTCTAATCGATTCTAGGACTCAAAACTAGCATTCTGCTTTTTATTTGAGGTGATTCTGATGAGTATTTCATGAGATATGACCAAAAATGTGCCAGAAAGTACCCAAAACCCGAAATTTCTTAATATGAGATATTTTCCAACTTTGAATTGTCATAACTACGCCAAATCTTAACCGATTTTCATGAAATTTACATTTTTGTCAATGATATTAATAACATTTTCAAACTGCATTTAAAGTTCAATGAAATTCCTCATTTTCAATATTTTGACTTTTTTAAGCCATTTTCCATACTAACCCCTTCACAATATCATCAAAAATCGAAATTTTTTCTATCCCTTAATTTTTGACTCTAATCGATTCTAGGACTCAAAACTAGCATTCTGCTTTTTATTTGAGGTGATTCTGATGAGTATTTCATGAGATATGACGAAAAATGTGCCAGAAAGTACCCAAAACCCGAAATTTCTTAATATGAGATATTTTCCAACTTTGAATTGTCATAACTACGCCAAATCTTAACCGATTTTCATGAAATTTACATTTTTGTCAATGATATTAATAACATTTTCAAACTGCATTCAAAGTTCCATGAAATTCCTCATTTTCAATTTTTTGACTTTTTCAAGCCATTTTCCATACTAACCCCTTGACAATATCATCAAAAATCGAAATTTTTTCTATCCCAAATTTTTTGACTCTAATCGATTCTAGGACTCAAAACTAGCATTCTGCTTTTTATTTGAGGTGATTCTGATGAGTATTTCATGAGATATGACCAAAAATGTGCCAGAAAGTACCCAAAACCCGAAATTTCTTAATATGAGATATTTTCCAACTTTGAATTGTCATAACTACGCCAAATCTTAACCGATTTTCATGAAATTTACATTTTTGTCAATGATATTAATAACATTTTCAAACTGCATTTAAAGTTCCATGAAATTCCTCATTTTCAATTTTTTGACTTTTTCAAGCCATTTTCCATACTAACCCCTTGACAATATCATCAAAAATCGAAATTTTTTCTATCCCAAATTTTTTGACTCTAATCGATTCTAGGACTCAAAACTAGCATTCTGCTTTTTATTTGAGGTGATTCTGATGAGTATTTCATGAGATATGACCAAAAATGTGCCAGAAAGTACCCAAAACCCGAAATTTCTTAATATGAGATATTTTCCAACTTTGAATTGTCATAACTACGCCAAATCTTAACCGATTTTCATGAAATTTACATTTTTGTCAAGGATATTTATAACATTTTCAAAATGCATTTAATGTTCAATGAAATTCCTCATTTTCAATATTTTGACTTTTTTAAGCCATTTTCCATTTTCCCCTTGACAATATCATCAAAAATCGAAATTTTTTCTATCCCAAATTTTTTGACTCTAATCGATTCTAGGACTCAAAACTAGCATTCTGCTTTTTATTTGAGGTGATTCTGATGAGTATTTCATGAGATATGACCAAAAATGTGCCAGAAAGTACCCAAAACCCGAAATTTCTTAATGAGATATTTTCCAACTTTGAATTGTCATAACTACGCCAAATCTTAACCGATTTTCATGAAATTTACATTTTTGTCAATGATATTAATAACATTTTCAAACTGCATTTAAAGTTCAATGAAATTCCTCATTTTCAATATTTTGACTTTTTTAAGCCATTTTCCATACTAACCCCTTCACAATATCATCAAAAATCGAAATTTTTTCTATCCCTTAATTTTTGACTCTAATCGATTCTAGGACTCAAAACTAGCATTCTGCTTTTTATTTGAGGTGATTCTGATGAGTATTTCATGAGATATGACCAAAAATGTGCCAGAAAGTACCCAACACCCGAAATTTCTTAATATGAGATATTTTCCAACTTTGAATTGTCATAACTACGCCAAATCTTAACCGATTTTCATGAAATTTACATTTTTGTCAAGGATATTTATAACATTTTCAAAATGCATTTAATGTTCAATGAAATTCCTCATTTTCAATATTTTGACTTTTTTAAGCCATTTTCCATACTAACCCCTTCACAATATCATCAAAAATCGAAATTTTTTCTATCCCTTAATTTTTGACTCTAATCGATTCTAGGACTCAAAACTAGCATTCTGCTTTTTATTTGAGGTGATTCTGATGAGTATTTCATGAGATATGACGAAAAATGTGCCAGAAAATACCCAAAACCCGAAATTTCTTAATATGAGATATTTTCCAACTTTGAATTGTCATAACTACGCCAAATCTTAACCGATTTTCATGAAATTTACATTTTTGTCAAGGATATTTATAACATTTTCAAAATGCATTTAATGTTCAATGAAATTCCTCATTTTCAATATTTTGACTTTTTTAAGCCATTTTCCATACTAACCCCTTCACAATATCATCAAAAATCGAAATTTTTTCTATCCCTTAATTTTTGACTCTAATCGATTCTAGGACTCAAAACTAGCATTCTGCTTTTTATTTGAGGTGATTCTGATGAGTATTTCATGAGATATGACGAAAAATGTGCCAGAAAATACCCAAAACCCGAAATTTCTTAATATGAGATATTTTCCAACTTTGAATTGTCATAACTACGCCAAATCTTAACCGATTTTCATGAAATTTACATTTTTGTCAATGATATTAATAACATTTTCAAACTGCATTTAAAGTTCCATGAAATTCCTCATTTTCAATTTTTTGACTTTTTTAAGCCATTTTCCATTTTCCCCTTGACAATATCATCAAAAATCGAAATTTTTTCTATCCCAAATTTTTTGACTCTAATCGATTCTAGGACTCAAAACTAGCATTCTGCTTTTTATTTGAGGTGATTCTGATGAGTATTTCATGAGATATGACCAAAAATGTGCCAGAAAGTACCCAAAACCCGAAATTTCTTAATGAGATATTTTCCAACTTTGAATTGTCATAACTACGCCAAATCTTAACCGATTTTCATGAAATTTACATTTTTGTCAATGATATTAATAACATTTTCAAACTGCATTTAAAGTTCCATGAAATTCCTCATTTTCAATTTTTTGACTTTTTCAAGCCATTTTCCATACTAACCCCTTGACAATATCATCAAAAATCGAAATTTTTTCTATCCCAAATTTTTTGACTCTAATCGATTCTAGGACTCAAAACTAGCATTCTGCTTTTTATTTGAGGTGATTCTGATGAGTATTTCATGAGATATGACCAAAAATGTGCCAGAAAGTACCCAAAACCCGAAATTTCTTAATATGAGATATTTTCCAACTTTGAATTGTCATAACTACGCCAAATCTTAACCGATTTTCATGAAATTTACATTTTTGTCAATGATATTAATAACATTTTCAAACTGCATTTAAAGTTCCATGAAATTCCTCATTTTCAATTTTTTGACTTTTTTAAGCCATTTTCCATACTAACCCCTTGACAATATCATCATAAATCGAAATTTTTTCTATCCCAAATTTTTTGACTCTAATCGATTCTAGGACTCAAAACTAGCATTCTGCTTTTTATTTGAGGTGATTCTGATGAGTATTTCATGAGATATGACCAAAAATGTGCCAGAAAGTACCCAAAACCCGAAATTTCTTAATATGAGATATTTTCCAACTTTGAATTGTCATAACTACGCCAAATCTTAACCGATTTTCATGAAATTTACATTTTTGTCAATGATATTAATAACATTTTCAAACTGCATTTAAAGTTCCATGAAATTCCTCATTTTCAATTTTTTGACTTTTTCAAGCCATTTTCCATACTAACCCCTTGACAATATCATCAAAAATCGAAATTTTTTCTATCCCAAATTTTTTGACTCTAATCGATTCTAGGACTCAAAACTAGCATTCTGCTTTTTATTTGAGGTGATTCTGATGAGTATTTCATGAGATATGACCAAAAATGTGCCAGAAAGTACCCAAAACCCGAAATTTCTTAATATGAGATATTTTCCAACTTTGAATTGTCATAACTACGCCAAATCTTAACCGATTTTCATGAAATTTACATTTTTGTCAAGGATATTTATAACATTTTCAAAATGCATTTAATGTTCAATGAAATTCCTCATTTTCAATATTTTGACTTTTTTAAGCCATTTTCCATACTAACCCCTTCACAATATCATCAAAAATCGAAATTTTTTCTATCCCTTAATTTTTGACTCTAATCGATTCTAGGACTCAAAACTAGCATTCTGCTTTTTATTTGAGGTGATTCTGATGAGTATTTCATGAGATATGACGAAAAATGTGCCAGAAAATACCCAAAACCCGAAATTTCTTAATATGAGATATTTTCCAACTTTGAATTGTCATAACTACGCCAAATCTTAACCGATTTTCATGAAATTTACATTTTTGTCAATGATATTAATAACATTTTCAAACTGCATTTAAAGTTCCATGAAATTCCTCATTTTCAATTTTTTGACTTTTTCAAGCCATTTTCCATACTAACCCCTTGACAATATCATCAAAAATCGAAATTTTTTCTATCCCAAATTTTTTGACTTTAATCGATTCCAGGACTCAAAACTAGCATTCTGCTTTTTATTTGAGGTGATTCTGATGAGTATTTCTTGAGATATGACCAAAAATGTGCCAGAAAGTACCCAAAACCCGAAATTTCTTAATGAGATATTTTCCAACTTTGAATTGTCATAACTACGCCAAATCTTAACCGATTTTCATGAAATTTACATTTTTGTCAATGATATTAATAACATTTTCAAACTGCATTTAAAGTTCCATGAAATTCCTCATTTTCAATTTTTTGACTTTTTCAAGCCATTTTCCATACTAACCCCTTGACAATATCATCAAAAATCGAAATTTTTTCTATCCCAAATTTTTTGACTCTAATCGATTCTAGGACTCAAAACTAGCATTCTGCTTTTTATTTGAGGTGATTCTGATGAGTATTTCATGAGATATGACCAAAAATGTGCCAGAAAGTACCCAAAACCCGAAATTTCTTAATATGAGATATTTTCCAACTTTGAATTGTCATAACTACGCCAAATCTTAACCGATTTTCATGAAATTTACATTTTTGTCAATGATATTAATAACATTTTCAAACTGCATTTAAAGTTCCATGAAATTCCTCATTTTCAATTTTTTGACTTTTTTAAGCCATTTTCCATACTAACCCCTTGACAATATCATCATAAATCGAAATTTTTTCTATCCCAAATTTTTTGACTCTAATCGATTCTAGGACTCAAAACTAGCATTCTGCTTTTTATTTGAGGTGATTCTGATGAGTATTTCATGAGATATGACCAAAAATGTGCCAGAAAGTACCCAAAACCCGAAATTTCTTAATATGAGATATTTTCCAACTTTGAATTGTCATAACTACGCCAAATCTTAACCGATTTTCATGAAATTTACATTTTTGTCAATGATATTAATAACATTTTCAAACTGCATTTAAAGTTCCATGAAATTCCTCATTTTCAATTTTTTGACTTTTTCAAGCCATTTTCCATACTAACCCCTTGACAATATCATCAAAAATCGAAATTTTTTCTATCCCAAATTTTTTGACTCTAATCGATTCTAGGACTCAAAACTAGCATTCTGCTTTTTATTTGAGGTGATTCTGATGAGTATTTCATGAGATATGACCAAAAATGTGCCAGAAAGTACCCAAAACCCGAAATTTCTTAATATGAGATATTTTCCAACTTTGAATTGTCATAACTA
The DNA here is from genome assembly GCA_018150725.1 of Drosophila quadrilineata. Classification (NCBI taxonomy): domain Eukaryota; kingdom Metazoa; phylum Arthropoda; class Insecta; order Diptera; family Drosophilidae; genus Drosophila; species Drosophila quadrilineata. Next base: position 2,042,531 of record JAECWN010000452.1, read on the forward strand.
CTCCAAATCTTAACCGATTTTCATGAAATTTACATTTTTGTCAAGGATATTTATAACATTTTCAAAATGCATTTAATGTTCAATGAAATTCCTCATTTTCAATATTTTGACTTTTTTAAGCCATTTTCCATACTAACCCCTTCACAATATCATCAAAAATCGAAATTTTTTCTATCCCTTAATTTTTGACTCTAATCGATTCTAGGACTCAAAACTAGCATTCTGCTTTTTATTTGAGGTGATTCTGATGAGTATTTCATGAGATATGACGAAAAATGTGCCAGAAAATACCCAAAACCCGAAATTTCTTAATATGAGATATTTTCCAACTTTGAATTGTCATAACTACGCCAAATCTTAACCGATTTTCATGAAATTTACATTTTTGTCAATGATATTAATAACATTTTCAAACTGCATTTAAAGTTCCATGAAATTCCTCATTTTCAATTTTTTGACTTTTTCAAGCCATTTTCCATACTAACCCCTTGACAATATCATCAAAAATCGAAATTTTTTCTATCCCAAATTTTTTGACTTTAATCGATTCCAGGACTCAAAACTAGCATTCTGCTTTTTATTTGAGGTGATTCTGATGAGTATTTCTTGAGATATGACCAAAAATGTGCCAGAAAGTACCCAAAACCCGAAATTTTTATATAAGTGAAAAAAGTAGAAATATATTGGTTCATTAGGGAATTTTATCCCTATTTTTGCAATTACATATTTAAGGGATCTAAAATCTGAGGGATGACGAGCAGCTGAAGAAGCTGATTCTTGTCTAGGAGTTGCAAGTCTATTAAATTCCTAAGCAACTGCAGCAGCTCCTGTGTCAGCTTGTCATCTTTCAAAGCAAAGAGTAGATTTAAAACTTTGACTATTTGGGACAGATCGAGATGCAGTTGTTCAGGAGTAGGGGATGTGGCAAAAATATTGGTGAGCAGACGGACTCCATAGAGAATGTTGAACTTACCAGCGGGAGTAGCTGCATCATGGGACTCCAATTGTGACAAACAGAAATTGTACAAATGTTGATACTGTGGTGCACATGCATCCCGCTCCAGGAGCAGCAACTCCAGCTGGAAGACTATGAATGTGTAATAGAAGGCACCAGGTTGGGTTGGGTTCTTTTCGTGAAGATGCTGGGCTATGTAATGACGATCCTCGACTGTCAGATCGTCGGGCAAAGTGTAGCGGGCCAGCAAGTAGAGACAGATTCCCGCATCCTCCTGATATTCCCCACCAGCACTTTCCATGGCCGTATAAAGTTTCCACAATTTGGTGGCCAATTGCATGTGGAGCAAAGTCTGGCAACATTTGCTGCAGGTGGCCAAGATATTAGCCAGTGTCCACAGGCAGCTGCGCTTGAGACGTGCCTCCTGGCTGGTGAGATACGTCACGAGGTAGCTCCCTGCGAGAGTTGTGATCTTCTCGCAGACATGCGCCTCGCCCAGTGACAGATTGCATAGGCATTCCGCTGCCTCCACCTGCCGTGATAGCTGAGCACCTGCCAGAAACAGCTCTAGATTATATATAAACTGTGTTATGGATGGGAGGAAGCGTTACCTGTCAGTTCCTTGACCAGTACCTGAATGGCGCCGGGCACCAGGGCAAAGGAGTTGATATTGTCGTTACCCTGCAGGAAGGCGTGGCACAGCCGATACATATCCTCGGTGGTGGCATGTTTGCGTCGTTTTATGCGGTTGGCCATGCCTTGCACGTCCTTTACCCCCAGCTGCTCCAGTTCGTCAATTGCATCCTTGATCTGCCCCAAGCCAAAACGTAGTGCGTCCGTTGTGTTTGTCCGCAAATCATGTCGCTGCTGGCGTGCATATTCACGTATTCTAAGTCGCAGCCTCGAATCTTCAATTTTCTCAACAGCAGTATCCATTTCTGTCAAATATTATTACTATTTCTATAAAACCAAATAAAAGCACAACTTTTTGGCGCCAGCTGTTGTAGTTTATCCTTCAAAATGTGTGGCAACACTGTATTGCAGTATTTTTGTGACACAGATATTATAGTTCGTCATATACGGTCACACTTGCACGCCATTGCATAAACAACAATAATAGAAAATGTCGTTTAATATTTTCCAAAAATTATCAATGCAATGCTTAAAAGCAGATCAGCCTCTTTTGAGTAAGTATTTGTAGCTATAATTAAAGTTTAATTTAATAAAGGCAAACACAATTTAATTCAGCAACGATACGAAACGCCAGCAAGAAAACCGGCGGCAGCACGCGGAATAAGAAGGGACACCCTCGTCCCAAGCACCGTGGCTGCCGTGTCCATGATGGACATTTTGTTTCCGAAGGCACCATACTGGCCACACAGCGCACAACACGTTTTCATCCTGGCCTCAATGTGAGTTGAACCGCTTTAATTTCTTAAACTGTGTAAAACAATGCCATCTTCAGGTTGGTTTTGGACGCAATGGCACCTTGTTTGCTATGGAACACGGTCGGGTCATGATTAGCTGTGAAGCCATTGAACCCAACTGGGATCACACCTGGGTGCAGCTGAACTATGCTGGCAGACAGGATCAAACTATTTATAAGAAATTCTATAATGTCATACCTGAAAAGCAGCATCAGCGTTTTCGACTTGTCGAGGAAATTTAAGTTGTTGTTAATAAAATAAGGCAATGTATTTATAAAAATAAATAATATTCTTGTGTTACTTTTCCTTCAAATTACATATTTAAATCAAATGTATATTGAAAGTGAACAGCTGTTTTATGTTTGCGAAACTAAGTTGGCAGCACTGCGCCACAGCAGCTCTGACGATAGTTTATCGATAACTGTTGCTGCATTGTCAATTTGCCGCCCGCCGCACACGTGTTTGCGTCTTTTGTAGCACATTTTATTTAGTTATTATTTAACAAAATGGCAGCAGTTGCTGAGAACACAAATGCTGAGGTGAACACAAAATCGCCGGAGGAAGTGGCAGAGAAGCCAACAACCGGGGAGAACGGCAAGAACGGTGATGCCAAGAAGTCGAATGAGGATGAGGAAGAGACCATCGCCGGTGCTGGTGAGGAATACAGCAAACAGGAGCGCGCCATCATCCGTCAAATTGAGTATTACTTCAGCGATGCGAATCTGCATCGTGATAAATACCTCAGCGAACAAATATCCAAGGACGAAGCTGGCTGGGTGCCTCTCTCCGTGCTGGTCACATTCAAGCGCCTGGCCTCATTGAGCAGCGACTTTGGTGAGATCATCGCTGCGCTGAACAAGTCGGAGAATGGACTCGTTGAGGTGAGCGAAGACAAACAGAGCTTGCGTCGCCATCCCGAGCGTCCCATACCCGAACACAACGAGGAGCGCCGCAAGGAGATCCAGGAGCGCACTGCCTATGCCAAGGGTTTCCCGCTGGACTCACAGATGTCCGACATTCTGGACTTTGTGAACGGGTTCGAGAAGGTGCTCAATGTGACGATGCGCAAGCACTACGATAAGCCAACCAAATCCTACAAGTTCAAGGGCAGCATCTTCGTCACCTTCGAAAACAAGGATCAGACCAAGAGCTTCATCGAGCAGGAGAAGCTGGCCTACAAGGAGCGCGAGCTGCTCCGCAAGTGGCAGGTGGACTACCTCAAGGAGAAGCAGGAGGAATATCAGCAGAAGAACGAGAAACGCAAGAACAAGAAGGAGGCCAAACCGGAGCCAACGATCGATCTGCCCAAGAATGCCATCGTCGTCTTCGAGGGAGCGCCCGACACTTCAACCCGCGAGGAGGTACGCGAAGCCTTCGAGAAGATCAAGGACTTCGACATTGCCTACATTGATTTCAACAAGGGCGATACCAAGGGCTCCGTCAGGCTCACCGAACAAGATGCTGCCGAGAAATACATCGCCAAATTGGAGGATGCCAAGGTAAGTCTGGACAGGATTACAAACTATATAGCGGGTATTCATGCCATCTTCGCCACAGCTCAAATTCAACGATGAGGTGACTTTGACCCTGCGCAAGGCCAGCGAGGAGGAGGAGAAGGAGTTCCTAGACAAGGCCATCGAATACATGAAGAAGCGTCGGGACTTCTCACGTGGCAAGAACAACAAGCGCTTTGGCCGCAAACGTCATGGCGGCGGCAACGACAACAAAAAGTTCCACAAGAAACAGCGAACGGACTAGAAGATGTTCTCTATAAGGACGAGAGAAGAGAGAGAGAGAACCCCTAGCACTAGTTGTTTAGCTATAAGCGAAATTTAACATTGGACACTACTCAAGAAATCTTTCGTTTTTCAGATACGATACACAGATCCTTCGATATTATAATACACCTCTATTCATATATTGTATATCTAGTATCGGTAATTTATGTACATTCACTTAAGTAATGTATGATCTGTATTTTCTTTAATTTTTGATTCTAATTTCATTTTGTATATTAAACATAAACTATACTATATAATAAATATATTGCGTCCTTACCTTAGCAATGGAAGGAATATCAAAATTGGTATAATTTCTAAAAAAAAGGGCAATAGAGTAAACTTTTATCGTAAATACCTTGAAGTGAGACCTTGAGAGATCTTGGAGGCCCATGGGCTCTTAAAATATCCTGAGTGGACATATTTTTTTAAATTTTAAATTGGATTAAGCTAATATATTAAAAGTTAATTAAAATTTATTATTTTTCCAAAAAAAAAAAAGAAATATTTACTACTTTCCCTTCTTTTTTATAAATTTTATAACTGTTCTCCTTTAATTAATTTAATTTTTGATTATTCTCTTTATTCAATTATATTTTATTTTTATTTCATCTCAATTATTGTTTTATCATCAATTAATTAACAAAATCGAGAATTGTTTTATATATAATTTTTATTTGTTTCTGTTAACAAGTTTTATATTATATTTTAATTTTTAGCTATTTTATTATTTGTTTTTTTTTTAATTGTTCTTCACTTTTATTTTATTTTATCTTATTTTTTTAATTTTTATTACTCTTTGATTATTAATAAACTAACAAAATCAACAAATTCTTTTATATATATTTTTATTTAATTTTTTTTTTTTTGCTGTTTGTGTATTTTTGATCTTTGTGTGTACGTGTGTGTGTGTGTGTATATATATATCTTTTCATTCTTATTAAATCATAGCAATTATTAAATTTATGTATATTTATATATATATTGTACAATTAGAATATGCAACTTAAAAACAATAAAAAAAAATACATACGTAAATCTTCAGTTGATAAATTACAGTTATTAAATGCGCATATACATATACAAATAGGACTAACATATTATTTATTTAGTTGATATAGTTTATAAATTACAAAAACAAACAAAATAATCATGTAAAGAAATTGAACATAAAATTCTCAAAATTTTTCAACTTTCTTTTCGTTTCCCTTCCGCTTTCAGTTTTATCAGACATTTACAAATACAAATACAGATACAATATAATATATATATATATATTAATATAAGGATAGGAGATATTAGTTATATATAGTATAGTATGGTCTGCTTAGATTGAGGGGGGGGTCATCACTTAACAACATTTTCAAAAAATTAACTGTAAAATTATGAAATCATAACAATGGATATATAGTTTTAAATGGTTGATGCAACAAATCGAGAGCATATATCCAATTAATCAGATGTGAATGCAAATATATATGTCTATGTGGATATATGCATATGTTGTTGGAGAGGCTTTTCTTCGAATTCGGAAAAGAAATTCAACAAAAAATTATCTATATGTGTTGGAATATATGAGAATGGGTGTGTGTGTGTGTTGTGTGGGTGTGTGTGTGTGTGGGGGGGTGCTCAAAGCAAAAACTTGTATTTCTAGCCAAAAATGTTAAACTATTTTACAGCAAATTTCTCTCTCTTCCTCTCTCTGCTCTTAAACACTAAACTAACGATTCAATTTTAACTCTCATCTCTCTTCTCTCGCCTCTCTCCCCTCTCTCCATCACTGTGTGTTTCTCTCACTCTCTCTCTTTTACTCTCTCTCTATATATATGCTATGTATACAACAGTCCATTCACAATATATTTAAATATATATATATATGTATATAGTATATGTATATTATATTAGTTGTCTCTTTTGTTTATAGTTCCATTGAAATAGTTGCTAATTTAATAATATCGCGAATCCATCTCCATCCCCCGCCACATCTATTTCCAGACGGGAGTCAGATCCAGCGTGAGATTCTGTATCGTTCGATTGCGTGCCGAGCTGCGTTTCTGTTTCACGGAGCTGGTGATCTCATTGACGAGACCCTGGCAATCGTTGCACACGGTCACCTCCTCGCCCCGCAGATTCTCCTTCTGCTCCTGCTGCGATTGCGATTGCGACTGCGCCAAATGCCCGCCCGACGAGAACAACGAAAAGCCGCGCGAGAAGCGGGATCTGATTCAGAGAAAATAAATTCGAATTACTTACGAAATTATCATAAATTTACGTTGAAAGTTTAATATTTAAAATTGAAATTATTAATTCAATATATTTTAATCAAATATTTATTAAACAAATGATGAAGATATCATTATTTTCAAATTTGGCATATGCAAGATTCTATGCCAAATTTTAAAATAATGAAATGGAAAATGAATTGATATATTTAAAAATTTCAAATTAGAATTATTTGAATAAAATATTTTTTTTTCTTTTTTTTTTAATTTTTGCAATGATTATTTTTTATCATCACAAACAAGTACTGTTATTTTAAATATTTTTTTAAAATAATTTCTGCAATTAAAATTTTAGCTATTATTACAACATTATTATTATAGGTAATATCGTAATGTAATAATTAATTATTTTCTAAAATAACCTTACTACAAATATTTTGACTTTTAATGAATTTTTTTTCAAATTCTAATTTTTTTCTTAATAATCATTTATTTTTTTTAAATTATATTTTTTTCTAAAGTTGTAAATTGTATTATTTTTGTACTTAAATACAAATATTTTGAATTTAAAAGATTTTTTTTTTAAATTTTAATTTTTTTCTTAATAATCATTTATTTTTTTTAAATTATATTTTTTTCTAAAGTTGTCAATTGTATTAGTATTGTACTCACTTGCGTTCCAGGGTGCTGCTGTTGGATAGTGGTCGATGCGCAGGACTGTTGACGGGCAGACTACGTGGTCCTTCCATGCTGCGTGACATGTTGTTGCTGTTGTACTGGAGCTGCTTCTGGACGCCGACGACGGGTCGCATGGCCGCCGAGTAGGAGGCAGACATGGATGCCTGATCATGTAACGCCTCCACGGCTTGGCCAGTGCCACCACCAGCGGCAGCAGCAGCGGCGGCGGCGGCGGCAGCAGCAGCAGCAGCAGCACCTGGTCCCATGCTGATGCCCGGCGTGCTCATGTTTGATCTTTGGTGTTTGGGCGATGATGGTGCACTGCCCACAGTGCTGCGAGTCTGCAAGAGATTCGGAATTAGACACGGACTCTATATGTGTAGATGTTATAGTATGCCACTTACCCTACGATCTGACTCGGAACGCATCAGACGCTCGATCAGAGATTTGGGGAACTGATCGTCCATGATGTTGCCCGTGGATGAGGAGTGGTGGGCGGTGTGATGGGCATGGTGGTGCGATGGCGATGGCGTGCTCGAGCTGGCCGGACTGGACAGCAACGACGGTGAGATCAGCACCAAGGGCACATTGCGGAAATGCTCCGAGGGGATACGCATCTTGGTATAGCACTTGGCGCAGACTGTGCGCTGGCACAGCTTACACTGGATGCCCCAGGAGCCGAAGAATGAGAAACGGGTGCGAAGGCATAGAAAGCAGACGCGACGCTTTTCAACATCCTCCTTGACGCGCACGTCCATGGGCAAACCCTCCAGCTCCGCTTTGGTCATGACGGAACGTATGTGCACGATCTCGGCCAGCGTGACGGACAGACGATCATCACCACGTTCCATCCATGTCTGTTTGTCCATAAAGGACTTGTTCCATGGGCCAAGCGAGGATGTTGAACAATGCGACGCACCGGTTTCATCTGCATCCCCTCCCACCATCTGCATGTGTGCATCCTCCGGTGTCTTCTTTAACTGCAAGCATATACATATGTTTGTATGTTTGCTGAGTGGAAGGTGTCAACTTACCTCTTTGCTGACGTCATCCGATTGGCGCGACTCGGGACGCGTGGGTGGCATCGAATGCGCCTCATCCAGGTTACTTTGGCATCCCACAATTGTGTGCCGCCGTGTCGAGCTGCGTCGCGATTCACACTGTGTGGCAAGGTCATAAGCTGGACACACAACATAACAAAAGTGACAAAGAGAGAGAGAGAGAGAGAGGGTGATTAAAAAAAGAATCCGAGAGAGGCAGTGGGGAGAGGGGAGAGAGGGACGCACATCATCATTAGTTTGCTTTGCTATTTAAATGGCGGTCAACATGCCGTATGAGTTATATGTATGTATGTTTAAATACGGATTATATAGGTTATGTTAGTCTATGAAACAATCGATAACGATAACGATAAAAAAGTAAAGTGCACAGGAAGTGTGAAGTTGGAATTGAAGGGAAATGTGTTGATTTATGTTATAATATATGTACATTCTGTTTGATTAACAATAATATATAATGTTAGTTTCTATATGTATTATATATATAAAAAATATGAATAACTTTGACAATATATCGATAAGTTTTGAAATTAATTTATGATAACATGAAAAATTTGTTAATGTATAACAATAGTTAATCCTTTAGTATCTTAATGAGCGAGTAATTTGTTTAAAAAAATGTTGGTTTTTTTTCAAATTTAACAAATGTTTTCCTTGTCCAATGCACAAAACGAAACAATGCGGCGCAAATGTTCATGGCAAGCGGTTTGAACCAAAGCAATAATGTATTTGAAAATGTTTTTGAAATAACATGAACTCTTTCTTTCTTATATAGAGTTGGCAATATATTTACATTCCAAGTTGGTAACGGTATAACCGCGACAATCCTTTGCTAATGCTTGTGCGTGCTGCGAATGCTGCTGCTGCTGCTGTTGCTGCTGCTGCGGAGTTTCCTCTGCCCCCAAGCAAATCATAAATGTGAAAGTGTTGCATAGTTTTAGGCAGCAATTGTTTCGTTCAGTTTTTTTGTTCGTTTATCGGTTTCGTTTTAATTTTTTGAATTTTTAGGTTTGTTTTTTTTTTTATTTTTAAATTGAAAAAGTACAAAGCACAACAACCAAAAGTGTTTTTGTTTTATTTGAAGTTAGTTTTATATTTAACAAATATTTCGAGATTTCTTTGTTTGAGTGTCTGTGTGTCAGTGTGTGTGTGTGTGCATCCATAACCACACCAAAAATTGTTTCAGTTTTCCATTTGCTTAGTTGCATTTTCATTTGTTCATAGTGCGTTTCATTTTGCTTTTAATAATAATAATACATTTTGTTTGTGTTTTTTTGTTGGGGTATTTTGTGTTAACAAAATTGTAGAAATTATAAGAATTTCGCATTAAATTAATTAATTAGTTTTTCTCAATCAAATACCTTTAGATCAGTTGTGTGGGGAAGGGTGGTCGAGGGATAGGTAAAGAAATAAAATTAAAAATTATTAGAAATTATAAAGTTAAAGTTCAACAAAAACCACAAAAAAGCAAAATATCAAACCATTATAAGTATCATTAAATTAAAGGAATTGCTAAGCGGTGCACAAAGTATAATAACAAAACATAAAAAACAAATATATCTAATAAACTTCCAGCTCTGTAAATGTTGATCATTATAACAGAATTATAACAGAATATGTTGAATATTATAACAGAATTTCTATATTTCCAAACTTATTTGAATTATTTCTTATTTGGTTCCACTTACAAAATCTAACCATGTGATGTTAAAGTACTCAAAGCTGTACAGATTCTTCACTTATTAAATATATTAAACTAAAACTAAAAATTATTTCTTAAACTGATTTCGAGTTAGATTAAGTAAGTTCCAAATATTTGATATTTCACTTTCCGATCTCTACACTTCATATATGTATAGCTAACCTATAACTAACCTTCACTATGCCAAGGTCTCTCTTATAATCATATATTGTAACTATTCAAATCGGATCATTGTTGATCATTATTTAGCATGATAATGCATATTCGATACAAATTCCTCAAGAGACTCTTTTGCAGTCTATTTATAAGCCCATATCTAGAGATATATTTATAAGCTATAGTCTATATTATGAACTAGTAGTTTCCCCACTCGCAACCCTGCTATTTGACAACCTCAACAAGTTGCATTGATCAATGTTAGCTGCTTCCTCTTTCCACTAGTGCGAGCTGCAAGTTAATAGCTTAAGAAAAATATCTTAATAAAAAAAATATCTAAAAATGTTGATAAATAATATAACAAATCATATCTCAGATTACATAGAACTTGTTCCTTGTCATACTCTGTGCACAACTACTAGATGTTATATCGTATATCGTAACTCTATACCGTATAGCGCAACACCTCACATACGATATACATGTAAAGTATTGTATTGTTGTATAGTTGTCACTTACTTGTGCGTCTCGGTCGTGTGAGCGTTGCATGTGCCTCGTGCCGCGGCGGCTGTTGGCTGGCCACAATGTAGCCACCGAATGGATATGGTGGCATCGTGGGCTGTGTGTAATGTGGCATGTCCGACAGACGATGGGAGGCCGTGCTGCTAATGCTGCTGGACTCATCAAAGAAATGCTCGTCGTCCTGCATAATTCCAATCAATATTGTTATATATTGGTGGCATGCCACATAATGGCAGTTGTTTGCCACTTACCTGCAACTTGGAGAAATCCACTTTGATGAGACGCTGATGGGATCGCGTCAATGTTGACTTTGCTGAGGAATTTGGAAGCACTGTAATTAGTTCAAAATGAACAAAAAGAAGAAGAAGCATAAGATTTAGTTGCTGCCACACAATAAATAAGTCACATTTTATTCGGAGAGTCTCTGGGAAACCAGCGACTTGATTAGATTACATTATATATTACATGTATTACATGTTGCACGGGGCACGTTTGCATAATGCCACTGTTGCAACTTGCAACAGATATGCGGGCTTCCCAGCAATTGTCTCTCTATCTCTATCTCTATCTCTATCTCTTTCTTGCCAGAGTTGTCACCCATATTGGGTCTGCAATTAGTCAAGGCAACTTTTACTCGATGTCATCTAACTTCTGCCTCTTCTTCTTCTGCTTCGTCTTCTTCTTCTTTTTCAAGCTTCGCTTTGACTTCAGATTCGGTATATTTTTTTTGTGTTTAGTGTCTCTATAGAAACCGTTAACATTCGCTTAACGCATTTAATGATTCTCCATCCACACATGTTTCTATTTCTCTCCCTTTCCTCTGCACTCTGCACTCTTCACTCTTTCTCTGCTTCTTTCTATTTTGCTTTGCCTCTTCTTTTGTGTCTGTCTCTTCGCTTTGTTGTTTTGCGCAATGACCGTAAAAGTGCTTGGGAAATTAACCCGAAGAGCATGTTTCGCGCCTCTTTATGTGGGGTCAAATCTTTATCTAGGTAATACTATCCATGTCTATGTACACCTCGTTTAGAGCGTGGAATGTTATGCCTATCTAGGAAGTGGATACATATACATGTGATATTCATAACTAAACTGTGGAACAACTGGAACTGTTACTTCATAGTGTAGAAAATAAAACAACTTCGCCTTGTAAAGATTATTCAAAGGTTATAGCAAAAATTATTATTATTTGAAAATTATTTTGTAAAGCAAAAACCTATACAAATCTTTAAAATTATATTGGTTTCTTAAGATCTCTAAGAATAGTCGCCTTTTTTGTCTAAATTTGTATCTATTCGTCTGTTCTATTAGCTAAGCGAACTCGTTAAAATATTTTCAAATAAAATATTTTAAAATAAAATTTTCATAATAATATAGATTCTTATATGTTTCCTGAATATTTTTAATAAAATTTTATTTTAAAATAAAATTTTCCGAATAATAAAATTTCTTATATGTTTCCTGAATATTCCTCTTTGTTTTTTTTTAAATTTATTTATAATTTACAATCTATCTATATAAAGATAATAAGTAAATATTATGACAAAGGGAATGACTATAAAATATAATTTTTAATTTGGCAGAAAGAGAAATAAATGGAATTTACCTACATATCATATTTTATAGTTAACATAAATAAAATACTTTTTATAATTACTATACTAACAATATCTTCTAAATTATTAATTATCAATAATATAATTTAAAAAAAATATATTTTATTATATAATTTTTATATTTTTTAAATAACTTATTGCAGATTTATTATCACGCAAATTATTCCCCATATTTATTAATTTATCTAGAGTCAACTATTAATAGTTGACTTAAAATATTTATAATATTTAAATTAAATATAATATTCATTGATTCAAATTAAGCTCTGATTAGTTATGTTAAGTTTCTTAAGGATACTCTTTTGAGAACTCTCTAAAGATAAACAAAGTAATTATTTACTTAACCAAAAAAAACTATTATTATTATTTCTTGAATTTTCCATCTCAAATCATTCAATTTTTATAGTTATCTACAATTCTATCCACTTCTCTGTAGTTTGATTTCTAATAGCGTATAACTGTTATTTTCCTGATCCGAACCTCAATTCATACTATATAATTTAAGAACTTTTGCAACTATTTCAACTTTTCCACCCAGTTCCTATCGAAAACTCAATCTGACTTTAGTTTCAACTCGAAGTTGCAGCACGTGATTATATTGCAGGCAACGTGCCACACATACCCCGATATAAGCACTTCTATCGAGTGGCAAATCTAAGGCTAAGCATTTTCCTTGGCTTGCCACAAACAAAGGACGCAACTGGCATACATCCTTGCCACGTCCTGCAGCTCAAGTTGCTTTTCTTCTTAAGGCTGCCAGTTGAGAAGTTGCACATTGTTGCTGTTGTTTTTGTTGTTGTTGCCACAAGTTGCTATTGTGTTGGCATGCAAAAATGTTACTTAAATGCACCTTCAACGCCCCCTAAAAACGTCACCCTTCTTTCCCCGCTGCTCACACTCAACTCTCACTTTACTTAGGCCAAAACGGAATGGAAATTAGGTCAAAAAGCGCAAAAAGTGGCATCAAATAACAAGCAATGTTGCCTGTTGTTGTTGTTGTTGTTGCTGCTACCTTTAATTGTTGTTGTTGTTGACTTGACAGCCTGTCGAGGCTTTGGCGTTGGCGGATTGATGACGCTTGGAGTTGCACGCGGCGCAGCACGTGGCGTTGGCTGTGGCTGTGGCTGCGACTGCGATGCAAGTGTCTCGCTGCTGCTGCCACAATACAATGATGCGTCGCTTGCAACATCAACAACATCCGCGTTGCGTACCACATGATGCGACTTGAACACTGAGGCAGCCGTTGTGCGTTTGCTGCTGGGCGTCGGCGTCGTCGTTTGTTTGGCATCCATTTTGTTGTTAGCTGTTGTTGTTGTTGTTGTTGTTGTGTGTTGTCTGATTATGGCTAAGAAAGTTGGCTCAATAACTTAGCATTGTATCTATACGCACTTTGACTTCTTCACACACGAAATTGTTGCTCCACTTTCCTGCCAAACAACACTCTCCCTCTCTCGCACTCCTTTCGCAGTTGAGTGTGAGCTCTCTTCTTCTTCTTTTTTCACTTTTACACGGTTGCATTCAGGCTATCGATCCGTGTTGTCAACCCCCGCATAGCCTCATTCCGCCCAGTCGCGCACATTTGTTATCCTCGTATATTTCTAGAGGGTTGTTCGTCCACTAATTGACACAGCTTGTGGCCAAGAAACAAATTTATGCTATGCTCTATGCATTTTTTAATTAATTGTTAAATTAACTGGGACTTTTCATTGATTAATTTGCAGTTTCACACGCGCCACGGCATCTCCTTAGTTTCTTTTTTTTTTACTTTTCTTTCTTTGCAGCGACGGCCACAACAACGCGTAGCGACCGAGCCGAAGCTTAAAGCAAAACTGTCACATTGCTCGTATTCCCTCGCACACACAGCTAACAGCTGCTGCTCTTTGAAGCTCACAAAAGCTTTGGCTCTGATTGCGCATGCGCCCAATGAGAGCGCAGCTGAGAGTAAGTGAGTAAAAAGAGAGAGCTCACCTTTTGTTTTGATTTTGACATTTGCTGCTGCTGCTGCTGCTGCCTGTGTTGTTATTGTTACGTCACGACAGCGGCTTTTGATGACGTCGCTGAGCGACAGAGTAGGCAGATAGACGAAACTCCTCTTGTATGTACAATTTATGTGTGAGAGAGAGTGTGTGTGTGCGAGATTGACAGTGCGTGTTAATTCATGCTCGCAATGAAAGTGAATTTTAGCATTTTCTCTGTTTTCATTTCAGGCTCAAGGCAATTTGAACGTTTGTTGTATAAATTCAATTTGCTTTGGCTCTTGTATGTGTGTGTGTGTGTGCGAAGCGACCGACAACAGTCTGTGCACAGTTGTGGTAGGTCAGTTTCGCTTATGTAAAAAAGCGTTGCCTGCTTTTAAGAGCGCGCTTAAAATTCATAACTTAAAAGCTAGCGCACGTGCGTATGCAGTGTAGAAATACGATTTTCGGAAGTTTTTCTACATTTCTGGACATTTATAGGGAAACAAACGATAAAAACATGACAACTAAAGTTGTCTACTATAATCTACCCATGTGTTGTTAAGGTACTTATTAATTTGTACAGATTCTTCACTTTTTAGATTAAAAAAAAAAACAAAATTAAAAAATTTGAAAAATTGATCATTATTTGAAAATTGCGAATATGCTTAAAACATGAATACATTCCATGACAAAAAAAATATGGGCACTTTCACTGCACTGATTCTTTCCCAATTAAATATATATATTAAAAAACTAAGAATGTCTAAAATATATGGCAAACTAAATTAAGTAGTAAATTGCGATACCGATTTGATGCGATAAACTAAGTTCGTCTTGCTAATTTTGTTCTTTCACTTTGGCGCGCAAAAGTATGCAACTCATTTTTGAGCTTGCCTTTGATTTGTGGCTTCGTCTGCTCAACTCGTGTTGTCAGTTAAGTAAACATAACCCACAGGCAGACAAACAAGGCAGCGACAAGACAACGTTGTTGTCGTTGGGAACATCATCGGGCTCATCATCATTGTAACGATCATCATCATTGTTGTTGTTATATTTGTCGTTGCGGTTGTGTTGTCGCCATACATATCTTTGTGTGTCACAATTGCTGCACGCTTCTTCCTTCAACTGCTGCTGCTGTTGCTGCAGCGCTCTTTGACTGTCTGTTTGTCTGTCTGTCTGTCTGTCTGTCTGTCGATTGGAAATTGTTGCCGTTTTTGATCTATGCTGGCATGCGCTCATGCCGCCGCAAATGACAATTGGCCAAACAAACATACAGACAGAGACAGACGAAGGCGGAGGCAGAGACAGAGACAGATATAGATATAGACAGACATATAGATAGACAACCTGGCGTAGAGTCGTGGCATGAGGATCAGGGAAAGGCTTGTCTGTGGAGTTGCATGCGACGAGGTTGACTGGGGCATACAATGGGGCATACCGACAAGTGCAGTGAAAACATTACATTTTTTTTACTACTACTTCTACTACTACTTTTTTTTATAGCCAACAAGTTTTGTGCGCTCCCTCGATATCTCTCTCTCTCTTTTCAACAGTACTAGCCATCTCTTTCTAAGGCTGCTGCCTGCAGTTGACAACAATTTATGTTCAGTTGCCGACAACATTTAAGATTTGGCAAAATACTAAAAGCAAAACCTGTAGCAAGTAGGACTGGGAGTCTATCGTAAACCCAAATAAATATATTACTTAAATTTATAACTTTAACTCTCATTAGAAATTCTCTTAAAAAAGGTATAAAATATATATTGAAAAATTAATAAAAAAGAAGAAATTTTATTATTTATACTAAAAGTAAGTAAAAATCTACTTAATTTTCTTTCTTTCTTCCTCTCTCTGTGAATCTTTATGCATATTCTGAAAATGCTATTTAATATATAATATATAAAATAAAACAAAATTAATTTAAAAAAATGCTAATACTTCGTATTCAAAATCAACTCCGCTTTCTTTTAGTCTCACTGCTTATCTCCAGTTTTATATTTATAAATATTCTAGAAAAGTCATATACTAAATGCAATTATTAATAAATACAATTAAATACAATTATATTATTAAATTAAAACAAATAATAATGCTTTCTTTTCAAATTGACTATAAATATTTACAGCATACTGAAAAAATCTCCAATACTTTTTAATAATTAACTTACTTATTTTTTTTCAAATAAATATAAATATTTATATTTTCTTCTCTACTTACAGTCTATCTAAAAGATCTCTTACTATTTTCTGCTAATTTTTTTTACTAAACCTTTAGAAAAATTAATAATATACTAAATGGAATAAAACACAAAAAAATAAAATAATATTAATATAATAATAATATTTCTTAAGTAAACTAAAAAACTTTTCAATTTCGTATTAAAAAAGAAATTTCTATTCTTGGTAAAGTCGATCAAACTAAAAACTGTCTTCGTTCATAATCTTTATATAAATTCTATTTTCTAGAAAAGCTATATATGATTGTTGACAGCAATCAGGGCGTAATTACTGCATAATCAGATCTCTGTGTAAATCATCATAAAACCCTATATGATATAATACTTTTCTCTTCAGATTTAAGTATTTATTCTTTTTTTAAATTATAATTTTCCCAAACCATTTTAGTATGCGGTATTTTCTTAAATATTTTGGCATAATGTTTAAAATGATTTCCAATCAAATTCGTAAAGTTCATTAAGAGTTTAAAAGCTTCGACTTTGTAAATTCAATTCCCAACTGTGACTTAAACATTAATTAAGTGAATATTCGTTTAATAATTGAGAGAACTTACTTTTCTCCTTCAGGTTGGGCGTCTTGGGCGGTGTTATGTGCTTCAGTGCGGTGCCCTGACGTATGGAATCCATAAGCTGCTCCCTGGGCGACGGTATCATTTTCAAAGGTGGCCCCAATTGACGATCCATGGCCTACGAATGGATGCAGAGAAAGAAAGTTAGATCCGTCTACATGGAGGTGTAACCCCATTCACATACCTTCTTGAGTGGCGGCCGTGACCTGATGAAGTCCAAGATCATTGCGTGGGCATCCTTCTTGACCCGCGGCGGTATATCACCATTCACCATCACCTTGCGCAATTGATACTTTCTGTTTATTTTGCGGTTGAGAGAAACACATTCGTTAGTTAAAAACTTGTGGTTGGCTTCTTGGGGATTTCGTTGGTTTGGTTTACTCACTTGGCTCTTATATCGCCCATGAGTATCTCGTAGGGCGTCAGCTCGTACTCGATGGGCGTGCGCTCGTAATTGCATTTCTTCAGCCGCACACCACGTCGCAGTTCGCCGATTACCTGAACCCAAAAGCGTGCCTAGAGTTGAAAAAATATATATATAAAACATATACTTGTAGATTAATGTTATCAAAAATATATATAAATAATATATAAATTATATGATTAATTTAAAACTATGCGACTTTTTTGTAGACAAACTAAAGCAAGTTAAAAAATATTTAGAAATTGAAAATAATTTCACATGTTATAGGTTTTCATATTTTTCATTATTATTATTGTTTTATTTCATGAATTTTTTAAAAATATTATTCCGAATACAATGTAGAAATTCTCGAAATATTTTTTTTTTGTTTTTATTTTATTATATAGTATTTTTTTTACGCTAAATTTTTGGCGATTAAAAATTAAAAAAAAAAAATAAATAATAATATTTTATGAAATTATATATAATGATTTTTACTGATAAACGCCACATTTTCTGAAGATTCTTATAGCAAAATTATATAATTTGCCAAATATAAATTATGTTTTCAATTTTAAAATAAAAAAAAAATAAGTTTTTGCAAAATTAGCATCTTCAATGTTGAAAATTTTTTTACAATTTACAATTTTCCAATTTTTGCCATAGTTTGTAAAAAAAATATGTGCCACAAGCAGATATTATAATTATATAATTTGCAAAATATAAAATATGTTTTCAATTTTAAAATGAAAAAAAAAACGAAATTGTTGCGAAATTTGTTTCTTGAATGTTGAAAATTTTTTAAAAATTAAAATTTTCCAATTTATGCCATAGTTTGTTAAAAATATGTGCCATAAGTAGATTCTTTCTTGTGTGCATCTTTCGCAAATAAATAATTGTTGGAAAACATGCTTTAAGCTGGCAACAAGTTTCGAGTATGCTTCATTTTTGTGGCATGCTGTGAGACAGACGTACTTGCAACATTCTCCAATGCTGCAGTTCGTGCTGATAATCAAGAGAGATAGTCATCAAGATTGTTGATATATAGTAAGACATTATCTGCTTGAAAATAAAGTTAATTGCAAAATGAGCAGCAGCTGCAGTTGATTGAGAAGAGAGAGAGAGAGAGATAGAGAGAAAGAGAGAGAGAGAAAGAGAGAGAGAGAGAGACGAGCTTTGATTGAATTGCATTTCACTTTTCAAATGAAATTAATTAAGTCATAATGCAGTTACCGCTGTGCTGTGAGGCCAAACGAGGCATTCAATGTGGCATGCCACAGCAGCAGCAACACAACCTCATGCTGCAGTTGATTGTGGTTGAGGTTAAACACTGCGTATGAGTAATGTATGCAAGCGTCAGGAAGTGTATTTAGCACACAATGCAATAGAAAGAGATGCACTGCGACAAGCACAGAAAGAGAGAGTGAGAGAGAGAGACTGTGTGACAGAGACAGAGAGAGATAGATAAAGAGAGGCTGATAGATGTAACTGTGCCTTGGCATTTTCACTTTTCATGCCGCGCTTTTCCTGTTCCTGTCAACAACTGCGTCAATTTGCGGCAATAAATTTTGTGGCAGGCTCATTAAACATGCATGCAACAGATGCATGCAGCCAGCAGATGCACAAAGGGAGCCATGGTGGGAGGCGCAACCACACAGCGGACAGATGCCACTATTAACTTGGGCACAAACAATCGCATAATCGACAAGCCGACAACTGTTGCATTCAACGTTGAAGATGTTGCACGTTGCGCTTCAATAACTGCGGCACAGCGTGTGGCAGCTTCCGGAAGCAATGCGAAACAGCTTGCAACAGTTTGCTGCAGCCATGTTGTTGCATGAATTATCGCACATGTGCGTAGCACAAAATTCACTTTTATTAACTTCTGCCTTTCTGTTTGTTGTTGCTGCCTTCATTTTTTTTTCTTTTTGGGGCATCATCATCATGCAACTGCAACTCGCTTTTTGCATAGCTCATGCTGTAGCTATATATGCACATGCATATGTGTTCTCTAATGATCATTAGCATGCGCATAATTAACATTATCATGACAGGCAGCTAAGCGAAACACATGTAGGTGGCAGCACCTCCACTCCCCTACCCCCCGCCACCCTCAGGCCACCGCATCCATAACAGTGTAGGGAAATGCATTCACAACTGACTTGTAATGTTGTTGATATGCTTCGATAGCAGCGATTAGCCAAAAACTGAAATTGAGCCAAGAGAGAGAGAGAGAGAGAGAGCGAGAGAGAGAGAGAGAGAGGGAGAGGGGTAGAGAAAGAGAGGAGTAGAAGAGAGAAGGGAGGAACTAAGATTGGCATATCAAGCCTTAAGTATCTAACGAAAATTGCTTTAACTTTAAGTAGACAACTATTATAAAAGATGGGACTTGTTAACGAGCACGAAGTGCCTTAAAAAAACTTTTAAAGCTACCTACAAAAAAAGTTAAACTGTATTATAAACACATATCTTAAGGATATTTAATGAGCTTAACAAGTAAAACAAGTTAAAAATATATTTATATAGTGTAAATCAGGCAGACCTCATTATAGTTCCGCTATAAAGTATAGCTAAATTATAAATATCATTCAATGAGCTTTCATCAACTTTGAGATTAAGCTTCTAATAAAGCAATGAGTACTCTCAATGGTGGCAATCAATTACTCTAAAGCTTTGAGCATTATGAGCTTTAAGCAGCTTTCAGACTGTGCTTTTTGCTTAAAAAGCAACTGCAGCTTCAAAATATCTTGGAGCTTTCAAAGCTCTTTCCGCGCTGTGTAAATAGTATAACCCAATTTCAATAACTTCCCAAAAATATCAAATAACAAAGTAAATCAAATTAAACTCTACAGCATTAATTGGCCACGCTTTTTTCTACTGAAGACATTGAGCATAAACTATTCCGACAGCACGTATACATGGTGCCCCCCCAAGAAAAACAACAATGCCAACTAACTAGAACTAACCAAAAAAAGACAAAAAAAAAAAAAACAACGACAAGAGCAACAAACCATGAAAGACTGATAAACAAAAGAAACACAGAGAAACAGCAGAAAACAAAACAAGAAAAGAAACAACAACTAAAATCATAATAATAATCTTGTAGAAACTGAAAAGAATTTCAAGTAAATTCAGATCCAAAATAAGAAAATAAAATCAGGGCAACCTAATAAAAAACCGTTGCAGTCGGTTCCGGTCTGTTGTTAGGGTTAATAAAAGAGAGAGGGGAATAGAAGTAAGCAAAGAGAAAACGAAAAATTCAGTGGGTGTTTTTTTGGGAGTATTTCTTATATGACATTCTGAAGGCTGTTGAGCTTCCGAGAAACAAAACTGATAACAAGCTGATGACTATTAAACAGTTGCAACATTATAAACATTAGACAACTGAGAACGACAGAGAGAGAGAGAGAGAGAGAGAGAGAGAGAGAGAGAGAGAGAGAGAGAGAGAGAGAGAGAGAGAAAGAGAAAGAGAGAGATATCTGATATCGTACCATAGGTAATGCCGAACAATCATACCTTATCAATGCCATGACTGATGATAACCACACCGAGAAGTGCTGCGAGTCTTTTAATCAAAAAGACGACAACAACTCACATAAGGTTCAACGCTGTAAACTACAAATATAGAGCGGCGTCTCCCACTTCCAGCTGTACTATATATACTATATAGTCTTGCGGTTACAATTAACTCATCCATCATCATCATCGTCATCATTGTTATGTTTTTCTTTTTAGAATTTAATCAACGTAGGCAAATTCACGCGATTTATTTACACTGCATTGCGGTCTTTGAAACTATATAGGGGTCGTCTCTGATACATATGTATAATACTCGTAACTCGTGGCCAATAAATATATATGGGCATATATCATGTATAAGAGTAACTGATATGTGCTATAAAGTATGATAGGTTTGTTAAGTCTTTAGGGCACGCGAAACTATTTTTTTCAATTTTTTTACATTTATTTTGTTGTGGTTTTCCGCCATGTGCGAAATTTTGGGAGGTGGGAGGTGCTGAGCGGTCATGTGTGTCTATAAGGTAGTAGGTGCTGAAGGTTATTTGGCAAAAAGGTGTGTTAAGGAGCCGAAAAACTAATTACACTAAAAAAGTTGGGGGAAATTCATAGAAAATACCAAAAATTTTAAGAAAATATTCCCACCAAATGTTTTAAGAAGCACTTTAGAATTTTGCAAAATTTAAATATATTTTAATAACTTAAGAACTGAATTGTGATTCATTTAGAATGTCGTCTTAGGGATCTTGTAAAAGATTTTAAAACGAAAATAAATTTAAAATTTTCGTAATAATATTATTTTTTAGAAATTTCTTTAGAAATACATAGCTTGAAAGATTATTTTTCCATAGAAACTATTTAAGTCTATGAATTTGATTTAATTTAAAAATCTGCCTCGAAATGAATTATATATCTCTTCCAGAATTTAAAACTGTGGGCAGAGTGATAACTTCACATATTTATTATTTGAACCTGCTAATTTTTAGCTTTTATATTATATTATATTTCTGAATTCATATTTCATTTTTGCGTGAACTAAATGTGGTTTGCGTGTTTGGCCAATTTGCGTGTGTATCTCAATGAGTGTTTGAAGGTCCAAGCGAAATTCCTGCCTAAATGAACGACCTCGACATTTTTCCAAATGAAAGGTCACAAGACAAGAGTGTGAAATATGTGAATCGAAGAAATCTATACTAAAGGTATGATATGTAGGTTGGCGTTAATGTGTCGCCCATTAAATGTATAGCAGAGAAATATATATGAGAGCTCCAAACTCATTAGGATGATGGCTTCGGAGTCGATTATCAAAATGAAAAGTGAATTTCGTGAAATTGTTCACATTTCATTCAGACAATCCCGCGTGATCTCTATGATAATTATGGTTATGATGACGACGATGATGATGATGATGTTGAAGGTGCGCCAAAAGCGAGCGAACCAATACACCCAAAAAAAAAAAAAAAAAACAGTCGTGAGTCTGTGCCCACTTTAAAGACCATTAGTGGTTTTTCGTAAGCGATTGCATAATGAATGGCATAGCAAATGGAACCCAGCATAGAGCACACTATATTATAATAGGGGTGGGTATTATTATATTGTGAGGGGGATTTTCGAACATACCCAGTCGTTGAAGCCCAGCTTCGCCAGTTCTTGCTCTGATGCTTGAGATGTCTGTGATGAGGCCTTCATGAATTTGTCAGCGCCACCTAGTGTTCGTTTTCACGAATTTAAAATTTAATACATTGTTTCGAGTGGAAATTATTTATAATTAATACATGCCATTGTTTAGCACTTGCTGTAGAAATATGCGTAGTTCCAAGGTTTCCGTTACCAGGGCCCGACACACGGCTTTGTAATGATTCTCAGCCAAGGCGGGTTTTATGTGATATCTGCAGGTCTGTAAGGAGTTGGAAAACAAAAATTATATACAATATACATATAAATGTAGTTTTTTCAATTGTTATATTATATTATTATATATTATTTTTCCATAATAATTTATTAAGTGCTTACATTTTATATTTATCACTAATGAATATGACTTTATAAAAATGTAAAATAAATATGTTGACCGTAACTATAAAAATATTGTATATTTCTAAAAATATTTGGTTTTGTATATCTAAATATTTCCTAGAATATCTAACCAATATTTTAATTTATTTTTTTTTCGATATTTCGAAATATTGATAATATTTTCCTTCTTCTTTCACATTTTATATGCAAACTATATTTTTACAAATTAATTAATCATATATTTATAAAAAAAATAATATTTATATTTTGTCTTTACATTACATTCCTTGAGTTCTCTCTAAATTTAGAAACAATTTTTCTTCTCATTTATCAATTTGTAAGAACAAGCTATATTTTTATATGTCTCTTTTGTTTTTAGTATTTCTAAGAATAGAGATTATTCCTTAATTAATTAGACTAAATTGCATAAATCTCCTTATTCCCATATTTATTGACTGTTTTGCAAGCAGCTGCAATTGCCTTACAAATTAGTGGCAACACCAGCTGAACTAATACCAACAAACATCACAAACATGTTAACTGGGCCATAACAAACATTCTTCCCTCATTCAATCTATAGGCCCTCCCCCTTCTGGCTGCAATCACATATGCAAAAAAAAAAAAAAAAAAAAAACAAAACAATAATAACAAATCTTTCGTCATGTGAAAAATAGAATGTGTTTGATAGAAAACGCAGTCAAGTGGAAAACAGTTTGTTGCATGCCACCAATACTATTGTTGCTGTCGTCGCTTCGCCAAACGCTGCACCTGCAACTGAGTGACTCTCGGCTGCTGTTCAATGTTCCCTGACATTAATGTGTCAATTCTATAAAGCGGCTCATTAGAGCCAAAAGACGAGAGAGAAGATGGAGAGAGGAGGGACGCAACAGCAGACAGCTGTGGCAAATACTATGTTGCAGTTGATGTGGCAAATGCGCATTCGCGCAGAACACAAGGCGGCGTCTGTTGCTGTTGCTGTTGCTGGTGGTGATCAAGCAAAGTGTTTGCCGGGTTTATCACACCCCTCAATGTCAAATTATCAATTGATCGTGATCTTCAGAGGCAGCGCCGGCCCCTCCCTCTCCCTCTTCTTGGGCTGTGTCTCGTAAATTCCAACAACGCATTTGACTGTGAAATCAAGTGCAATGCGAATTGTTCATCATTTCCTATTACGAAATTCCGCAATTTGGTTATTCAATATCTGATTGAAGAAACATGGAGAGAAAAACACAAATTGTATCTTGAAGATACAGTATCTTTGGCATATCTTGTCTGGCATCTGGTCGGTCGCTTGATCACTAGAATCCGACGCGAGTTGTATTTGCGGTTAGCCGCGTTATGGATACAGATACAGATACAGCAACAGCTATAGCTGTAGCTATACCAAAAGATACAGATACATAGTCACTAAGCGATACTTCTACATACATGCATCTGTAGGCAGCTAACAAGCTGTGTGTGCGCGCGCACCTCACTTTGGTTAACTGTAACGGCAATAACTGCAACCAGTGCGGCATGCAACAAACAAGTTTTCCCACACGTCTCGCGACTGCAACTGCAACTGCGACTGCGACTGTCTATACGTATCCATGTTTGTATCTGGCGGATACATGTGCGCCAAATGGAGCAGTCAAAGCCTGGTCAAAAGGTTAAGCAAATACAAAAGGCACTCCTCCAGAGCAATTGGCATATAAAAATCCAACTGATGGACGCAAGGGATACCCTAGAAAAGTTACTAAAGTGATTTATGAAGTCTCTCAAATACTCAAACTTGAAAAATTATGTAAAAATATAAAATTTAATGTATTAATAACATATAAAATAAATATAAAAAAAATAATAGAATTATTTTCAAACAAAAGCTAAGCAAAATATCATACAGAAAATAAAAAATAAACAAAAATATTAATACATTATTAATATAATACCCTGTAAAGAGTAAATCTACAGCTCCCTCAATTATGTGTTTTCTAATATTCTACATTAAAGTTACTTTTTGTATACGTTTAGTTTAATTTCCTTTCTCAGCTATGCCACTCTCTTAACTTGGCATATTTACAGGGTATCTTTAGCGATATCAACAACTGACTCATGGCGCTAAAAGTTCACAAGTTAAGACTTTGATTTGATTCAATTTGCATTCGTGTTTTGGCAATTTATCTGAGGCCTGCCAAAATGTCGAAATGCCAAGCGGAAAATGTCAAAAGTTGTTTTTCCATCCGTCTGTCCATTTATCTGACTATCTGTCCGTCCGTCTGTCTGTCTGTCTGTCTGTTTGTCTACCTCAATCTGTCAGTAGGTTTGTTTTTTGTTTTGGCTTACCTCGATTATATGCTCCAGTTCTTTGGTATTGTTGCGCTCCTCCTCCGTTTCATCGTCCCAGCGCTTGTCGCCCTCATCGATGCCCTCATCAATACAATCCTCATCGATTTCTGCAAAACAAATAAATGTACATTCTCATTTATTCTCGTTAGTTTGTTTACAACTAATTCCCATTATTGCAGTATAAGAGTTTATTGCCTCGTGATATGCCGGGGGACTATTTTTATTCTGATTCACTTACAACGACCTTGTGCTGATTGTGAAATACTTAAGCAGGGTTCTCTGATAGAACATTTATTTATGGAGGCTGAGCAAATGTACTTGCCCAGCGCAAGTATCAGACGATGACTCAAGAATCGAAGCTAAGCTCAACTGTATAATATAAAATACAAAATACTGCGTGTGGTTCACAGAATGCACTTCATTATGTTAAATGATTCTAAAATACACTCTAAGCTAATCTTTGATTCATTTCTAACTATCAATTCGCCTTGGAGTTCCCCTCTGTTCCCCTACTTACCCTCCGCTGACATTATGTCAAACAGATTCTCCAGCTCCTGCGACAGGTGGCATTCCTCGTCGACGGACAGAGTGTAATCCAAAGCCGCATATACAACCTCAGCCAGTTCGCTCATGATCTGCAAGAAAATGGAAGTCACGAATTATTCTAAAATCTTAACCAAAAAAAAACTTAAAATTAATTTTTTAATTAATTAATTAAAAAATCACGAAATATTATACAAATTTTAGAAATATTTACTTTTATTTCAATTTAAAGCAAAAACTATTAACGTTTCTAAAATTGCAAATGTTTCCAGGACATTTTTGCCATTATCTTGAAAAATATTGGTTAGAAAATTTTCATGTTTCATTTAAAGGACTAGTTTCGGGTTGGTATGAAAAAGTTGTGAACAAATTTAGTGTATAAAATTACTTAAAATTTGAATGTAGTTTCAAAATACCACTTATTTCAAGTTCAGCAGCCAAAATCGAAAACAAATAGGAAGTGGGAATTTAAATTTAGCAGGAATGTTGAATGTAAAATTTTCAAAAGTTCTCAAACAAAATATCAAATATTACTTATTTACCCTTTGATCGAGTATAATTTGGAAATGTAAACAGCAAGTAAATTGGTTAATATCTAATAAAAAATTATGAATGTTTGAAAATTTAGAGAGGATTTTCATTTGAAAGAAGAGTTCAAAGTTTAAGGACAGTTTTAGCTTCAGAAATGTGTCGCCGAAGGTCTTACATGGTCACTGGAAATGCGTTGCATTGTGTTGCGTTGGTTGCTGCCACCGATTGTGGCACGTTGCTGTCAGTTCATTAAACTGACACTCTAATTGGAGTTGGAGTTGGAGTTGAAGTTGACGTTTCGTAGAAACTTAAACAACAAACGCGCAAATAAACACTAATTGTTGGTAGCCACTTGTTGTTGTCGTTGTTGTTGTCGTTGTAGGGTTTGTTACCTGTTGAAGTTCGAGTTCAGGTGCAACAGTTGGCGGCGGCATGCGGCAGCTACAACTTGACAATAATAACAACAACACCCAAGTGCAGTGGCAAACATGCCCCATCGTCGTTGTTTGTTTTAATTTGCTATTGTTTCACTTTCACTTGCCAAAAGTGTTAAGAAATCAAAACGAGGGAAAGAGATTCGAAATTGAGAGCGAGAAAAAACAAAACATGTCAGCTTGAAGATGGCCGTTAAATAACAATTTGCAGCTGACAACGGATTGCGTTACTTTTGGTACTGCCACTGAACCCATAGATCTCTCTATATAATATAGTATAGTATATAGTATGATCTCCCCATCATCCCCTCAACCGAATTCAAGTCGATCAACAAAATGTTGATCGCCCACGCATTTTTAAACTCGCAGCCAAAGGCGGATTACATCGACTTTGGAGTCTCTCTCTCTCTCTGTCTCTCTCTCTTTTCCCTCTGTCTGTCTCTGTTTTTGGTGGAGATTGTCTGTCTTGCTCTTGTCGGCTAGACAACATCACATTGTGATTCCACTTGATTTCGTTATTATTATGAAAATTAAATGTTAAAACATTGTGACAGCTGCGCATAAGTTGATGTCGCCTCAACTCTGTGGCAGTTGCCATGTTGCCATGTTGCCAGTTGCCACTGCCTGCGGTTCACACACATTTGCAGCCTGACTGGCATTTTCATGTGGCAGCCACATGTGGCAACAACAAATGCCAGTTAAATGCCCGCCATGCTTACATCATTCAGCTTAGAACACACAGCTCTTGCCGCATAATTAATGCTCAAATCATAACTAGAAGTATCTCAGCAACAAATGTTAATGTTGTTGCACCTGATGAGCTGTTTACATACCCTAGAATATGCCGCAGACACTTGACCAAGTTATGTTGCCGGTGTGTTGGCAGAATATATGGAGTTCGCCAGGAATTCTAAATATCAATAAAAGTTCTCACTTGACATATTCATATTAAAATATCAATAAATATCATTTGAACAAGATGGAAACACTTTTAACTAGAGTAGGCAAAAATGAAGTTTATTTTGATAATTTTCAAATAAGAAATTATTATATTATTATATTATACATTTTTTAACTAATTTTTTTTCTAACTTTAATTAAATATATTTTCAACTGATTCAATGGTATGCATGTATCCTACGAATAGGAATTAAATTAATTCCTGTCATTTTCCTCGATTCCTACACAACTCTCACAGAAAACATCGTTCGAGGTGTCATCTCTATTAGACAGGTTGCAGTTACCTTCTGGCAGGTCAATTAAACATTGTCACAGTGTTGTAATACCTTTTAGCAAAGCTCTAATTATCTGAGTTGTCAGACACGAAGAGAAAAAAACTGGGGAAAAATAATACTAAAGGCAGAGAAAGAGTTACATTAACGACCCTGAGACTTCTAAGGAGGGACAGCAACCCAACCCAACCTAATCCAATCCGCACTCTGCTTCAACACTTTGCACTGTGAAGTTTCCCATGCAATTAGCAAAAAAAAAAAAAAAAAAAAAAATGAAAAAAAAGAAAATAGCAAAAAGGTTTACGAAAGTACAGACAAAAAAAAATCTAAAAGAATGGGGAAGAATGAAAACTTGGCGAATTTTCTGTATATTTGATAGAGCAACAAGATTGTAGAATAATATACTAAAATAGACTGAAATACCAAAGGGGAACTCTTTGCATATCATCCACCCAAAGACCTAAAAACTGTATGGAGTGAATGAGACTGCAAGTCGAGCAAACACACCCACATAAAGTAAGTCTCTACTCTGTCTATTTGGTGAGAACCGGGGTCTACTGCTCCCCACTTTTCATGTTGTGGCTAATATCAAAGTTGAAAACCGAAGCGCAAACATGCAACACCGCAATTACCTGGGCTCCCTTTAAGAGGGACAGAGATGCTAGAGCAGAGGTTTCCCTAGTTCTCAACCCAGTCTCTGCCTTCTCACTAGGCTTGGCTGTAGGTGCCTGCTGCCACTGTCGTCTTGTCAATCTTGTCAGTTTAACCTTTTTCCTGACCTCCATGTTCACTTCTTTCAGTGGTTGCTTTGGTGGCTCTCGCGATTCCTCTGTCTTTTAGCCAGCTTTTTTTTTATAATGGCAAAAATATATGTGTGTATATATTTAAAAGTATATATCTACTATTTCAAGTTGCTGAATCAGCATTATGCAGGTGGGGCGTGGCTGTTATGCATACGTCTGGGGCGTACAATTAGGGGCTGTAAAAGTTAATGCAGTAGTTGACCAAAGTCTCAAGGGTTCCATAAAAGTTCTTTGTTGAACCTTAGCATGACATTGTACATTGAATATGAGGGATTGGCATATAAGCAAAGATTTGTGAGAGTTTCTGCTGCTTATAATTCGCAACTGCTTAAAGCGGTTAAGGCAAGATAGTGTGGGAAGATATTGTAGGCATATTCAGAAGGGGTATCCATAATGGGTATACTTTAAAGAACTTTGAAACTTTTTAAGGAACAAATTATAAGTTTCTTTTGCAAAATCTTGATCATTGAAAAAATTCTCATAATTTGTACTCTAAATGTTAAGCATAAATTATTCAGAATTTCACAGCAGAAATTTATTAATAAATATTAGTTTTATAATAATATGGTATTCTGAGAATCATCGGTTATATTTATAATGAATTCAAAAGAGAGATCTAGAGGTTTTCTGAGAGAGTGTCAGAGACACTTTAAGATTGATAGTAACAAATAGATTCTTATCGCTAGATTGAAGCTGTTGCTAGCTTATAAGCACTATATACATATACAGGGAGCGCAATCTCGGTCGTGTCATGACTTATCTCTGGGCTGTATTTCCAGACAGATTGTTACTATCGTTGTCACAATGATGACAGCACTCAGACTATGTGTATAGCCCTCCTGGTATTCGTAGTACGCCCGCTCCATTCAAAAAAGAAAACCCATTTTCATTCATCAAAAGCAAAATAATGTGAATTTATAATTATTATTTATGCACATTTTTGTAACGCGAATCGTGCGAAACTCTTTCATTTTTATTTTGCCTCGTTGTTATTGTTATTTTCATGTAGTTGCGGTTGTATTTGTACAATAATTTAATACTTGTAGTTGTAGACAAACATACGTATCTATATATTATATAGTAAATATATATAGAAAATTAACCCAGTTCGCACGTCGATGCCGAAACAAACAGAAAGCTGAAGAGTTAAAAAACAGAGACAGATGACGAAAACAGAGACCAGAAAATGTGCAAAAAGCAATTGATGAAGAAACATAGAAAAGCTAAAAATTGCAGTGCAGAGAGACTATGAAATTAGTTTGGAAGGTAATGAGGATTTTTCTAAGTATTTAAAAGAAAATAAATAAAATAAAATAAAAAATATATATTAAATTTCGCAATCATATTTAGCATAAAAAAATTCAATTTACTTATATTAAAGTTATATTAAAAAAAAAATTAAATCATTACAAAAACGAAAATTTCACAACATTTTTTGTCTGCCCAAGATTGGATACTTAAAGTATCTGAAATACATCTCTCAATTGGTGCCTATTACAGTGAAGCTGCTCTATCAATTACAACTCATAAATGCGTAGTCTCTCTCTTCCTATGTTTTTATTAAGCCATCTCTTTCACTTTCACCTATACGATGATTATTCAAATTTCAAACTGATAACTCTTCTATCCTCTACGCTTTGTTATGATACGATCCAACTTGTTTTTTTTTTTCATTTCTTTTACATCAAACATTCATAATTCTTGTCACTATCTACCCCCCTCTCTCTTTCTGTCTCTATATGCTCTCCCCGCTCTTTCCCAACTCCCTTTCTCTGCCGATAGTTTTTTTCATTTTTGTATTTAGGTCAAACATGCAAACTCATTGGAGCCGGGAGACTCGTCGCTCTTGCCAAACTGGAAAAGCGCAAATCAGAAAAAAAAAAATATTTGAAAAATTGTATAACCTGCTGAGGCACCACAAAACCACAGGCGCAACTACCACCGCAAAAAGCACTGTAAAAAACACCACCGCAAATCACAGCGAACACTAGACAGAAACACGCGTCTCTGCGTGTTTTGTTTTGTGGCACACGAAATATCATGATAATATCTAAAAACAAAAAATATATAAATATATATAGAGAGAGAGAGAAACAACAAAATAATTACAGAGAAATTGTCAAGTGAATGGGGCAACAGGAGGAGAAACCCAACACAACTATCGATACACATGACAATCGATAGTTTATTTTCTTTTCGGCAACATTTTCTAGTCATGCACTTGTGTAATCTCTGTCTCACTCTCTCTCACTCTCTCTCTGTCTGCAAGTTGCAAGTTGCGCATTATCTAAGCCCGATTCTGCGTATATAACTCGCGGTCTGTATCTGCGGCCATAAATTGCGCCCACTTTGATCTTGCCACATTCAATGTAAAGTGCTTAATGGCCAAGTGAAGTGGCAAGCAAAGCTTCTCAGACTGTAGCTGTGTGGCATAAAAATTGCATTGTAATTTACGAAAAGGCTAACAACTAAAAAAAAACAGCATATATACATATATATTTTTCCAGATCTATCTCTTAGTCTATATCTATCTCTTTCCTTCGCTTTTTCTGTCTCATTCTCAGTCATTGTGTGTTGCGTTCTTTTTGGTCTCCCCAGAGATTTTAATCGTTGTCGCCGAGCGCCTTGTCAACATTTCAACGTATTCAACATTTTGCAGCATGCTGCATGCTGCCTGTTGCATGCCGCCTGCTTTACATTGGCGTCGCATTTTTTGTCTTTGTCTTGCCTCTGCTTCTGCTGTTTTGGTCTAGTCCGCTTTTGGCCAGGTCTAAACGAGTGTATGCTCTCTGCATGGGCCAAACATTGATCACGACTGACCAGATATGCGCGACACACACAGCCAACAACTGCAACTGCAACTGCTGCAACTTGCCAACTTGCAACGCTTTGCAGCAACTCAACTCAACTCTCTGACCAACTCCAGCGTCAGGTTAAGAGCTACTTGGCTACTGCCTGTTGACTGCTTGCCACTAGTTTCTTGCCACTAGTCGCTTCTCTACCATCTCCTTCTTATTCTCTCAATATATATCTGTCTCTTTTTCCTCTGTTCGTCTTTTATTCTAGCTTGCAGCGTGTGTGTTTGTATTGTGTGGTGGCATTCTTTCTATGGAAACAATTGCATAAAATGTGAATCCTGATAGCGACAAAAAACCACAAGACAAAACATTAAACGTAAACTGAGCAGCTACACAGTTCCACAAGCTAGAAAGGAGAGCGTGAAAAATACTGACATAACCAAAAAAAATACTAAAATATTGGAAATATCTGCTGTAAAGTTTTGAATTTAGCTAGAGCTTCAGAAAAGATTTATGAAAACAAAAATACAAACATAAAAAACTCTAAAAATAAAAATATTTACTAAAAATATTTTTAGAACACTTATAATAATAGAATACTACTAGATGATTTATTTTATTACTATAATAACTAAGAACTGCCGTAACTTCTCCAAATCTTAACCGATATATATGAAATTTACATTTTTGTCAATGATATTGACAACATATTCAAACTGCATTCAAAGTTTCTTGAAAATAAGACTTTTTAAATTTTTTTTTTTTTCAAGCCATTTTCCATATTTTCCATTTTCCACCCCTTGACAATATCATCAAAAATCCAAATTTTTTCTATCCTAAATTTTTTGACTCTAATCGATTCTAGGACTCAAAACTAGCAATCTGCTTTTTATTTGAGGTGATTCTGCTGAGTATTTCATGAGATATGGCCAAAAATGTGCCAGAATGTACCCAAAACCCGAAATTTCTCAATATGAGATATTTTCCAACTTTGGATTGTCATAACTCAGCCAAATCTTAACCGATTTTCATGAAATTTACATTTTTGTCAATGATATTAATAACATTATCAAACTGCATTCAAAGTTTCATGAAAATAAACTTTTTAAATTTTTTTTATTTTTCATGCCATTTTTCATACTAACCCCTTGACAATATCATCAAAAATCGAAAATTTTCTATCCCAAATTTTTTGACTCTAATCGATTCTAGGACTCAAAACTAGCATTCTGCTTTTTATTTGAGGTGATTCTGATGAGTATTTCATGAGATATGACCAAAAATGTGCCAGAAAGTACCTAAAACCAGAAATTTCTTAATATGAGATATTTTCCAACTTTGAATTGTCATAACTACGCCAAATCTTAACCGATTTTCATGAAATTTACATTTTTGTCAAGGATATTTATAACATTTTCAAAATGCATTTAATGTTCAATGAAATTCCTCATTTTCAATATTTTGACTTTTTTAAGCCATTTTCCATACTAACCCCTTCACAATATCATCAAAAATCGAAATTTTTTCTATCCTAAATTTTTTGACTCTAATCGATTCTAGGACTCAAAACTAGCATTCTGCTTTTTATTTGAGGTGATTCTGATGAGTATTTCATGAGATATGACCAAAAATGTGTCAAAAAGTACCCAAAACCCGAAATTTCTCAATATGAGATATTTTCCAACTTTAAAATGCCATAACTAAGCCAAATCTTAACCGATTTTCATGAAATTTACATTTTTGTCAATGATATTAATAACATTTTCAAACTGCATTCAAAGTTCCATGAAATTCCTCATTTTCAAATTTTTTTATTTTTCAAGCCATTTTCCATACTAACCTCTTGACAATATCATCAAAAATCGAAACTTTTTCTATCCCAAATTTTTTGACTCTAATCGATTCTAGGACTCAAAACTAGCATTCTGCTTTTTATTTGAGGTGATTCTGATGAGTATTTCATGAGATATGGCCAAAAATGTGCCAGAATGTACTCAAAACCCGAAATTTCTCAATAGAAGTCATTTTCAAACTTTGGATTGCCATAACTAAGCCAAATCTTAACCGATTTTCATGAAATTTACATTTTTGTCAATGGTATAAATAACATTTTCCAACTGCATTCAAAATTTAATAAAACTTTTAGTCTACTTTCCATACAGACTTGATTTTGGTATTTGTTGCAACCATCTCCCACTAGACTGCCATCACTATACTCGTACTTTGCTCGCTTCGCTGCCAGTCGCGAGACAATCCCATGTGGTGTTGCTGTGCCACTGTTTTTGGGGCGAAAAGCGAAATATCTTAAGACGGACAAGACCAGGGCAACACAGACAGAGACTGGCCGGCTGACTGGCTTTGACTTGATCAGACAGGAATCACCATAATGTAGAGTTATAGCATGGCTGGAAATGGCAGATTGTTTTATGGCAATGCAGAGGGCATTAAATATTCTCAACAATAGACAGAAGATTGCAATTCATTCGCAGTTTAACATAAATTATACATATAACCAGTGCTGAGAATCGCAGAGGACGGCTGCTGCTATAAAATAAGCCTCAATCTTCACTTAGAAAATAGAGTTAAACGATCGCTGTGCCTTATAAGCCAATATTTGCACAATTTGCAACTCATTTGACCAACCCCAAAACGAATTGGTCAAGTTGTTGCCAATGTTAAGGCATAGGCCAAGTTAAAAAGCCTTTCCAAAAATAAAAACTTAACACGACTCCAGAGAGAAATAATAGCGCAGAAAAGAAAGAATAGCTCAACAAAATAAAAAGGAGACCAAACCCCACAATCGATAATTATCGGTAAACAAGTTTCATAGTTTTTCGACTCTCAAAACATAATCCCTGACGGCGGCGTTGCTGTTGCTGTTGTTGTTGTTGTTGTGGTTTTGGCCAGGCTATAACGGAACCGCAGAAAACGCTAATTGTGCACGCCTCTAGAACATGACTCAAATCAACAAAATAGCCATGGGCCATGCCCACCATAGATATCAATATTTGGGCATCTAGCCGAGAATAGACGGAGAGACAGTCTCTGGGGTATAGCAGTCTCCCATTAGCCGATTTTGTGGGCGATGTCGGCAATGAGATAGCACAAAATGCTGGCGTTTAATTGGGTAATTGGCTCAAGTACCGTAAGATCTCTTGTACAGCCCAACCAAATTGAAATACTCGCACATGACTCAAAAAAAAAAGAACAAAATATAATTTTTTTTTTCCAAATCTACAGAACTTGAAATCAAACTTTAATTCTAATGCCGCCAAATTGCAAGTGTCTAAAGCGAGAAGTTGCCAGCGGAGAAAGGGGAGGTACTTATGAATTGACAGACTCCACTTCTCTATCTCTCTCTCCTTCTCTTTCTTTCTGTATAGCCATCTCTTTCTCCGTGTTTGGGTCAACAGAAATAGAATGGTGTTTCAAGTCGTGACTGGACAACCAGTTAGAGCCAGTGTTTGATATGGGCTCTTCCAGCTTCTTCCAGGTTCTCCCCGAAAAAATAAAAAGAAATTACTCCTAGTATATACTTATTGTATAGCATCTGGTATAGAGCGCGGAAATAACTGTTACTCGACAAGTCAAGTTGTTGTTGCAAAACTGGCAACTCGTTTTCAGACTCCTCGTTGTTTTTTTTTTTAATCATATGCGAGAGGAGCTGCATTTTCTTTTGCATGCAACAACTTGCAACAAGCTGCACGATGGCTGCAAGCCAAAATGTAAGCAAAGAATTGAGAGCCACAGTCTAGAATATATTGAGATACTCCAGTAACATACTCTCTCTCTCTCTCTGTCTCTTTATAAGGTACTTAAAGAACATATTGTTCTATAATGGCAAAAAAGGCAATGTAATGGGAAATATAAAAAGATACATTTTGGATTAAAAAAAAATATTTTCAATAAAGCTGATAAAATTAAATGAAGAATTATAATAAGTGATCATGAAACTTTCACAAAATGACAAGTAATAATTTCAATTATCTTGTAAAAGACTCAATATATATAAAATCGCATAATATTAGGAATTTAATTTATTGATATTTAGAAGTTTTTAATATTTTGCTCTGTAAAATATTATCCATTTAATATATTTTTGAAATTTTTTATAAATTATGTAGGAAAAAACAAATAAAAAATAGTCGCCTTGACAAAAGTAAGTTCAATTTTCAAACATATTTCCCGTATTAAAGGGTAAATTATACGATTATATTAAACTTTTCTAACAAAGTTTGTTGTTATTGTAATAAAACATTTTATGGAATCTCATAAATATAATTAATTTCGTAAAATTATATTCAAATGTGTTAAATAAATATATTTTTCTCATAAATATAAATTTTAATATATTTATTGTATAATATATTTAAAAAGTGAAGAATCTGTACAGCTTTAAGTACTTTAACATTTTAACATATTTATTTGAATATATCATTACAAGTTAACCAACTCTGTGGACCAACTCAAGTTGGGAGAGTGTATTTTGAGCCAAGACAGGTTCGCTCTAAGCAGAGTGTTGTTGAGGCCTTAAAGTGGCAAAGCAATTGAACAAGTGAACATAACACATGCAACAGTAATTGTGAGTGTGTGTGTTTGATAGTGTATACATATACATATACATGTACATACATATAGACTGGTTGTGGCAGCCGCGTTGTGGCAGCGAGAGGCTGCTAGACCAGCCCATTCAGGTGATGCTTTAATGAGTCCTTTATCACGTCGACTCGCATGTGGCATGGCAATGGCAATGGGTATGGGAATGGGTATGGGTATGGGAATGGCCATAAGAATTATGGCTTCATTGTGAGTGCAATTGGTTCCCACAGATATGGAAATGGAGAAAGAGATGCAGTAATCGAGTGAGAGAGATAGATGAAGAGGCATACTTATTCTAATTTGAAGTGTGCACAACACTTGAAGACTTTTCATTGATTATAGAGTTGCTGCAGCATCCAGAGATACAGAGAGATTTACCTAACGGTCAATGGGCGTGTTTTGGTAGTGTGTGTGAGAGAGAGAGAGAGAGAGAGAGAGAAGGGGGGAGGCTAGCCATACAGGGAGTGTCAATGATGTCAAATATTGACATGCATTCAATTAAAAACACGCCGTATTTGTTTAGGCGGCCGAAATATGTTTGAAATTCAGAATTGAAACGGGAATTGAAAATGAAGAGACACACAGTGAAGCGGAAGAAGGTGAAGAGTCAATGGACTTCTCACCGCACACGTAGCAACTCGAATTGGGCAGCAGGAATAGGCTAAGACTAAAGAGAGAGACAGAGAGAGAGAGAGAGAGAGAGAGAGAGAGAGAGAGAGAGAGAGAGAGAGAGAGAGAGAGGGAGGCACCAGCGTAAAGGGGCAAGGGATCTTTAGATTGTGCTTGAAGTCACGACGCATGCAATTACAGTCAGCCATAAATACAATTGCTGCAAGAATCAGCACCAACCTAGACAAAGAGCAGCGTAGAGAAGGAGGAGAGTGATGGGAAGAGGGGGGGGAAATAGATTCAAGTGTTAGGGGTGGAGTTGCAGACAATTGTTGTCGCTTCAGCGAGCCATGAAAGTTGCCTCTTGGCTGGCCATGCTCAAGCCTTTGCCCACAACTCCAACTCCAACAACAGCTCCAACTCCAAGGAGAAGACGTAGAGAAAGAAGTGGAGGACGTAGATAGACAGCGCCGACAGCGTTTAGTTGATCGACACTTTTATGTTGACGTCGTGCGCGTTGTCATCGTCATCGTCATCGTCATAGATGTGCTGCCCCATCGTCAACCCCTCATCATCATCGTCATCATCGCCATCATGGCCTTCGTCGTGGCAGTTCTGGTGCTGCGCCTGCCAAACCAATTGATTGATTCCATAGAACAATGCAATGAAGCGACGATGCTACGACTGCGCCTGCAGTCACAAGGCACAGTGGAGCAAGTGCACGAAAAAAATATGAAATTTAAAATTAAAATTCACTTTTCGAAAATCTTTACTTCTCAATACCGTACAGTTTTTCGATCTATCTCCGTTCCTTTCTCTTTCAAAATATTAAGTGAGGTAATATAATATAGAATATTTCACTATTGATATTTAATTTTCGAATTTCTTAGCTTCTGAAAAATTCTGAAAAATCTTTAAGTATCTCTTCTTTCCTTTTTCTTTCAAAATATTAACTGAAGTAATTAACGAATTTCCATTTAATGTATAGAATTCTTCAATATTTCTTGCATTTTTTAACTTTCCGAATTTCAATAAAATTAATAGAGCTTCTTCAACTACATACATCAATATTCCTCCACTATTTTCCAAAAAAAAAAAAAAAAAATATGTATTCATGCATTAAGTGACTTTCCAACTCTACTTAGCATAAAAACTAATCAACTAATTTGAATGTTGAAAATTCTTGGTGCAAATGATAAACTGCAAACATTTCCACTTTTTCTTTGATGTGCAGGAAATCGCCCACTGTATGTGGCACAGGCACAGTGTGTTCCGCTTATTATAAATGCGTAGAGCAAAAGCACAGACGGCGGCGGCACAAGCGATACGACAAACAGACAGCGGAATTACGGGGAACTTTTGGAGTTGAAACTGAAGTTGAAGCTGCAGCTGGCGATGAAGTTGGAGCCGAGAGCTACGAGCTACGAGCTCCGAGCTTAGGCGGAGCATAAAATAAACGGTGAGGCAGTCAACCAAGTCGATTTGTAGCTGGCCAAGTGGAGCCATTGTTCATTTCTTTTGTAGACCTTTTTTATTTTCGTTTTTTTTTTTTGTTTTTGTCTTTCTGCTATTTTTGTGAAGCACTGCTGTTGCCACTTGCAACATTTTGCGGCAGCATAAGGTACCGACAACAAACCGAACCCATAAAAGTACGGGCGGGCCTACAACCTACTAAATGGAGCAGGTACCGAACAGGTCCGCCAGCTGTTCACGCTCCAAAAAAAGAGCTATGACTTTTCAAAGAACAATGTGGATAGCATTCAGTAGGAAAGAGAGGGAGTTAGGGAATTAGAAAGAGATAGAACAGACAGCGAGAGAGATAGAGATAGTAGAAAGAGGTAAGTAACTAAGTGGGATTCAGTAACTAAGTCAAACACGACTTTCAATGGAGTTACAAAGCGAAAAAAAGACGCACACACTACACACACTTGTCATACACACACCTAACACACTCCACAAACACACACACACACATACTCAACTACGGTTAGAGTGTTTCAGTTTTGATGGCCCAATAATATTTACGGCAAATAATTGTGCAATAATATTTGTTGTGGGTTTGTTTGAAAGACCTTGAAATGAGGTTCAAAGCGAAGAGCGAGATGGAGATGGAGACAGAGACAGAGAGAAAGAGATATAGAGAGGTGGCAGTGATATAGAGAGGGTCAATAATTGCAATGCTTAATTGATGAGCAAAGTAAAAAACAATTAAATATTGTATAAAAAACCTTCAAAACAAGGGAAGTAATGATTAACTGAGAATACTCTATATAAATCTATAAAATTTCGATAACAAAAATTAAAATAATAAATATGTATAATAAGAACATAGAAATATATATAAATATTGACTGAATATTGAAGATAAGTAAATATTATATGTTGAGCGAAATAATCCATAAATACTTTCATATTTTAGCAACAAAAGAAAATTTTATAAAATTAATGGAAAAATTACACAACAAACATAAAAAATCTCTTTTCAAATAATTATTTGTAAAATTAAGATTTCGTATTTCAATTATATTCTTTTTTTATAGGGTATCAGCAAGTTCATCAGTCATTTCTGTAATACATTTTTTTAATGAAATTGTTGCAAATGACAAATGACATAGGTGGTTTGTGCCACAAAAACAAAAGCCTTTCGAATTTAAAGTTGTCGGCACTTTTGCCCCTTTGTCAAATAACTTGGCTAAAAGGCTGTTAACTGATAGTCAAGCAATTTGGGCCATGACTTACATTTGTTATCTATGCTGTAATGAACAGATATGACGGCTTTACATGATACTCGTAGTTGAAATCTATTGATATAAGATAAAACTTAAGCTGCTTCAGCTGCAGTAGATTGTCAGCCATAATTAAGCAATTCTCAACTGGTTCTAATTACTAAATTAGATGTAATTACTCAATGATTGAATACTTTTTAAAAAGACTTTAAGTGAACTCGTTGTACAACTCAAATTTCAGAGAACTTTGCCACTTACAACATGAGATCCGCAACTGAAACACAACTGTTGACAATTTCCTGGTTCTTTGGCCATTAATCTAGCTTTGGCTAATTGTAATTCCCACATTTATGGTCATACAACCCTTTTGGGAAAACACAGTTAATTACTTAATTTTCGTGTTGACGCTGCCCTGCCCATAAGCGGTCATCGACAAAGCGCCGAGAGCTGTCAAATGTATTAAAAATAAATCCTATTTGGGTTGCCCTCAAAAACTGAACTCCCCCCAGTCACTCTCAAATGTCAAGCGGTCACAAAACTAATCCAAAAAGTACAGACCACACCCACATATGTACATATGTATATATAATACGATCGGAAACCAATTACAAAACTTCCCCCAGTCTGTCAGTAGAGCTGTCTATGCAATACTTTATGGGTTTCATTGTAAATTGAAGTACAAAATAGCACAAATAGTAATATTTATGGCAATGCATCGGAACTCCTCTCCCCGACTCATAGTATTGGAGTATTTCGACAAGCCCTTTTCTGTCTGATAGTTCGATTTTTGAAGGTTTGCCGTGGGCACTGAAGTGCGGTGAGGCGCATCCGTAAAGCTTGAGAGGGGCAGAAAATTGTAACTTACAGATGCCCTTGCGATGGATATTATAATCATGTCTTCGACTATGCAATAGATCGTTTAACATTTAGAAATTTTATAGATATGAGAGGAAGATCAATGAGGATATAGACAAGTTTTTGCTAGGGATGTTTAAGGATGAAGTGACAACAGAGAAGTTTAAAATATACCTCAGAAATTGCCAATCTTCATACTAGTATCAACATAAATATTATACAAAATTACATTGCAATTCCACATTGGCCAAGTCCTCCCACTTATCAAAATCCATTAAATTGAATATCACTCTGCAATTCACTTACATACCATATACGCCCCATTATGCCCATCCAAATCCGAAACAGCGACATTTGGTGCGACCTTAGCTGTCCGTGGATGTCTTTTGGGTAACCCCAAAACTTCCTGGTGGGGGTCGTCTCGGATTTCACATATCAAACCGAATGCCTGCAGCAGTTAATACTTGTCTGGAGACTTGACTTGAGTCAAGTAGAGTCAAGTTAGTTAGTTAGCGGATCACGAGCCAATCCGGAAAACCAAACCTGGAGAGGATCATTTGACAATGGCAGCCTCGTCTTTGCGATGAAGTCTTTTGCGGTTAGTAGACGACGATAGACTGTATGTATCTAGCCTGTAATTTGTGCATACTCTAAGTACTCATATTAACTAACCCAGGTAACTAACTAACGAACTAACTATAGTCAGATGTGTGCATCCATTCATAATCGAGGCTATATAGATGAGCTTCATCTCTTCCTCTCGTGGTTTTGGAATCGAACTGAGGCTGATCATCAATATTATTTTGCATCACAATGATGATGATGATGATGACGTCGGTGGAGGCTCAGTTACACTGTGCTACGTAAGAGAGTTCCGCGTTTTAGTGGTCTACTATTTACTATTTGTGATTGTTGCATAAGCGTGTACTTAAGTCATGTATCTGACAGATACATTTTGGTTGCGGCGCTTAAACGCTTTCCAGAGACCCCAAAATGAAACAAAGGTCAAATAGCTGCAAATGTCACTGCACACGCTGACACTCGACTACAGTTTAAGCTCATTGAGAGAGGGGGGTCTATCCCAAAGTGGAACCCACCTCAGTCTCCTCTGCCTTCACCACCTGCCCTTGCAATTGTTTTTCTCCCCACTCAATTTCAATTGTTAGTTTTCGCGAAACGAATCCAAAAAAATGAGGTAAATTTAAATTTTTTATGCACATTGCAGTTGCAATATTTTACGCCCATTTGGACAGAGTGTGTGTGTGATGAGGGGAGAGGAGAGCGGAGGGGAAAGCCACCCCAAGCCGAAATTTATGATAATTGCAATAATATTTCTCAATTTAGCTTGTTTGCTGTGGCGGGCCACATAATCCCTAACTTTAGACCCACAACTACATATACTATAAGTATCAACCCGTGTGTCTCCCACTCTCTCCGAGATTCGTCATCCAGCTGTTGTATAAGAAGGAAACTAAAGTCCAGTTCAACTTTTCTAGAGTTATGCAAATACGTATATCTACTCCTAAGCCATTAGTTAGAAAATAGTTAAAGTTCAACTAGAGTTACTTTATGGCTAGAGATAATCATAGGGAGAGATTACGACTGAAGCTATTAATAGGGTTCAAGATCTCCCTTAGATCATAGGAAAAATATATATAAAAACTATAATAAGCACATAAGCGTATAACGCTGTAAATTACATTCGAAAATTATTTTTTTCACAACTTTTCTACTTTAGACGGTCATAACTTTGTCAAAATTCCGCTGATTTGCAACACATACTTTTAAGCTGTATTCAGATTTTGATATTTTTGGATTTTCGAAAATTTGATAAAAAAAATTTAAAATTTTTTCGTTTAAAATTCGTGTCGAGTCATTTTGGAATATCAAAACTAGCTTATAAAACTTTTCACGATCTGTTTCTCACGAATATTTTTCAAGATGTGGTCACAAATGTACAAGAAACTGAAGAAAGTGACGATTTTTGATAATTTTGATATTATTGCTAAAAACTTATTCGATAACTGCTTAAATTCTGCCAAAGTTATGATGAAATGTCAATCACAATGTAAATTTTTGAAACTGTTTTATTTGTATTGAAATCTTTTACTATATTCCAGGTCAGATATGGAATTAGCTTTTAAGCAAGTCAATCATAAGGCATCTGTGTAGAGAACACAGAACATTTTTGAAAGTTTTTTTTTTTTTTGTTTTAACTAGCACAAATTTTCCCTTCAAATAAATAAAAAAGTAATACATTTGAAATTTTAGCGGGCCATAAAATAAAATGGGCAGCAACAACAACAAATGCAACAGCAACTAACACACAGCTAAATTAATGTGTGAAAGTGTTGTTGTTGTTGTTGTTATTGTTGTTGTTGTTGCAAGTCCAACAATTTTACGGTAATTTCAACAGCTGCTCAAGTCCCTGCCATGGTCTATTCCCCCCCCTTTCAACCCCTCCCTCTCTCACTCTCTTATAACAAAAACTGCAGCCGCTGTTAAAGCCATGTTAGATACTCCCTTCAGAGTGAGTGTGAAAGTGTGTTTGTGTGTGTGTGTGTGTGTGTGCATAGGGAGTGTGTGTGTGTAAAACCGAAGAATGCATTTAGCTTTTTTTTTTGGTTGTTTCCCACCGAAGCTAAAAAGCCAAGCCAAGCCGAGGAAATGCGCAGGCGCAGAGAATTCACATGATGATCGTCGTCGCTGTTGCTGCGGCTGTTGTTGTTGTTGCCACATTTTGGGGGCAGCCATGAATTGGTTTGGT
This sequence comes from Drosophila quadrilineata, assembly GCA_018150725.1. Lineage (NCBI taxonomy): Eukaryota > Metazoa > Arthropoda > Insecta > Diptera > Drosophilidae > Drosophila > Drosophila quadrilineata. The sequence goes on from JAECWN010000452.1 coordinate 2,085,562, forward strand.
AATTAAAACACCACAACAGCAACAACAACAACAACAACCTTAGTTGCATTTAGCCAAGACAAAAGCAGCAGCAGCAGCAGCAACAGCTGCCGTCGTCTCTCTAGAGTTCGTAACATGGAAGCGCGAGTTTCTCTACGCCTTCATTTTAATGTATCTTTTAGTGAACTTAGTTAAGGTTGTTGTGTTTGTTGCTGTTGTTTGTGGGTTGTTGTTAGTTGCCGTTTTCAATTAAGTGTTATTGTAATTGGCCTGAGTGTGTGTGTGTGTGTGTTGTGTGTGTGAGGGAAATATGCAGCAGCTCATCTAGTTAAGACTCCCCAAACAAACTGACTTTAGGGTCTCTAGATGCCAACTCTCCCTCTCTACATCTCCCTCTCTCTCACTCCCTCTCTCTCTCTCTCTCCCTCCCTCTCTCTCCTCATATATTATTATTTCCATCTCGTGTTAACACAAGTCAATTCCATTGTCTCGCATCATGTGAATTTGTAGAAAATCGTTTTTGGTTACAGAGAAAAAAAAGAGTATAAGAAGATTCTAGTAATTATATATGAATTACATGGCAGGGGTCCAAAACTGAACAGAACTGGGTAACCACATTAGCCATGGGTATACGAAATGGGTATGAAATTCATTAAAGCAAGCCACAACCCACATTGTCGAGAAAAAAAAAAACAAGGGATTTCTAATTTATGAATAAGCACATGGAAAGGGAGCATAATCAGCATCATCATCAAAGAGAGCGTTTGAGGAAAACAATTGCCACATGAGAAAGCGTAGAAATATTAAATATATGTACATAAATACTTATTGTCTTAAGACAGATTGCAAATAAAATAAAACTATATAAAAATAAAAAAAAAGAAATCTATTTCCATGTTAAGCAAGGTTTGAAAAACATGTGTCAAGAATCTCTATAATATATGATATATTAAAAAAAAATACTATCAAGATGTGAAAGAAGATGCCACTTTGAGACTTTGCTTTTAGAGAAGTTATTTGTCAAATTCTTTAATTTAAAAAATGTAATAGTTTATTTTTAAAAAACATATAAAGAATATCTAGAATATACGGTATTATAAATACATTAACAAAAGATGAAGTAGTTGAAATGTTATTTTTTTAATCTCTTAACATTTTAGCTTAACGCGAAAAGCTTTGCAGAATATGAAAAAAAATCGATAAATGTGTGATAAATAAGGTAAGTACTATCAAGAAATATCCGAGAATACACTTTACTAAACAGTTCAGATGTTAGTTTTTAAATTTCTTCACTTTTCAACTCAAATTTTAAAATCTTAACTATCCCTCACTATTCCCACACTAGTGATGTAAGTTGGATTGAAAACCTCGATGTCGATGTACTTCGATGTTTTAAAAGTAGAACGTCGTTGCATAACTTAACATCGGTATCAAGAAAACATCGGAAAACATCGTTAAAAAAAACATCGATGCTCGATACATCGCTGATATTTTTAAATAAATTCAAATTTTTATTATATTTTTGTTCTATAACAACGCAATATGGTGAAATTAGAGACCGATGTTTCAACAAACATCGATGCATCGGCTATCGACAAAAACATCGAAAAACCTCGGAAAACATCGCTAAAAAAGACATCGATGCTCGATACATCGCTGATTTTAGCATCACTATCCCACACATTGCCCTCCCTTGCTCGATTTGCATATTAATTTAAAACTCTAAAAATAGCAACAATTTGTGCACATGTCACTTGGCTGTAGTATCTACTACAGATTATCATAGGTATCAATATCATTAACAAGAAGACAAAAACTTAATTAAAACTCGAACCGGAACAACACAACAAAAAAAAGACACCAGCAAAAAAAAAATTGAAAAAAAAAGTCCTATAATAATAATAAAATGTGCACACCAAATTGAAAATCAGTTCATTTACAGCAAACTTTATGGGCAATAATTCTAATCTCCGATCGGTACTCACTTCAAAATAGCTCCACAAACGAGATAGCACTATTTGTATTGCCGTCTCGTTCGCTCCACGCACGTGAAACATTTCAGGCTCTAAACGGGTCATAAAAAAATAAAACACGTCTATAAAAAATAAAAGCAACAAACAGAAAGTGAAGCACTTAAAATACACCTGAGGCAGCATATAAAAGGCTTGAAAACCTTTCAGAAAAAGTTCAAAATAACTCTAGAAATATATATATGAATACTGATCCATCAATAAATAATTAATATATATAGTTTGTAATATGATAATTATACCAGAAGAGTTTGAAAAACCTTTGAGAAAAGTTAAGAACTCCTGTTTCTATCAATATACATATGTATGTATAATTAGTTGACAAAGTGTCAAAGATTTCTTTGACTTACCTTTCGATGGGAGACGACGAGCGGTGCATGATGATGATTGTTATTGTCATAGGCTGTGAAGAAGAAGAAGAAGATGAAGAAGGAAAGAAGCGGTTAAAATACAGTTGTCTGGCATTGTCTATTAATAAAGTTATTAATTATTAAGTTAATTATTGTGAATAAATCATTGAGTCGATAATCGATTACAAACTTGCGACTCGCAATTAAACTGTAAATTGTTTACCTTTCCAATTGCAATTTGAAATATGCATACGTACATACGTTATCATTAACTACATATCTCTCACTCACTCTGACTACACTTCTCTGTCTCTTTCTCTCTCCGTTTTACTTTGGCACTTCCGCAGTTGATGGCCAAACCCAAAAGCGAGTGCAAAAATTGTAACAGAAATAACAAACGGCATATAACATAAAACTTAAAAACCTGAAACGAGTTCAGACTGCAATCATATTATACATACAGTATATAGTATAAACATGTTGAGTTGTGCAAACATACGGACATGGGTCTGGAAGAGGTGCTCAGCAGGAGCAGGAGCAGAAGAGTGGGAGGAGGTGGAGATGGAGGTGGCTTTGGGTATGGGGTGGGGCACCTGACATGACCAGACGACCAGCAATACCACGGAAATTGAATAAGAATGTGAGTTAAAATGGGAGAAGCGACTAATACAATACCCTAGAAAATGACACACAAAAGAAACCCTGTATCCTCTGTTGGATACAAAATCATATCAAAATTTTAATGGATATTTGAAGCGTATAGAACAGCATTTAAATAACGAAAGTTTTAAAAATTTATTGAAATTCAATTCAAATTCAGTTTTTGCGTAAGATAAAAAAAATTTAAATTAAGAATGCTCATATTATATGGAATTATTTTGAAATAGAATTAAAACAATGAAAAAAATTGACAAAAGGAATACAAACATTTCTAATTTATTAATATATAGGAACATTTGAATACTTAAACTACTATAATAAATATTTATAATTTAAGAAAGGATTAATTATATAGAAATTTTTTGAAATAGAAAAAAACAATGAAAAAATTGACAAAATGAATACAAATAATTGTAATTTATTAATATATAGGAACATTCGAATACTTAAACAACTATATTAAATATTTTATATGACTTATATATTTTTTTTATTCATTTTAAAATATTAATATACTGTCGTATTCACAATATTTAGTATGTTTAATATTTTCTTCTCTATATCTATCAGTCATTTGACTTTTCACATATAACCTATAACTATTCACTTAACAACCTTCCAATAGTTATACACACATTTACAGGGTATACCGAAGCGAAAAAAAAGTTGTCAATGAGCCAAAGGTTTCAATTGTCTCTCATATGTAACATATATTAGTATTTTCTGTTATAACTCTATCTTGGCATTTTTGCCAAACAATTAAATGCAATTTTACAATAAACGCGACACAGAAACAAAAATAAAAAATAAATAAAAAACTTGCCAACATTTTGTTGACTCAGCAAAAGTGTGTTTTGTTCAAGGTGCTCCGCTTGGTTGACTTGTTGAATGATTCCAACTCCGATGTCGGTGGTGCATATAGTATGTATATAGTTGAGGTTGGGGTTGGGTGGGGTTGAGAGCTAACTTTGGACAGGGGTTTCTGGAGGGAACCAACCACCGGCCGGCATTTCATTAGTATTGAGCCAGAGACTGGGAGACCTCAGACTGACCGCAGACCGGACGAAACTCTATGGCTCGACAATTTTCGTTTAAAGTTTATTAAGCGTGACTGACATTTGTGAATTGTTTGTGTAATTGCAACGTCCAACAAACCCCAAAAAAATAAGAAATATAAAAAAAATATATATATAACCATAAATAAATTAAACCAGGCGGAAAAAAAGCAAAATGAAATGTAAAAACTGGTAAAAATTGGAGACATACTCACATTAAGCAAAACTTGAAGATATCAGTTTAAATTTATAAGTTTAAAAACTTTTTGAAAACTTATCTAAAATAAAGAGTTGTTTCAACTCTACCCTTAAGAACTTAAGCTCATCTTTTTTTTAAAGTCTGATTATCTCAAACTACAGTCCGCTCTACAAAATTGTTTAACATTTTCATTCAGAGTTTTCTGTTCTATGATCTATGATATTACCAAAGGAAGTCAGGGTATGATCTGTTATCTTGTAATCTTGTTTGGTCCCGGAAAGCTGTGATCATTATTGTCGGGCACAAGTACTACTACGTGTGTAGTAATATGGGGTCATTTTGGGTAAAAGGTTCTAGTGAACCTACAGACCCTTTGTTGTAGGTTAGCCACAGTTAGGCAGCAGTCAGAAACACGGGGGGAGAGTAAACAAGCATGATGAGGCACCGCATGATCTCATATATTCATAATGTTGTTGTCCATCACATTCGCAGGAAATGAGGCAACAGAATAAGATCCAAAAAAGAAAAAAGGGAAAAAACAAAAGTTGGGGCACTGACAGTCCTCGGATTCTTTTGGTGGCATGCTAATCATAATAAAATGAAAAGCCTCGAATGCTGTGAAGTGTGTTGGGGGCAGAAGACACCGCAAAACATGACTTGACTATATAATTAAACAATAAATAACCGACTGCTGTTTGGTTCCACTTAATAATTAATTGACATTTAGCCGAAAGAATGCCGAAATTTTGCGTACATTGAATTCTCTTTCATTTTCTATTATAAATGCCTGATTTATGATTCGATCATGGGAACCGCCGTTGAGGGCGATTCGAGCGTTAGATTTTGAAAAAATAATTGTATATGAAATTCGAACTGACTGTGGACTGTATTATGCCTCATATAAATGGGGCAAGGAATTAGTCAGGCTAAAGTCACATGTGTGTGAGAAATTATCAAAGTCAAAAATGATGAAATTACAATTATGAAAATTAGACCGAATTAACATCTGGAGTGTATTAGATAATTACGAGCAAACAATTTAGTTTTATAAGGTAGTTTAGTAATTTTTTGTAATATAATTTACTTTGGATTATTACTTATTTTTTTCTTACAGGAAATTGTTTAAATTTTGTAGTTCTCGATAGAATCTCAATAAAGTTTGAACTTCCTCAAGCATTTCAGTCCAATTTATTTCATTAATTTATTTACGCTTTCCACTTGTTTACCTTAGACGATTATCATTATTATATGAAAAGTTCTTATCAAAGTATGACTCATAAATGCGTCAAGTTTTTGTTAATGTCTAATTGGCGATCAATTGAAACTCACGTAGAAACTGAATGAACTGCATAGATATGGATAGAGGGTACTATAACAATAAGATAGTTTTGTTTTTTTAATTTTTATATGTAATATAAATTTATATATGGCGAATAGAAGATTCCAATTCCTTAACACAAGTCTTAGTAAATGATGTGTTTTTGAAGTTTGTTAACCTTTTCTTGGAGTGTAACTGACAGTCTACTTCAAATATATTCTCAACCTTTGAACACTTTTGACAAAAATCGCAATATCAGCTGGCACATTAGCAAAACTCACTGATAAGATTAGATAGATATACGTAAGTAGTGCTATGGAGAGTTAGGTTTGATTATTGAGGAACAAGAAAACAAATAGTGAGAGGTTTGTGAAATGTTTGGCAACACTCTTATACAAAATATACAAAAATCCAATTAATAATTATTATGCTTGATAATAAGTTGCCATATTGGAGAAGCAAAATAAAACATTACTTTTAGCAGCAGACACGCCCACAAGCAACATCTCCCGCTCCATTGAAAACTATAAACATTTACAAGCTTATCCGTTGAACATTTATTTATATATATTTTTATTAATTTTTTTCGCTCAGTTTATATTTGTAATAAAGTTTTATGCACTTTGCTTCATCGAGTTGTTTTTAGTTATTGCCGTTTGACCAAGTGGCCTTATGGCAATTTACTTTCTAATGTCAGGAAAGTCATGTGCAAGCGTCAACTTGATTTCTTTCACAATTTATAGAAAGAAAAATATAAAAATAACAGCAACATAAAGAAAGAAGTGAACAGAAAACGAGAAAAAAACAAAAACAAACATTATATTATTTTATTTATTTGATTTAATGACTAAAGCGCTTTTTTTACCCACGCTGATAAATAATGCCCATATCTATGCAGATTCACTCAATGCAAAAAAAAAAAGTATAAAAAAAGACAGAGGAAGCCGCAGAAAGAGTTGAAAGAAATATAGTATAAAAAAAAAACAGAAAGAAACAAGGCGAAAGAGGCGTCAAATCGTCGACGCTTTTAAAAGATAATAATCATAATTTTCGGTTTTTGGTTTTCGGTAATTTTCGCCTACTTTTTACCATTTTTTGGGGGCCTGAAGTGAATCAACCCAAAATTTTACAGCAACAATAAACAAATAATAAATGTTGTAAACAAAAGTCAGTCGAGTGCAACTTTTGCAACATTTTATTAGGGGTATTCCTCACCTAATTAACTATCCAATTTGCATTACAACAATTTTTGAGGGAGTTACCTATCCATGTATTTCATTGGTTGCTTTTCGTTAGCTTCGAGTGTCGGCATTTACTTTCAATTATAATTTAATTAATTATGTTTAATGATTGCTGCATTTCGTTGGATAATCTCCACAAAGCAGGAAATGATCGATTGATTGTTTAACAATTAAACTAATTATGTTCAGCATTTTACTTTTTTCTTTTTGTTTTTTTTTTGTATTGCTTCAAATGATCATTACACTCATTGCCAACCCAAACTAGTTTCACACAATTTTTAACAGAATTATTACAGCTGTGTGGAGAAAACTAATCAATTGTTGGCCACATGCATAAATTATCTCGGTCAAATATAGGCTCAGCTATGTTAACTATGTGAACGATGGCATTTTAATGAATTGCATTCAGTATTGGGCGAGCTATTTGTGAAATAAAAATATATAGTTAATTTTGTTAGGATATATCTTACATATATGTATACTAGATTTAACGATAGCCAGATAACAGAGTTGAATAACCGATGAGCATGTTAGCTAACATAAAGCCACATAGTCACTGTTAAAAGCGTTTGAATTACAATAAAATATTACTTATAAACATTAATAGGAATATTTTTATTATATTTTATATATTATCAACATTTAATATTCTTAATCTCCTTAAAAATAACTATATTATAATATACAAATTTACCTAATTTCTACACAATTTATTTTTCCTTCATTACAACTGTTATGTTATGTAACTCGCAATCGACTGTTAAATGCCAATGCAAAGCAAACAGAACATTGCATGTTCAACACTACTCTTAACATGAAAGGCACAACAATTTCACACGCGCTGTTAAATTTTGCCGACTGTTATGCACTTGCTATGCTATGTTATGTTATGTTATGTGATGTTAAGGCGAATTGCTTAACAGACGCAGCAACAGTAACAACAGCGGCGGCACCTGCATTGAAGATTTTCTTGTTGTTTTCTTCTCTTTTTGCACAACTTTCTTGTTGTGAACAACAAAAGTTGTTGCTGCGCTTTTCGACACAATTATTGTGAGGCGTCAGAGTGGGCGTGGCAGTGGTAATGGCAATGGCAAAAAATATCATTTAAACTGACAATTTTTTTTTGGCGTTGTTTTTTTTTTGATATTTTAAACTGAAACTCTCGCTTTCTACATCAACGCATCGTTGACTTGATGACTGTGAAATTAGATGGTGACAGTGCTGCTGCGGTGGCGGTGGCGGTGCTGGTGGGTGCTGTTCATAAGTAGCAACAGCAGCAGCTGTTATCAAAGGTGGCTGACTTACTGACTAAACGACCGAATGACAGACAGACAGAGAGACGGAGAGACGGAGACAGCTGCTGCCGCCTCTTTCACTTTGCATGCTGAAATTACAATATAAATTTTATATGCACAAATATACGAGTCTGGCCAAGTGTCTCTCTGTGTGTGTGTGTGTGTGTTGGTGTGTTTATACAGAAACAATCTTTAATCAGCATTTACGCTTTCATCTTTCACATTTTTCAAAGACGACGGCGCGCTCCAAACAACAAACAACAAACAACAAACAACATGAACACAACCTGTTGACTTTGTTGTCTTTGCTGCTGTTTTCAAAAATATTTTAATTTCTTTGGCAAAATTTACATAGTTGGCATTTATTTTTTTTTTCTCTACTAATTTGGCTTTGTCTATTTGTCCATTTTAATTTAGGAATTGGCCACAAAAACTCACACAAACATTTATGCCACATTCATTGGATATGCCACCAAATTCATGTCATTATACATTTCGATCACAAATCACACAATAGATGAATAGTTGAAAGCAAGAGTGACAGTCGACGCCCATGGATTATGCAACAACTTTAGATCCATAATAATACTATACACTCTATATTATATAGATGAATGAAGAATGAAATTGTGATATGGAAATAAGCATAACTTAAAGACTTTAACAAACAATTGGTATATATGGTATATATGAATGTTTTGTCAATGGGAAAATACTTTTTGAAGTCTGGGAAAATATATAAATATTATTGAGAAGTATTGTGGCATCCAGGGAGTATTTGTTAATAACGCCTAATGCAGCTTAAACAGAAACTGTTAGGGTTTTTTTATGAAAAGCATCTTTACAAGAGATGTTGAAAAATTGAGATACAATGTGGAAAATATGCAAGTGAACTAATGTGATAAAAAAAGATTTGGAAATATTTATATTTTTATGATAAATCACAGTTTCAGTTTTTTTAATGTGGCAATCTTCATATTTAGATAAAGTGAGTATCTTTTCAAAATTTTATCTAAAGAAAATTTATGAATGAGTATTATATTTGTACGTTGAACTGATTTATGAAACAGTTGAATCAATACTCAATACTTTTATCAGCAGTCGATAATTTTAATTTTATCATTAAAAAAAAATATTTTTATATTGTAACTTATCATAGTTTTAAAGAAAATTAAACTCAGTTTAATATAATAAAATTTTAAATTTCTTTCGATATTTTTTTTACGCAATCGGAACAGTTTTCTAAGATAAATCTTAAATTCGAGCGGAATTAAGTAAGTGGAAATAATTCTAGATCTCTTAATATTTATCAAATTTAAGTTAAAAATAAAACTACCTCCGTTTAATTATCCTATAAATGTTCGTAACTTTTTGTAAACCGCACGTAATACAACTTAAAAAAGCAACTCAACTACGCTCAAGAACCCTCTTAGATAACCCCATACAAATTTGCAGCCCATACTATATGTACTATGATAATCAAGTGAATACATGTTGGTTTTTTTTACTGATCGACACACTTAAAGAACCGCTAATATACTATAAATAATACTCTATAATAGAGCATATAATCATGGGCTATGCGAATGACTTTCGGCTCGATAAGATAGTCAAGCATTATTTCAATTCAATTCGATTCGTTGCTTTATTTAATTGCATCAAATTTTATTTATAATTTATAATCGAATACGGTACGTTGCGTTAAAACCTTGGATTTATTCTTGGCGTTTTTGGATTTTGGCATCTTAAGAGCACATTTTTTGCTTTCAGGGTCACAACAAACACACACACACACACACAGCTTGACACTTGAGTGCTTTGGGGACCCCACGCACACTCACGCACCACACACACACACACACACACACGCACGAACACACACAACGTGCAACAAGTGTCATCGAGACAACAAAACAACAGCAGAAGAAGAGGGTTCGGAATGCCCCTACAATATGTTATATAGATGATATAGTTGGAGACAATATTGGGATTATCATATATCATATGATTTATGTGCAGCTAACGACAGAGATGGAGACTGAGTTGGAGAAGCACTTTCAAAATCATATAATAACCGTAGAAAACTGTGCAAGAGTTTCATTTGATAGAAGTGCGATTTCTAAATGATAGACTGCCAAATACCCTATAAAAAGTATCATTGATAATTTGTGTACAGAATATTTTATACTCATATGTCTGTAAAAACTTACTTAATACTTAAGAAACATATATTATTGTATAGAAAGATATTATTATTATACAAATGGTAGACTGTCAATACTCTATCTGTATTTATCTATCTACTATCTATTTAACGAGCTAAGTTAAATTATAGTTTAGAAAAATAATCCATTTTTAAAAAAATTATAGTTTTTGGGCAACTTTTCTTTTATAAAAATCTTTCACTCAGCATACCCTAGCTACTTCAAACTTTGCTAAGCATTCAAAAATATTAAAAAAAAATTAAAAAAATTTCAAAATGCATGGGGCAGTCACCAAACACTGAACACAGGTGGACAAGTTTTGGCGACGCCACAAATAATTTTTTCAACTGGGTTATAATATTATAAAAAAAAGAGAGACCTGTGGCAGCTGCTTTGACTTTATTTCATTATAAAAATGCACATGTATGCGTATGCAACTCTGTGTGTGTGTGTGTGTGTGTGTGTATGTGGCACATATGGAGCGTCAAATTTGGTTCAGGTTCAGCGGTCGTCATGCGTTGCGCTTATGTCATTTCACAGTCATTATGGCAACAACAACAAAACAAACTTCAAATATATGCCCCCCCCAAAAAAAAAAATATTATATTATTATATTAATTTTGGTAGACTCTTTAAAAGTAGAGCAACAGCAGCAACAACTTATTTGGTCAACGGCAATCAGCTGAAAAATGCTTCAGGTGAGGTCAAAAAAAAAAAAAAAAAAAAAAATAGGAAAAAAAAGAAAATTGGAACATAAATTTATTACAACAAGTTCACAATACGACAAAGAAACAAATGCAACTTATGGGGGGCTTTTTGTCAGAGGAACGATAGTTAAGCTTAAACTCTTGAATAAACAAAAAAAAAGCAAAAATATATTTACATACTATATGTTATATCGGGTAACAAAAGATTCCAGGAACTAAACTCCAAAAAGAGAGATATGTCAGAAACGTATTGTGAAACTTGGAGAGAAGGCTTATTATGAAATATTTAGGTTTTTTTTTTAAGTATTCATATGATTATAAATATAAAATGGATTTATTTAAAATTTATTATGTTTTCAAAAATAATGGAAATCCTTGTAATAATATGAATAATATATATCAATTTTAAGCAAATATGTATTAAATTAACAAAAAATGTCCAAAAATAAATAATAATTTTTATTTATTAATTATTATAATAATTATATTACTATAACTAGAAGTAATAACTGAAAATATGTCAGTACATCTTAAAGAAAAACCTACAAAATATATCTTCAACTTTGCCCAACTTCCCTGTAACATTAAAGCATTTCCTGCTCTGTAAAATCCCAAAAAAAAATTAAAAAAAAAAAAATTAAAAAAAACACCTCTCAAAGCCATCTATTAAACCCCATTAAACCTAATTCTAGTTTAACAACAATAACAAATGATTCGGCCCATTTGTTAACCCCATTTGTGCTACCAACTTAAATCAGGCTAATTCCAAAAAGTACAAAAAAAAAAAAAAATTAAATACAAAAGAAATAAAAACTCCGACAATTTTCAACTAAAATTTACTACAATAACAAAACAAAATCAAGAAAATGTAGGAAAAAACAAAGTACTACCAATTTGTTGTTGTTGTTTAGTTTCGTTATAATTTTGTTGATGTTTGCCAGTTGTTGTTTTGTTATTTGTTTGTTTGTTGTAATTTTAAGTGTAATTATTTAAACATTAAACCAGAGTTGACTCGTCTGTCCGTCCGTCTGTTCGTCCGTCTGTTCGTAGCTCAGACAATGGTCGAGGTGAAAAGAAGAAAGTCAAAAGAGATGGAAAATGAAATATCATCAACACACTCCACTCACAACTGCTCTTTGATAGATTTTTCCCTCCCCATTTCATTTACAATAATAATTTTCTGAGTTTTCTGTAAATTTTCTTGGCAAAATAATGAGTAAGGGATTTTTCTATCGACTTTCTTTTGTTAAGAAGTTAAAACTCTAATTTTTACTTTTTTTTTCTTTTTTTTGGGTGAAACTTGCAACGTTGTCTGAAGTCTACAATTTGTCAAAATGCAGCAAGTTTTCAGTTTTCCTTTTCAAGCGGAAAAGCTGTCGATTTTTATATAAATAAATAAATAAAAATAAAAAAAAATTAAAAAAATAAATATTACAATATAAAAATTAAAAAATTAATAATCGAAACGTATACAAAGAAAAAAAACAGCTGTTTAGTCAAAGAAAAGGACAGAACTAGTGTGAGAGCGAGATAGAGCAAGAACCTACCACAACAAAAATGGAAAAGGATGGGGGGTTGGGGGGGGGGTGTCTCCACTTGCTCTGCGCATGTCGTGTGACCTTCATCAGTGCAGTGCGTGCTAGGGGTTGTTTTGGCGGCGCCACCAAATGTGGCAACTTTCACTGCGCCATACGGACAAGCACATTCCTGGCCACGCTGTGCGCCTGGCCTAAAACGTAATGGCGAGTTTGTGTGTTGACGGATTCGGGCGCCAAAAAGTGCTACCAATGCGAAACGCTTTTGGCCAAGTTAATGGCAGGCTCCTGCTGTTTGCTGTGCGCCTAATCGAGGCGCCGGCGGGCGCGGCGACTTGACGGCGCCGTCGACGTCGTACAATTTCTATTACTTTTTATTACTCTTTGCCTGCACTTTGGACACGCTACCCCATCCCCTTCCCCATCCCGTTCCCCCTGCCATGGCTAAAATAATTGTAGAATAATGAGTTGACTGGCGCCATCGCAACCCTCTAACATATGTAGGGGGAGCAACCCCTAAGCAGACAATGAAAGCAAAGCAAACACAATCAATGATGCGGTGCGGCAGGCGATGCGGTTGTCAGAAGCTGATAGAAGCAACGGCAACAGCAAACAGCAACCGCAACTAAAAGCATTTTTCCAGCATTTTTACTCTTTTTATAGGTGGTGGAGAGCAGCAAAAAAAGACAAACATAACAGTAGGGAGTAGTAGGGAGGTGGTTCTGAGCCATCGGCAAGTTCAAAGCCAAATGAATAATGGTAACTGCTCTGCCCTGAAGTTTCAACGTTGATGGCGTTGAACTTGCTACCAAAAAATACGAAGAAAAAAAACTAATGATAAAAACAAAAAACCGAAAACTGAAAACCAAACAACATTTAGAAGGTGCTAAAAGACTCGCAGCTAATTGACCAAGATCAGACATGGATCAAGGTAAACCTCCCAAAAAAAAAAAAAAAAATATATATATATACATATATATCTGTATATATATCTAGTTGGTCTGACTGTTTGGCAGACTTTCTGGTCTCGGCTCTTGGAAAAAATTACTGGCAATTAAAGTGTTACAAGGTATTATGTTTTGTTTCTATTTGCCCCGAAGAAAGTTAAGACAAGGCCAAAAGCGCTGATAGATACGAATGAGACTGTAGAACAACTGAATTAACGTGTTTAACTACAGCTAATTTCAGAGCTGTTAAATAACTCTATTAAATGTTTAGAAAGATAGTGACAAAAATAATGAAAAACTTAATAAACAAACAAAACAGAAGAGATTTAAAGCTGCTCAAAAGCTCTTAAATATTTAGATAGATAAAATTGAAAAAAAAAAATAAATAAAATAAAAAAGAAAAAAAAATATGATAAAAAACAATATTGTAAGAACTGTTTAGAAATTTAGAATATGAATATAGAGCATTTAATAAAAAATAAAAATAAAAAAATAAATAAAAAAATTAAATCTTCATTAAGAACAACAAATTAAAGTTTTTTTTTTTTATTGAATCTTAACTTTTCAAAATCTATAGCTTCTGAAAATAATCTTGTGATAGTTTCATTTACAAATATTACAAGGCATTTTCCTTTAGTTTGTCCAAAATAGGCTTAACGAAACAAGAAACTTTGGGAGGCTTTTCAAGGTTCTGTAATGCGGAAACAATGTAATGACCCCATCAATTACAACATAATTATAACGATAAATTAATTCCCTTATATTAAGCTGATATTTGTATAACTTCCTGTTTTGGCATGATACCCATAGCCATAGTTAATTGCCAACATTTCATAAGGCAGCTAATTGGCCCTTTAAGCCATATTTGGAGAGAGACAGACAGAGAGAGAGAGAGAGAGACAGAGAGAGAGAGAGAAAAGTTGAAAGATCTACAAATTCGAATTGAATGCAACAGAATGCAGAAAAGTGCCTCTGCCACCCGTGAGAAAGACCACACCCCACAGGGAAACCTGAGATATGTAAGATATATGTATGTAGGTATTGTTGGAGGAAAAAGAACCGAAAGAAAACGTATTTCCAATTAACACAGCTTATCTAAAAGCCCATAGATTACAACAACCTGTATTTTGACAGTTGGAGACAATGATTAAACAATTAGCAGACTTTTCTACGGTGTCAATCCCCAGCGACACACGTTCTGAAAGAAGAGATCTTAAGATCTCAAACACGACCCCCATCAATTACAGAAACAACAACAACAGCAACAACAACAATCGCGGGAGAAAAATTGAGATACAGGGAGATCGAAAGAAAGTGAAAAATAGAGTTGATAGCCAAGTGGATGCATTATACGGCATGGTTATACGGTATGCAGTAATGGGGCCCTCTCCATGGGAGACACAGTTTACACTTTCCCAACACACACAGTCAGACACGCAATCAGAAAAGAAGATGGGATGGAGAAGAAAAACCTCAATCAAAAAAGCTCAGACTCGGTGCATAACTTAAACCTGAAGCGCGTAGGTCATCTCATCAACAGTGTGGGTTGCTTGATTGTTGTTGTTGTTGTTGTTTTTGGGAAAGCGGACAATGGAGGAGTACGATGGCAATGCCAAGACGGATTGAACTGACTCGACTTGTCGTGGCAGACGGAAACGCACATCAGCCGAATGAATGTCCAAGAAAAGAAAGAAAGAAGTTAACTGTCGCTTATTAAGTGAAAATGAAAGCGTTTGCCGAAAAAGCACTCGAGACTGGAGACCCTCTTCTCAACCCAAAATAATACTCAACCGGTTTTCCGGCCCCAGCGGCCATCTAACTAGCTTGGTCCGGCCAGCCAGCACCATAACCAGCTCCATTTTTTATGGCAGTTGCCAGAGCTGTACACCGTACACCCAGAGGTCTGGCAAATATTATAGCGCAATTCTTCTAGCTTCTGACCCCGAAACGTCAAATATTTCAACGGAGTAATATGGAGTAATATGCATGCACGTAATTAGTTTTTTTTTTTAGATTTCTAATTTTTTTTCTAGAGGGTGGCATTCCACAAAAAGATTCGAACTCGAATTTCACCTATTTTCACACTCACACTCAAAAGCTAAGAGCTTTAACACTTACGCTATTCACATTTTTTTCACATAACGAACACTCACCACGATTGATAACGACGCTGCTGTCGGCGCTGCTGCTGGCGTTGCTGTCGCTTAACTGCTGCTGCTGCTCCGTTGTCTGCTGATCATCCTGTTGCCGTTGCTGCTGCTGCTGCTGCTGCTGCACCTGCTCCTGCTTAGCCAAGTGTTGCTGTTTGCCAGAGAAATGTACGCTGCCATCGTGATGCAAGTGCAGTTCAAAGGGTATTGGCAAATGTGCCTCGTACTCATCACTGGCACAGTGGTGCGCCTGCCTCGCCACCTTGTGATATAGGGTGGTGAATTGATATACCACCGCCCAGGCCTGATCTTCAGAGAGCGGTGCCTTGAAGGAGTCCAATATATCGCCCAACTTCACACACTCATTCACATGGGAGCACGTGTAGAAGGCTTGCGTTAGCAGCTGTTGAGCGCTGCCGATGTCCGGATCGACGTTGCTGCCGATGCTGCTGCTGTTACTGTTGCTGCTCTGCTTCAGCTCTGTTTGCAAGTGCTTGTGGGAGTGAGAGTGGGAGTTCGTGTGCACTATGTGCAAGTGTGAGTGTGCGTGAGCATCACCGTTGGCGCTGTCGGGCGATGTGGATAAAAATCCCTCTTCGGCTTCTCCTTCGGCAAATTGATGACGCTTCGTGGCTGTGGCTGTGGCTGTGGCCGTGGCCTTGCTTGTTGTTTTTTTCAATCCATTTGCAGTTGTTGTATTTGGTGGTGTTGATGTTGTTGTTGTTGTTGCCATGGCTGCTTCGGCCGAGACAGCGGCGGCAACGTCAGCGTCGCCTGTCAGGCTGTTGTCCAATTGCAGTTCCGTCATTCTAACGTCTCTCCAAGTTCTGTTATTATTGCAGTTTCTTGCTATTGTTGTTGGTCGTTTGTTTGTTGTTGCTGTTGTCAAGCAACTGCTGCTACGCGTCTTCACATATGTATATAAGAGTTGTGTATGCGTGAATTTGTTGTTGTATTTTGTTCAACTAGAAATTTTTCAACTAATTTTTTTTACACTTGCAGATAAGTTTCTTGGGTGGTCGTTTGTAGTATTATTATAAATATTTTTACACAAAACATTTAATTGATTTTCATCATTTTTATTTTAGTTTAACATTAAACACAAAACACAATATATATGACACAAAACACGAAAACACAATATTATTTGTGGTACATTTGACTTTTCATTATATTCTTTGCTTTGCTTTTGCTTTTTTGCTTTTGGCTCACTTTGCTTTACATTTATTTTTTTGCTTCACTTTGCGGCCGTCACGTTTTATGCACTTGCCGTTATGTTTGCGTTATATTCCTTTATGGCTTATTTGGTTCTTATTCGTCGGCTTCTCTATCCTCCGCTATTTGGCGCCTTTGCCGCTTCTTGCATTTTCGCAATATTTGCTTTGCTTTGCTTTGCTTCTAGCAGGCAAGGGTAGAGGGGCAGTGGGGCGACAATACTGTGCCCTTCTGCTTATAGATGAAGATGTGTATGTGTGTGTGTGTATATATGGGGGGGCATTAAACACAGACTGTTGTGTGCTAAACAAAATCACGCGGCGAGTTTTGATTAGAACACAAATCAAATTAATTTTTTTTTTTATTTTCATATACGTTGTTGTTGTTGCAATTTTGCTTTTGCTCGCTTTGACGTCAAAATTTGTTCGCACTGCACTCGCGTTTATGTAGATAATTAATATTTGATTTTTCTTTACTTTTCGTTTCCTTTCTTTTTATTATTGTTGTCGCGCACACAAACACACACACGCTGATATCAAACCGTTATTTTTCAATTTGTTGTTACGATTTAGATTGCTTTCGTCGTTGTTTTAAATAATTAGCGCGCGCACACGCACGTCCAATCGTCATGAAAGTTAAACGCCGAATAACAGCTGCCAACCACAACCGTTTGCCCAACAGCTGTAAAAAGCACTCAACTTAACAGAGGTCTGTTATGTTAAGCTGAGGCCAAGCTGCTGCTTGTCGGCAACGTACTTTCGCATTGATTTGTGAATTAAGTCATGAATTTCAACTGGCCACAATTATGTTAAATTTGATAATTATTATTCAAAATATATTAAAGTGCCAACAACAAGCATTATGTGTTTTAAAAAATATTTCAATTGCTGTCTTCAGCAGCTGGGTATGTTAGGCCGCTCTCAGCAGCTGTTAACAGTGAGAGAGCGCACTCAGCTGTGCTGTTAAGCAGATGCCGCTCTCACTCTCTCGTGTGCAACTGTTGCGCTCTTTGCGCTTTTATTTTGATTCCGGTTTTTCGTTGTGTTTTTGCTGATAAGCATATAAAGGTAGGTGCTGGCCAAGTTTGTTTTTGGCAACAACAAGCCGAGAGGGAAATAATTTATACGAAAAAGAAGTAGGCAAACGTATAAAGACAGATTTCACATGTCTACAGTAGAGGCAGAGTACTACTACCTGATGAACCTCAGCTGCAATTTGAGGCAATTATGTTAAGGTCAAGTCAAGTCGGGTTGAATTGCGGTGCTATTTGCTCCTCTCTTTGCTGTTGCTATTCTAGCTGTAGTCTATGGTCAAGTAGTTGTGCTTCCAGGGCCCATAAACTTCAACTTAACACTAACTGAAATTCTAAAAAAACCACTGAGCGTGTAAATTTTTCAAGCTACTTCCTTAGTTGGGGAACTGCATCTTAACTTTTAACGATTTAATATGCCCATAAGTACAATCGCATATGATATATGAACCGTAAATTGTAACTTAATATGTTTTTTTTTCGGCTTTTGTAAGATTTACATACAATATTATTACAGCATCTGTTGCAACATTTAACGACTTCGTTTTTTTTTTTTTGTTTGGCTTTAATAAAAATTTCACCCATACGCAATGCCGCAACTTCTGCTTCGTCTTTGGTGTGTTTTTATTTTTTTATTAATTGGCGACAACTGCAACAGAAGTTGCCAAGACTCGTTTACCCACGTAATCAGCTAAAAAAAAAACAACAACAAGACGGACTTTTGCAATAAAAAGTGTGTGTGTCCTCAACTAGGTTTTTGCCAACATTCCAGCCAACAGCCCAGCTGCATTTTCATCAGGATTGATGATGACATCAACATCGGCAGTCAAAGTCCGAAATGCTAATTAATTAATAATCATTTTGCATTGAAATGAAGCCTTCTCTTGGCCGCTGGCTGCTGTTACCAATGTCGCCAGCCAGCACCATTGGCCATT
This sequence comes from Drosophila quadrilineata, assembly GCA_018150725.1. Classification (NCBI taxonomy): domain Eukaryota; kingdom Metazoa; phylum Arthropoda; class Insecta; order Diptera; family Drosophilidae; genus Drosophila; species Drosophila quadrilineata. The sequence continues at coordinate 2,104,412 of JAECWN010000452.1, forward strand.
CGAGAGTTCAACAGCCGCAAGACACTCTAGACTCTTGAGTCTACTTGCCTCCTCTCTGGTCTCGCCCGACCAATTCTTGACTGCCATAGAGCAAAATTGTAAGTGGAACTCGGAACTTGGAGCTTGACTTTTGAATGAATCATTGCACTTGGAGTGCTCATAAATTCATAAAAACAAAACAACAAACGATCATAAGAACAGATTGATGCCAAAACTATGAATGGTTGTAGTTCGACTTCCACAAAATATGCACTACAATTGCAAGGCATATGGATTTTTAGAGTTTACAGAGAAATATATATATATATATATTATATTTTGTATTAATTTTTAATATTTCTATATCAAATCAATTTTTCTTTGACAATATTTTTCGCAATTTTTAAGACAGTATGGTGTCATAGCACTTAGCATTTAGCATGTCAGTGTGTCGACTTAGTTCTTATGGAAAACAGCTCTAAGCTCCCACTCTCTCTTTACAGCAACTGATAATTCTATTGCTTTGCTCTTTGCATATACTGCCAGCTTCGACTCAGAACTTTCGGGCACAGCTTTCGGCACACGCTGCTTCGTTCTCTGCTAAGCTTCATTGCTTCTATCTGCTGCACTCCTCATACATACGCATACTGGTGCAATGCGCAGCGACGCTGCTGCTCAGTTCACCCATAGGTAGCCAAAGCTCCAGTTAGCGCAGAAGCGCAGAGCTTTATAAGCATTAATTTATATTTGACTGCTTCTGTTCATGGAGTTTGACTTCTGTTCAACTCATAGTCTTGTCAACACTACACCTCCCTCTCTCTATCGCTGCCACCCACTATAATCAAATAATACGTTCTGAGCTTTCTGCTTTTGTTCTGCCTGCAGCGCAGTCGAGCGTTGCATTTTTGGTCAATTACATTTTGTCGCGCTGCTGCTGTTGCTCCATTGGAGGCGTGGTCAGCCATGAATCTACATTAAACATGCACATACCTATGTATACTATATACATTTGTATGTGTGTATCTCTGCATGTTTGCATTGTTTGTCATGCAATTGTGAACGCAACGGAAATGCGCATCCGTTTGTAGCGGAGAGTATCCCTCTCTTCGCTTAACATTTTATTTCGATTCTCCAAACAAATTAAAAAAAAAACTAAATAAAACAGAAACTAAAATAAGCTCTAATTTTGTTCATGTTGGCAAATCTTGTTGGCAAATGTTTTCTGTGCGAAACGTAAGACGAACCATCCGCTGACCAAATTTGGTATAAGCCAAATGCTAACATTAGAGTTAACGGAGTTATTGCGGCACTTACCATTTGTCAGCAGCGCCAGAGGATGCAACGCTTCGCTGCATTTGACACTTGCCACTTGCAACAAGAATTGCACAAAGCCTACAACCAACCGTACATACCATATATTTTTGAGGTTGCACATCGAGTACAAAATTACTAGTTTCCTGAAAGTGTGGCAACACTTGCCCAAGTCCCACGTTCCTCCTAACTTCAAAATGCCATAACTTTGGCAAACAACTAATGATTTTTATGAAAATACCCATTTTGTTATAAATTTAGATAAAATTTTTTAACTGTATTCAAAGTATCAAAATATCACACAAATCCCTTGTAAATCTCATCAAAAATTAGAAAAAAAATTCGAAGATAATAGACTGTGACTCAAAAGTAGAGTTCTGTTTTTTATTTTAAGTGATTCTGATGAGTATTTACCGAGATATGGCCAAAAATGTGTCAGAAAGTACCCAAAACCCGAAATTTCTCAATAAGAGCTATTTTGAAAATTTGAATTGCCATAACTAAGCCAAATCTTAACCGATTTTCATGAAATTTACATTTTTGTCAATGATATTAATAACATTTTCAAACTGCATTCAAAGTTTTTTGAAAATAAGACTTTTTAATTTTATTTTATTTTTCAAGCCATTTTTCATACTAACCCCTTGACAATATTATCAAAAATCGAAATTTTTTCTATCCCAAATTTTATGACTCTAATCGATTCTAGGACTCAAAACTAGCATTATACTTTTTATTTGAGGTGATTCTGATGAGTATTTCATGAGATATGACCAAAAATGTGCCAGAAAGTACCCAAAACCCGAAATTTCTCAATATGAGATATTTTCCAACTTTGAAATGCCATAACTAAGCCAAATCTTAACCGATTTTCATGAAATTTACATTTTTGTCAATGATATTAATAACATTTTCAAACTGCATTTAAAGTTCCATGAAATTCCTCATTTTCAATTTTTTGACTTTTTTAAGCCATTTTCCATACTAACCCCTTGACAATATCATCAAAAATCGAAATTTTTTCTATCCCAAATTTTTTGGCTCTAATCGATTCTAGGACTCAAAACTAACATTCTGCTTTTTATTTGAGGTGATTCTGATGAGTATTTCACGAGATATGGCCAAAAATGTGCCAGAATGTAAACAAAACCCGAAATTTCTCAATATGAGTTATTTTCCAACTTTAAAATGCCATAACTAAGCCAAATCTTAACCGATTTTCATGAAATTTACATTTTTGTCAATGATATTAATAACATTTTCAAACTGCATTTAAAGTTCCATGAAATTCCTCATTTTCAATTTTTCGACTTTTTAAGCCATTTTCCATACTAACCCCTTGACAATATCATCAAAAATCGAAATTTTTTCTATCCCAAATTTTTTGGCTCTAATCGATTCTAGGACTCAAAACTAACATTCTGCTTTTTATTTGAGGTGATTCTGATGAGTATTTCACGAGATATGGCCAAAAATGTGTCAGAAAGTACCCAATTCCCGAAATTTATCTATATGAGATATATTCTATCTTTGAATTGCCATAACTAAGCCAAATCTTAACCGATTTTCATGAAATTTACATTTTTGTCAATGATTTTAATAACATTTTCAAACTGCATTCAAAGTTTTATGAAATTCCTCATTTTCAATTTTTTGACTTTTTCAAGCCATTTTCCATACTAACCCCTTGACAATATCATCAAAAATCGAAATTTTTTCTATCCCAAATTTTTTGGCTCTAATCGATTCTAGGACTCAAAACTAACATTCTGCTTTTTATTTGAGGTGATTCTGATGAGTATTTCACGAGATATGGCCAAAAATGTGCCAGAATGTAAACAAAACCCGCAATTTCTCAATATGAGTTATTTTCCAACTTTAAAATGCCATAACTAAGCCAAATCTTAACCGATTTTCATGAAATTTACATTTTTGTCAATGATATTAATAACAATTTCAAACTGCATTCAAAGTTCCATGAAATTCTTCATTTTCAATTTTTTGACTTTTTCAAGCCATTTTCCATACTAACCCCTTGACAATATCATCAAAAATCGAAATTTTTTCTATCCCAAATTTTATGACTCTAATCGATTCCAGGACTCAAAACTAGCATTATACTTTTTATTTGAGGTGATTCTGATGAGTATTTCATGAGATATGACCAAAAATGTGCCAGAAAGTACCCAAAACCCGAAATTTCTCAATATGAGATATTTTCCAACTTTGAAATGCCATAACTAAGCCAAATCTTAACCGATTTTCATGAAATTTACATTTTTGTCAATGATATTAATAACATTTTCAAACTGCATTTAAAGTTCCATGAAATTCCTCATTTTCAATTTTTCGACTTTTTCAAGCCATTTTCCATACTAACCCCTTGACAATATCATCAAAAATCGAAATTTTTTCTATCCCAAATTTTTTGGCTCTAATCGATTCTAGGACTCAAAACTAACATTCTGCTTTTTATTTGAGGTGATTCTGATGAGTATTTCACGAGATATGGCCAAAAATGTGCCAGAATGTAAACAAAACCCGAAATTTCTCAATATGAGTTATTTTCCAACTTTAAAATGCCATAACTAAGCCAAATCTTAACCGATTTTCATGAAATTTACATTTTTGTCAATGATATTAATAACATTTTCAAACTGCATTCAAAGTTTTATGAAATTCCTCATTTTCAATTTTTTGACTTTTTCAAGCCATTTTCCATACTAACCCCTTGACAATATCATCAAAAATCGAAATTTTTTCTATCCCAAATTTTTTGGCTCTAATCGATTCTAGGACTCAAAACTAACATTCTGCTTTTTATTTGAGGTGATTCTGATGAGTATTTCACGAGATATGGCCAAAAATGTGCCAGAATGTAAACAAAACCCGAAATTTCTCAATATGAGTTATTTTCCAACTTTAAAATGCCATAACTAAGCCAAATCTTAACCGATTTTCATGAAATTTACATTTTTGTCAATGATATTAATAACAATTTCAAACTGCATTCAAAGTTCCATGAAATTCTTCATTTTCAATTTTTCTACTTTTCCAAGCCATTTTCTATACTAACCCCTTGACAATATCATCAAAAATCGAAATTTTTCGTATCCCAAATTTTTTGACTCTAATCGATTCCAGGACTCAAAACTAGCATTCTGCTTTTTATTTGAGGTGATTCTAATGAGTATATCTCGAGATATGACCAAAAATGTGTCAAAAAGTACCCAAAACCCGAAATTTCTCAATATGAGTTATTTTCCAACTTTAAAATGCCATAACTAAGCCAAATCTTAACCGATTTTCATGAAATTTACATTTTTGTCAATGATATTAATAACAATTTCAAACTGCATTCAAAGTTCCATGAAATTCTTCATTTTCAATTTTTTGACTTTTTCAAGCCATTTTCCATACTAACCCCTTGACAATATCATCAAAAATCGAAATTTTTTCTATCCCAAATTTTATGACTCTAATCGATTCCAGGACTCAAAACTAGCATTATACTTTTTATTTGAGGTGATTCTGATGAGTATTTCATGAGATATGACCAAAAATGTGCCAGAAAGTACCCAAAACCCGAAATTTCTCAATATGAGATATTTTCCAACTTTGAAATGCCATAACTAAGCCAAATCTTAACCGATTTTCATGAAATTTACATTTTTGTCAATGATATTAATAACATTTTCAAACTGCATTTAAAGTTCCATGAAATTCCTCATTTTCAATTTTTCGACTTTTTAAGCCATTTTCCATACTAACCCCTTGACAATATCATCAAAAATCGAAATTTTTTCTATCCCAAATTTTTTGGCTCTAATCGATTCTAGGACTCAAAACTAACATTCTGCTTTTTATTTGAGGTGATTCTGATGAGTATTTCACGAGATATGGCCAAAAATGTGTCAGAAAGTACCCAATTCCCGAAATTTATCTATATGAGATATATTCTATCTTTGAATTGCCATAACTAAGCCAAATCTTAACCGATTTTCATGAAATTTACATTTTTGTCAATGATTTTAATAACATTTTCAAACTGCATTCAAAGTTCCATGAAATTCTTCATTTTCAATTTTTTGACTTTTTCAAGCCATTTTCCATACTAACCCCTTGACAATATCATCAAAAATCGAAATTTTTTCTATCCCAAATTTTATGACTCTAATCGATTCCAGGACTCAAAACTAGCATTATACTTTTTATTTGAGGTGATTCTGATGAGTATTTCATGAGATATGACCAAAAATGTGCCAGAAAGTACCCAAAACCCGAAATTTCTCAATATGAGATATTTTCCAACTTTGAAATGCCATAACTAAGCCAAATCTTAACCGATTTTCATGAAATTTACATTTTTGTCAATGATATTAATAACATTTTCAAACTGCATTTAAAGTTCCATGAAATTCCTCATTTTCAATTTTTCGACTTTTTAAGCCATTTTCCATACTAACCCCTTGACAATATCATCAAAAATCGAAATTTTTTCTATCCCAAATATTTTGGCTCTAATCGATTCTAGGACTCAAAACTAACATTCTGCTTTTTATTTGAGGTGATTCTGATGAGTATTTCACGAGATATGGCCAAAAATGTGTCAGAAAGTACCCAATTCCCGAAATTTATCTATATGAGATATATTCTATCTTTGAATTGCCATAACTAAGCCAAATCTTAACCGATTTTCATGAAATTTACATTTTTGTCAATGATTTTAATAACATTTTCAAACTGCATTTAAAGTTCCATGAAATTCCTCATTTTCAATTTTTTGACTTTTTTAAGCCATTTTCCATACTAACCCCTTGACAATATCATCAAAAATCGAAATTTTTTCTATCCCAAATTTTTTGGCTCTAATCGATTCTAGGACTCAAAACTAACATTCTGCTTTTTATTTGAGGTGATTCTGATGAGTATTTCACGAGATATGGCCAAAAATGTGCCAGAATGTAAACAAAACCCGAAATTTCTCAATATGAGTTATTTTCCAACTTTAAAATGCCATAACTAAGCCAAATCTTAACCGATTTTCATGAAATTTACATTTTTGTCAATGATATTAATAACATTTTCAAACTGCATTCAAAGTTTTATGAAATTCCTCATTTTCAATTTTTTGACTTTTTCAAGCAATTTTCCATACTAACCCCTTGACAATATCATCAAAAATCGAAATTTTTTCTATCCCAAATTTTTTGGCTCTAATCGATTCTAGGAATCAAAACTAACATTCTGCTTTTTATTTGAGGTGATTCTGATGAGTATTTCACGAGATATGGCCAAAAATGTGCCAGAATGTAAACAAAACCCGAAATTTCTCAATATGAGTTATTTTCCAACTTTAAAATGCCATAACTAAGCCAAATCTTAACCGATTTTCATGAAATTTACATTTTTGTCAATGATTTTAATAACATTTTCAAACTGCATTTAAAGTTCCATGAAATTCCTCATTTTCAATTTTTTGACTTTTTTAAGCCATTTTCCATACTAACCCCTTGACAATATCATCAAAAATCGAAATTTTTTCTATCCCAAATTTTTTGGCTCTAATCGATTCTAGGACTCAAAACTAACATTCTGCTTTTTATTTGAGGTGATTCTGATGAGTATTTCACGAGATATGGCCAAAAATGTGCCAGAATGTAAACAAAACCCGAAATTTCTCAATATGAGTTATTTTCCAACTTTAAAATGCCATAACTAAGCCAAATCTTAACCGATTTTCATGAAATTTACATTTTTGTCAATGATATTAATAACAATTTCAAACTGCATTCAAAGTTCCATGAAATTCTTCATTTTCAATTTTTCTACTTTTCCAAGCCATTTTCTATACTAACCCCTTTACAATATCATCAAAAAACGAAATTTTTCGTATCCCAAATTTTTTGACTCTAATCGATTCCAGGACTCAAAACTAGCATTCTGCTTTTTATTTGAGGTGATTCTAATGAGTATATCTCGAGATATGACCAAAAATGTGTCAAAAAGTATCCAAAACCTGAAATTTCTTAATACGAGATATTTTCCAACTTTGAATTGCCATAACTCAGCCAAATTTTAACCGATTTTGATGAAATTTACAATTTTGTCAATGATATTAATAACATTTTCAAACTGCATTCAAAGTTCCATGAAATTCCTCATTTTCAATTTTTTGACTTTTTCAAGCCATTTTCCATACTAACCCCTTGACAATATCATCAAAAATCGAAAATAAGTTTTATCCCAATTTTTTGACTCTAATCGATTCTAGGACTCAAAACTAGCATTCTGCTTTTTATTTCAGGAGATTCTGATGAGTATTTCACGAGATATGGCCAAAAATGTGCCAGAATGTAAACAAAACCCGAAATTTCTCAATATGAGTTATTTTCCAACTTTAAAATGCCATAACTAAGCCAAATCTTAACCGATTTTCATGAAATTTACATTTTTGTCAATGATATTAATAACAATTTCAAACTGCATTCAAAGTTCCATGAAATTCTTCATTTTCAATTTTTCTACTTTTTCAAGCCATTTTCCATACTAACCCCTTGACAATATCATCAAAAATCGAAATTTTTTCTATCCCAAATTTTATGACTCTAATCGATTCCAGGACTCAAAACTAGCATTCTGCTTTTTATTTGAGGTGATTCTGATGAGTATATCTCGAGATATGGCCAAAAATGTGTCAGAAAAGACACAAAAATCGAAATTTCTCAATTTGAGCTATTTTGTAACTTTGAATTGTCGTAACTTAGCCAAGTCTTGACCGATTTTCATGAAATTTACATTTTTGTCAATGATATTAATAACATTTTTAAACTGCATTCAAAGTTCCATGAAATTCCTCATTTTCAATTTTTCTACTTTTACAAGCCATTTTCTATACTAACCCCTTGACAATATCATCAAAAATCGCAATTTTTTGTATTCCAAATTTTTTGACTCTAATCGATTCTAGGACTCAAAACTAGCATTCTGCTTTTTATTTGAGGTGATTCTGATAAGTATTTCACGAAATATGGCCAAAAATGTGTCAGAAAAACCCCAAAATTTCTCAATATTAGCTATTTTCTAACTTTGTCATTATTTTCACAGCAATAACTGCGTTTGATTAATTTGATGATTCTGAGTGCAGTTGAAGACACTTCCAATATGTCAATTCATTGTTTGTGGAAAACACTGAAATGATTCCTATGCCCATTTTTCTTCTTATTCTTCTTGGTGTCAGCTTTTGAACTCTTTTGTTACAGGCAAGAGGCAAGAACACATGCATGGCCAAACAAATATGCACAATTGTGTAATAACTCTGCGGGGCCACAATGTTGGTCTAAAAACGTGATGCAATTAAGCGTTTTGAGATCTCAGCGATTCTGTTGAAGGCACTTTAAACGGTCTTACAGTACGGCGAGTGTTTAGGACGGGAAGAGAAGTGTGAACTGGGAAAGAAAAGGGTAAAGCCAAGTTATGATTATCGTACGTGTTTGTGTTGTTCCAGGTCTACAGGCAGGTAATCAATTTTTTTCTCTTTTTTTCTGCTCTTCTTGTTCCTGTCTTTTGTTATTATTGTTTTGATTGTGAGAATTTTTCTCTCGATAATGAACATTTGCCGTCAGCTGCAGCCTGAGAAAACCTAGGAATCATTCTTAATTACAGAATGTAAGTTAATTTACGGAGGGGGAAGTCATTGCTACAATTCTACAGCTGCTGCTGCTGCTGCTTCTTCTTCTTGAACTTCAATCTTCAACGGTGGTTTTTGTCAAGCAATTGTGACCACCCAAGATCGGTGCATTGAACCCGCCCCGAATCTGTCAACCGAAATCATGAAATACCAGAGCAGCTAACCTAGTTAGGGGCATCGATGACAATATGAGAAACTTGGCCAACAAAAAAAAAATGTCAATTGTATCAGAGAACTCCACGACAATACTACTTCCACTTCCATTATTTACTTGGTATCATTTTTGAGCGGCTTAAACGTATCTTAATATTCGCCATAGACCGCAATGGAGAACAGTGTCTTCACAGCAGGCGGAGCGATGCTCAAGTGAACGTGACAGCGCTGAAGTTGAAGCTTCAACTCGGAGCTGAAGTTGAAGTTGAAGTTGAAGAGACAGCGACAAGCACTTGACACAGAGATAGATAGATATACATAGATATATGCTGATATAGATACGGGCTATATGGAGACAGAGAGAACTCTACTGCTATTTTTCCAAGACTGCTTTTTATTCGCAGACGATGATGATTTGCCATGACCAGTGAAAGCAGAACGTAATCCGCAACAGACTCTGGGCACGATGCGAACAAGAGTAGCTCAAACTTTATAAAAAGATCGCTAAACTATCCATAGAAACTAAGTGGAAATGCAATACGAAGTGGGAGTACGCTAAAGAGTAAGGAGAGCAACTATATATATAACCTCAAAATAATATCATATGTATTTCGAATTGTCTCCAAATTAATTAGGGGTGATTCATATTTTAATAATAATAATAATAATATTTATAATTTTTTATTCGAATATTTAATAATGTTTATAATTTTAAAAATATTTTTGTATTTATTTTATTTTAATTTTTTTTTTTATTTTCTATTTTATTTAATTTTTTTTATTGATATAATTGTTTTTTTTTTGTTGCAATCTCTAGTAATGTTTACTTGTAAATCGAAAAACCTTTTTTAAAAATCTCCTTCATATTATAAGTGTATTTTCATGTTGTCTATATTCAATTATTCCTACATTTTTTTATTACTTAATAACTACAAATTATACACTTCAAATCAACAAAATCTCTCAATTGTTTGGATTTATTACATCTTTTATTAAAAAATTCATTATTTATTTATTTTTTTTTTTTAAATATTCATCTCCCATATGAGGTTTTTCTACCGTTATCATTGATAAATCCTTGCCTTGTAGTCACATACTTTGCCACATAGCCAATATACCCCGTCTCAATTTCAGTGTATGATAATGCAGAATAATTCCTGCCCCATGATACAGCGCTCTAATTTGTGTGCATGTAATTATTTCAGGTAACTCTGCTGCGATTTGTAGACTCTGACAGAGAGACTCTACACAACTTGACGACGATGACGACTGGAGACCCATTTAATTTTTTGGCTTGGTTTTTTACTTTTGTTTTTTGTTTTTGTTTTTGTTTCTTTTTTGGGCGGAGGGCAATGGCAACATATTAAAAGTAAGTGGCACTTAAGTTGCTGCCCCAAAGTTGCAAACAGAACTTGCGCAAAACTTCAAGACAGTTACAGATTCCAAATTCCGATTCAACTGGAAGAACTTGAGGGGAACTTGAGGGGAAGGGCGGAGTGTGTTGCATGAATGCAATTTCTAAAACGTGATTCGTGCTGCTTTAGACGCTGCAACAAAACAAACGAGCATTAATATAATTTGTGTCTGGATACTGTGCCACTCTCTTCAACAACTAGACTCGTCCTAAACGTTGCAAAAGGAATGGGGGACAGCGATGGACCCAGAGAAACAGAGATGGGGAGTTAGTTGCATGCCACAGCGTTTCCCATTTTGCTTCCTTTTCCAGAGTTTTGTGCCCCAGCTACCAATTCTTTTCCATTGCAAGTCTCTGTTTCTATTTTTTTTTTTTGGTATTTTTTTTATAGATCAAATGTGCCGCTGACACGATCATGTCGTCGCCCTCGGAAATGTTACTGTGGGCGTGTTCAGCTTTAAGTGATCCCCACTGTGTGTGGGAGTCTTTTATTTTTTGGTTGCCTCGTTGGCCAAACAATTTTCTTATTGTCGTTTAATTTTTTTTTTATTTTATTGCCAAATCAACCGAATTGCGCTTAATGTCTACAAATGGCGCAGTAGCCACCCAACAAAAAAAAAAAAAAAAAAAAATTAAAATAAAACGACGACGGAAGTTAAAGTCAAGCCCGATTCCGAGACACTTTGAAGGCAGATTAAGAACAAACAGTTAAGTGCTTGCCGTTCCCATTACTCGAGGGCCCAAAGAAATAAATACCAAAAAAAAAAAAAATAAAAAAAAAATTCTAACAGTCTCATGTGAACTAAATCGATTTCTACACAAGTTTCATTTCATTGTGTTTGAATCAACGTTTAACGAGAAATTCATAAATAGATAAACAATAATAATATTTATTTTATTTTTTTTAATGAATATATAAAAAATAAATAAATTTTTAATTTAACTGATTTTTATTATTTTAAATTAATTATTATTTATTATTATTATTTTACATTAATTATATCCTGTATCTTCGTATGCTGTACAATTTCTTTTTGAATTTAATTATATATATATTTTCGAGAATATTAATCAATAATCTAAAATATAAACTATTTTTTATATTTTAAAATTGTTAAGTCTCGGTATTTATCTTCCCTTTGATATTTAAGAATTATAAGGAGTACTTTTATATTCATTTTCGTATTTTCTTCATGTGATTTTTATTTTTTTTCATTAATTTTATTATATGCCTCTTAATAATAGCTGACATTTAATTTTATTTATTTATTATTATTATATTTTTATACATTATTATGTTCCCTTCAGTTACCTCTTTTTTAAAATTTTTCTTATTTAAATTTGATTGTTATTATTTAAATTATGTTTATTCACTTAAAAATACTCAATCAAAATTCATTCAGAGATCAGGAAACCCCTGCTCTAAACCCACCAGGTATATTCACCTCAATAATGATCTCTATTAATTTGAAAGGCAACTTCACTCATCCGAACCTCTTTAAATGTACACCTTAAGTAAGATTCCATAAAATTATTTTTATCGCTACGTTATGTCTGTTCATTAATCTCCTAACTGGGTGCGGAGTATTTGACAGTCGAGCACACAGTCAACACTCAGAGAGGTCCCCTCTATCTGTTTTAGTACCTGGCGCGGAGCTGTAAGAACCCTTGCTGCACCGAATGGGGTAACAAATCAGAGGACACCGGCAACGGCAACCGCAACCGCAACCAACGAATTCAGTCATAAACTAAGCAACCTCCAAGGTGGTCAGTCAAACAGGTATTTCTCTCCTCCCTCTCCATCTGTGCATCTTTGAATCCCGATTCATAAAGCAAACTGTTTATGAGACGCCTGCCGATGCTGATAATGACCGCGGTGGGAATTGAGATGGGGCTGAGGTTGGGCATGGGTATGAGCATCACAGTCTGAATGGATGAGTCGAGGATGCGTTTGCTGATGAGGACGGCATTGTCGTTTGATGATAATAAAGACTTTGCGACAATGTTCTCACTTTTTAAGAACAGGAACAGCAACAAGTGGAAGCGTGGACAGACGGAGGAAGGGAACAACAGCAGCAGGGGGGACCACACAAAGTGAAGAAACGAGGTATAAAAAAATGCATGAATCGGTGTAGGATTTGTTAATAAAAAATTGATCATTTTAAGAAGAAGATGAGATTTGTGAAATACCGGAAAAGTTAAGGGATATCTGGGAAATATAGAGAATCAAAATTTGGGATACCCTGTAGAAAGAAACTGAGAGAAAGCATTCTGAAGGAAAAAAACCCGAAAAAAGCTGATGAGACAAACATCCAAAGAACCCTTAGTGGTAATCTACGCTTAAAATAAAAAGTTTGGGAAAGTTGACAGTTTATAGATCTCAAGAGTTGAAAAAAGTCTACTGAGGATCAATAGAAAAACCTCGCTTCAGAGAGTTCAAACTGAAAGAAGGTCGCAGCCCACAAATAGAATATGTACCCCACAGATTCCTTAACAGTTTTGATAAAGTTTTCAATCTCGGTTAAGGAATTCTGTTTGGAAATTGTGTATTTTTTGGGGAGCGTACTTTCATTTTCAGTGGTCGCCGCTTCGCATAATTAATTGCGACCGAAAGTGGACAACAATTTGAGCAGCCGTCGCAGAAAGTAAAATGTGCAATCCGAGAGCTTGGCAAAAGGAACAACGAACCTGTCTCCCAGCAGAAACCATAAACCGGATCAACACAATCGCCAGACGGAGAGGGAGCGACAGAGATTTGGAGAGACGGAGAGGGATGGAGAGTGTGTGTGTGTGTGTGGCAAGGAGGTAAGATTGAGAGTTGTTGGATGCTGGGCAACTTTCTTCTTGCTGCTTCTGACACACTAAACTGACGCAACGTGTGGCAACAGCGAGGCAGGCAACAGGCACAGCGTCAACAAGTGCAGTGCAACGACTGTGGCAAGTTGTGGCAAGTGGTGCAAGAGACGACGCCCACGAGACGACAGACGAGGCCTCGGCTATCGGGGCTTCCTGCTGAGAAAAAGTGGCAAATACTGTGGCATATAAATGAAAATTAAGCATGTTTATGACTTGCAACAACAGACAGACGGGGCAGCAGAGGGGACCTCATTCACACGACACTAGAGTCAAGGCACACTGCATCCAAGCAGGGGGCGGTTGTGTGCAACTTTTGGGGAGGCTTGACAGAACCAGTTTAATGGTGCATGAAATTTCACCAAAAAAAAGTGAAGACAAAAAAAAAAACCAAAACTGTTCGGCGAAGCTGCGTCTAGCTAAGGTGGCAAACGTTGCAGCATTTGTTGACGGTTGCAAGTTGCAACACACACACACACGCAGAGAATGGAGGTAAGGGTTTGCGGGCATGTGGCAAGTTGATTTGCTTAAAGAAAGAAATTCACTTTCCTTTGCCACGCTCGACAAATTTTACTTTTTTTTTCGTATGTATTTTCTCATAGCCTCAAAGAAGGTCACAGTTGCTGTAGAGGATTCGAGACGCGATCGACGCGCTGCCTTTTTGCTTTGGACCTGGTCAAAAGGAAAATGCAACAAGCTACAAAAGCTGTAGTGGAGTGTTGCCCGACTGCAGAAAATCGCGAGCCAATTAACTAATACTGAATAGACTCAAAATCAACATCATCAAAATGAAAATATTATTATATTAAAATATTATTAAATAATATAAAGCATGATAACTTAAAATTATACAAATATTGCAACAATTATATAATCTATAAAGTAAATCATAGAATAATAATTACTTACGTGCACTATAAGCAGCATATACTGTAGTTCAGCAGCAGCTCTATTTTTTCAATATATCTGCACTCTTCACTCACAAGTAATTCACGCACAAAGAAAAAAAACAAAGAAAAAAATAAGACAGATATCGAAATTCAGCTCCTTTTTACTACCACATACATACATACATTTCTGTACACACATATACATATACACACAGATAGCAAGAAGGCAATTGAAGAAACACAAGGAGAATGAGCGCCATAAATGACGCATACAAATGCAAATACATACATACATGCAGCAATACTGTTGTATAGGTATGTACAAAGATCAAGAGCATAAATAATAATATGTATTACTTTCTCAATATATGCACTTTTGATTTCACTAAGGCAGCTCCTTTTCACATTACAATATTTCGATATTTAAACTAAGAATTTTCTCTCTAACACACACACACACTCACAAAAAAAAGCACAAAGAGAACGCGCGAAAATGAGACTTCTTTGCCACACTGCATTGTGATAAATGCATTGTAATAATTGCTTCCACTTGTGCTGCAATTTCAACACAGCCAGTGCAACACACGATATATTGCAACAATAATTAAAAGAATTCAAAAACACAAATGCTTCTATTATGCACTTAAATTAGCAGAAGATAAATTAAGCAAAGTTCCGCACAGGACGCGGTAAAGGTAACGGCGCTTGACAACAGGGCTGCATTTCTAATACGATTGCAAAATAAACTACATGTATGAAAAACATTGCGATCACTATCGATAGATTAATATCCATAACTATCGACCTCTGCCATTAAGTTCAAATGCTGTATATCGATATTGGTTATAATAGATTTAAATATAAATAATTTTATTTGTATTTGCGCAAATTAGCACAAATTGTAAATTTTTTTAAATGCCTGTTTTAACTATTACAACCAAGAGAGACTAGAAAATTATGGAATAATGATTAGCTTCTGGGTTTGCCTATTGCATATAGCAATGTGAACACACAAATCCATTAAATTTCCTAACTTTGGTTCGAAATAAACTAAGCACAGTCTTAACTTGATTTCGTTGCCTTAATGCTATCTCTAAGGCTAACAAACCCAAAACGCAAACACAATTGAATGCAACTTGCATTTGCAATGAGCGAAAAATACTTTTAATGAAAGTTGGCACTTGTATTTTTTTTTTTCGGTTATTCGTTGTTGTTGGTTTTTCGGTGAAATTGTTGTTGTTGTTGTTGGTTTTGATTTTGATTTGTGGCAGGCGACATGGAAAATGACAAGGAAAATGCTTTTGACTTCGTTTGACTTGCAAGTTGGCCTCAAGGTGTTTAAGCCATGTTTTATAGATTGGCCTATAGAAAACACTCGAGAGTTGAACTTGAGGCGCCTTAATTGACAGTTTTATTTGAACTTATCTGGAGAACTTGAACTTTTGTGGCAGAGAAAAGCCGAAGATTTTGTCATGACCCAAAATAAAAGTAAAGAAATCAAATTCAATGTTTAATAGTTGAGAAAGTAACATCATCAGTTTCACTTGCATAAAATAGCATTGAAAAATGCCGAAGTGACCCTTCATTCCTCCTGGGGCTGCTCCGTTTCATCCTCATCATAGGGCAGATTATTATGCATAGCAGACCAACGTGGAATGCTGAACAGAGTCCAGACCGGGATGATCATCATCACAAGCAGAGAACCCCAGCCGTAGATGGCCCTCTGTGCTGTTGTCAGCGGATAACGAGGTGGCCCCGAAATGGGCGCATGACGACGCACCTGCTGTAGTTGCCCAGGAAATCCACGTCCAATAATCACATGCTTGGAAACTCTAGCGAATGGCATCGTGGTAGTTAAAAGTTTAAGCACAGATTCACGTTGCATTTTATCAATTTCTAAATGGAAAATTATATGTAAAACTGCATTCAAAAATATTTGAAAAATATAAACTTACAGTAGCTACTATTCCATGTAGGAAATTTTGAATAGATTCTACAAATAAAATATGTGGAGAAACTGGAGACGCCTACTTAAGATCTGAAAAGTTGCCAACTTCCTATAATGGTTAAAAGTGCATTAAAAATTTTCGAAGGGTTTAATATTTGAATTGCGGCCAAAACAATCGCCACATTGTAATAAAAACAAAGCAATGTGAAATTATGATTACATTTTGGCATTGCGTGCGCAAACAATTGGCAACTTGCAAAGACACCCGCAACAGAGTCACGAGAGGCACAAGAGGAGAGAGATCAAAGAGCCATTACATAAAAAAAATGAGAAATGCCGCATCATAAGCAGGCAGAGTGGAAGAAAATATAGCAGCAAATCAGCGAAGTTGCGGATTAAGGCGGACATAGCCGTAGGGCATTTCCACAATTTGAAATTAATATTCAACCGAAGCTTTAGCGGGCTTTAGTATCAGGGTGGTTGTATACACTAAACAGCTGTTGCGTACATCGATAACACAAAGATGTGCTATCGACGGAATCGCCGCGCCGCCACATTCACAAGAGGTCAATCAGCTGATCGTTTACGCGCTTTTTATTGCCAAACAGAATGCAATTGGAACAAGTTGAAGCTCATAGAGCTCGCATCACAAAATACGAAGAGTTTATTAACGATGTGCTCAAGGAGGAACTCAAGCAGCTGGAGGCATGCCTCAATCAGTTTAATGCCGATATAATGGAATATGTGCAGCTCAAGAACACTTTGGAAACCTTCGAGGAACACATGACGGATGGCTACAAAACACAGCTCAACATTGGCAGCAATATATTTATGCAAGCGCGCGTCAGACAAATGGATAAAGTACTCGTCAACGTCGGCAAGGATACGTATTTGGAGATGGGCATCAAGGAAGCCCTCAATTTCAGTGATGTGCGCATCAAAATACTGACGAAACAGGCCGATGTTGTACGTGAGGAGAGTGTGAAGAAGCGCGCCCAAATCAAAATGGCGCTAATCGCAATCAGTGAACGTGAGCAGCTCCTGGAGGCAGCGGATAAATAGGGAGACACTTTCAATGTCAGCGGATTCAATAATGTGAGTACCGGAGCCTATATTATATATTTTGGTTTTTTTTTTTATTTACTAAAACCAAATTGCCAAAATATTCCGCTTGTAGGTAACCTACATTTCATGGCGGACAGCTTTTGACAGCCGTGGAAGTCGAAGCTCAAATGTGTGTAGCAAACAGCTTCTGCACACGAAACTAATTAAGGTGTTGGTAAATGTCTAAAATATTTAAAAATAAATATATACCGAAAATTTTGTTTTTTTTTATTTCGTTCTTTTTTTCACTAACATGTGGCAGTTACATACGCATACAATATAATTTATTTACAACATTTATAATTTAACCTGATTGGCGAACCGAAATGAAATATAAATTGTGATTTAGATGAGAATTGAATGATTTCCAAGTTGATTCAGGTTGTGGTTACTGTTAATTCTCTTACTTTGTCCGGATCACACATGAGAATCTGCGCCTGCTCCGTAAGGCGATGTGAGGTCTGTTGCATACACCTCATGCGATCGGCCATCTGTGGATTGAGGTGTGAATTGAATTAAGTGCGAATCGATTTCTAGAGGTTTCTGGGATTCTTGATTGTGGTAGCGGTAGGAAGAGGAAGGAGCGGCAGTTAGGCGATTGGAAATTCTTGCTGCTTCTGCACTCACTTCATTGTGCACACTTGGTCCCCTGGGTACATCATTGCCAGACGGCAAACGGCAGTTGACAGCGCTCCTCACACGTTCCATCTCCCGCTCAAGCAGTGCATAATCGCAGTGGAGTCGACAGTATTCATCGATGATGCGCAGCTTCTCCTCCAGCAGCTTATTGATGGTCTCGCTGGCCCTTTGATAGTATTGCCGGGAGACCTCATCGCTGCGTAGTTGAGCATCCTTCCATTTCATGAATGAATCGACAATCCTCGACTGCTGTTCATACACATCCATCTGTTCCCTGCAATAGTTACGTACTATTACTCAGCATATTTAGAAGGAGATCAGATCCTGGGATCAAGGTTCTCTCATAAATACATACTTTAGCTTCAGTTTCGCCTCCCTGCACTCATTGGCCAAGGATATGGCATTCGCCTGCAACTTTTCCTTGTCCCTACAGAGTCCATCGATTGCCTTCTTGTGTTGTTCCTCCTCCTGACATTTTTGCGACTCCAGGTGACGAAGCTTTCCACGGGATACGTCCACCTCCATCTGTCGTTTCTCTAACTGCTCCTTTAGGGATCTCTCTCGGCCTATGCTCTTCGCATCCTTCTCCTTCAGCGCCGTCAACTCTTCGCAGAGAAAATTGCGCTGAAAATTGGAGATTCAATTTTTATAAATATATAAATATATATTTTTTTTTTTTCCACTTACTTCCTGTTCCATTTCATTTTGCAGCTTCTCTAATCTTAGCAGACGATTTTGTAGCACTTTCACCTCCTGTTTGGCATCCTTCTGCTCCTTGCACAGAATCTCTGATCTCCTGAGCAGCTCCTCATAGTCTCGCCGCTGTTTCTGAAACTCCTTGTCCCGCACTTCCAGCATTTGACGTACCTCCTCTGCCTTCTCTGCTATAAATGCACATTTCTAGAGAATATAGATTTCCTCATTTTAGGTATACCTTTTTTGAGTTTAAGATCTATTTCATCCTGAAGTTGCCGGATTGCCTCGTTCCCCACATAATGTTTTCGCAGCTCCAGAATCTCTTGCTCGCGATCTGCCAGCCCCAAACTCAGGTTTTCAATTTCATTTACCAATCTCTCATTCTGCGAATTTTGAAAAAAAATTTTAATTTTATTATACAGTTTTTTGGATAGTCAACTTTTTTCTTTCTGTAACTATATTTCCCTTGTAAAGGGATCCAAAAATTATGATCTTAAATTTAAATATCTTTAAATGCAGTTTTGTTGTATATGTCAAAACTAGGAAATCGAGATATAAAACTTGAAAATAGGTTGATTTTTGACAAATTTATGGCATATGGAAGTTTGGAATAACTGAGAAGTGACATTTTCAGCTATAGATCAGGGCTTGTTGGGGGGTCCAAAAATGATGGTCTTAATTTTAACAAACTTTGAATGCAGTTTTATGGTATATGTCAAAACAAGGAAATCGAGATATAAAACTTGAAAATAGGTTGATTTTTGACAAAGTTGTGGCATATGGAAGTTTGGAATATCTGAGAAGTGACATTTTCAGCTATAGATCAGGGCTTGTTGGGGGGTCCAAAAATGATGGTCTTAATTTTAACAAACTTTGAATGCAGTTTTGTTGTATATGTCAAAACTAGGAAATCGAGATATAAAACTTGAAAATAGGTTGATTTTTGACAAAGTTATGGCATATGGAAGTTTGGAATATCTGAGAAGTGACATTTTCAGCTATAGATCAGGGCTTGTTGGGGGGTCCAAAAGTGATGGTCTTAATTTTAACAAACTTTGAATGCAGTTTTATTGTATATGCCAAAACTAGGAAATCGAGATATTAAACTTGAAAATAGGTTGATTTTTGACAAAGTTGTGGCATATGGAAGTTTGGAATATCTGAGAAGTGACATTTTCAGCTATAGATCAGGGCTTGTTGGGGGGTCCAAAAATGATGGTCTTAATTTTAACAAACTTTGAATGCAGTTTTATTGTATATGCCAAAACTAGGAAATCGAGATATTAAACTTGAAAATAGGTTGATTTTTGACAAAGTTGTGGCATATGGAAGTTTGGAATATCTGAGAAGTGACATTTTCAGCTATAGATCAGGGCTTGTTGGGGGGTCCAAAAATGATGGTCTTAATTTTAACAAACTTTGAATGCAGTTTTGTTGTATATGTCAAAACTAGGAAATCGAGATATAAAACTTGAAAATAGGTTGATTTTTGACAAAGTTATGGCATATGGAAGTTTGGAATAACTGAGAAGTGACATTTTCAGCTATAGATCAGGGCTTGTTGGGGGTCCAAAAATGATGGTCTTAATTTTAACAAACTTTGAATGCAGTTTTGTTGTATATGTCAAAACTAGGAAATCGAGATGTAAAACTTGAAAATAGGTTGATTTTTGACAAAGTTATGGCATATGGAAGTTTGGAATATCTGAGAAGTGACATTTTCAGCTATAGATCAGGGCTTGTTGGGGGGTCCAAAAATGATGGTCTTAATTTTAACAAACTTTGAATGCAGTTTTGTTGTATATGTCAAAACTAGGAAATCGAGATGTAAAACTTGAAAATAGGTTGATTTTTGACAAAGTTGTGGCATATGGAAGTTTGGAATAACTGAGAAGTGACATTTTCAGCTATAGATCAGGGCTTGTTGGGGGGTCCAAAAGTGATGGTCTTAATTTTAACAAACTTTGAATGCAGTTTTATTGTATATGCCAAAACTAGGAAATCGAGATATTAAACTTGAAAATAGGTTGATTTTTGACAAAGTTGTGGCATATGGAAGTTTGGAATATCTGAGAAGTGACATTTTCAGCTATAGATCAGGGCTTGTTGGGGGGTCCAAAAATGATGGTCTTAATTTTAACAAACTTTGAATGCAGTTTTGTTGTATATGTCAAAACTAGGAAATCGAGATATAAAACTTGAAAATAGGTTGATTTTTGACAAAGTTATGGCATATGGAAGTTTGGAATAAGTGGAGTGATATTTTAAATTTATAATAGATAGTGATAAATAGACGTTCTCAACTTGTAATTCCAGTTCATGTGTTGAGGGTTTGTGGTGTATGCTTGGGATCTGCTCGGGATTGCAAATCTGTGGCGTCTCAAAAACTTCTAGTTGTTGATGATGTTCCATTTGTTGCTGTTGTTGTAGCTGTTGTTGTTGCTCAACATGTTCCGTTAGCTCCTCAAGATCACGTTGAAACTCCTCGATGATGCTCAGATAATTATCGCGTGTGGTCTGCAACAGTTCTGTTTGGGATTGGCAGTGGAGGAGCGTGTGCTCCAGCTGCTGGCGATGGGGGCAATCCTCGCCCATGTCCGTCTTCATGGTAGAAAGAAGAAGAAGCGGCAGATGATATATAGAGAGTATATATATGATACAGAGTACTCTCCTCAGTATTAATCTCTGCTTACCATAATCAATATATTTTGGTAGACTGAAGTCAGACTTTGTTTACTTTGTTATATTATTATTATTATTGTTGTTGTTGTTGTTGTTGCATTGTAATTATTTGCGGTGTCAAATGTTATATTTGTTGGGTTTCGTGTCGATATCGAATTCCATTCCATCTCCATCGAAATCGTCGCATCGAAAATATTTATAACTGCCGCGTATTTCACCTACATTACCAATATTTCATTTGATTTCATTTCAATAATATCGCTATTAAAACTTTGTCACGATAACTGCAAAAGGAAAAAAAAACCCTATTGGAACCACCCCCATTAGTCACCTCCTCCTCTCCTACTCCAGTTTCTAAAAACTAAACTTCAAGGTGGCAAAACTTTCGCTTCGATTTGTTTCACCTCGTCTCGGGTTACCTTTCATAGTATGCATATTCTTTGAATAGTTTTATAGTTATGTTTCTATTATATTTCTATATATCTATTATTATTTGACACGATTTGTGGATATGTTTCTTTACACACATATAGAAAGCCATCATTGAAGTTTGACAAGGATTTGTGACAGCTCTATCAGTTCTATTCTATCTCCTCTGTAGGGGACTTTAAAGCAGGACAAGAAACGGGGGATTATTGGATACACGATATACTTATTACTAGAATATTGACTGTCATATGTCATTGTTGTTTTTATTAACGACTTTAGCAGAAACTCAATAGAAATACATTTTATTTAGAATGATTATTGAAAAAAGTAAATTCTGTAAGATATATCGATAATTTCATAAATATATAATTAATTGAAATTAACTATTGCTAAAATTTTCCTTATTTGCACTAAAATAATTTTGTAAAAAATTATTTATATTAACAAAAAATGTCCTTAATAATTTCCTAAAGAATTGTATATATTCTATATATAATTAGTTATTTAAAATTCAATTAATCAATTGATATATTTCTATTTCTT
Organism: Drosophila quadrilineata; assembly: GCA_018150725.1. NCBI lineage: Eukaryota > Metazoa > Arthropoda > Insecta > Diptera > Drosophilidae > Drosophila > Drosophila quadrilineata. The sequence goes on from JAECWN010000452.1 coordinate 2,126,743, forward strand.
TTAAAAAAGAAAACTATTTGCATTTTTTCCAAAAAAAAAACCCTAAACAAACGCACATAATTGAAAAGATTTTTAAAAAATCAGCCAAAACAAATATCCCTAAAATCTAAATTAAAAATTGCACAAATTCTGACAACTAAAATTATTTTTCAAAAGAATATAGTACTTCAGACACTTAGGGAACATAGTATTTGAGATTTTTATAAATATTTATATTTATTTATATTTTATATTTATTTTTTTATTTTATTTATATTTGACAACAATATTGAGGTAAACTCACAGACTTACAGACTGTCAACAGTTTGTGGCAGACACAACGAAGCAATTTGCAACTTTGAGGCAACACTTTTGCCTGTTTGCCACTTGAAAACAATTTGCACTTTTGTATATTTTGAAAGGAAGTTTGTTTTTGTTGTGTTTTTCACTCGCGCCAAGGAGAAACTTTTTGCTAATTGCGGCAAGTCGAAACCGTAAGCCGATAACCGTACAGCTCCCGTAAGGAGGACCGTCTACGGTTAGCTGTCAGTTTGTCGTATCCGTATTCGTATCCGTATCCGCGTCCGCGTCCGTGTCTGTTTACCAGGCCTGGCACCTTGGCAATATTATCGCCTTGACGAGCAGACACTTGATGTTGATGTTGATGTTGATGTTTGTTGTATGTGGAAGAGGCGAAGCACGAAACGGGGTTGCAAGTTGACGAGGAGAGTAGGTTCAGGGTGGAGTAGGTTCAGGTTTAGAGGTGTTGTGGGTGCAGCTAATTAAGGCACGTAAATTGTTTGTTTTATGTCTTGATTTTATGTAGCTGTCGTCGCAACTCTGATTCGACTCAACGTTCCTTGACTCCATGGATGATTATAATATTTCCCCAGCTCCCCAAATAGAGACAAAGAGAGAGTTCAGAACTTTGATTTGTTTCACACGAATAAATAGCAACGACGACGACGATGACGAGTGCGAATTCCGAGGACTTGGAACTGGGATTCGCCCACACCACCGCCACCACCATCACCACCACAAGGATATGCATATCAGTTGTGAAGGTTCGCGTGTCGATTGTGGGTAAATAAATAACACGAAACCTATTTCCCGAATCCCTCCTCTCTCTCTCTCTCTCTCTCCCTCTCTCATCAAAGTCCTCGGCACAGAGTTCACAGCTCTCGGCTCAAATTGCAGTTGATTCAACCCAAGTAAAGCTACGAATGAACGATTTGTATTTGTCGAACGTTTCGACAGCTTTCTGATTTATTTTTTTAAAACAAAATTTTATTGTATCTGTATAACCCCTTACATATCTCGATATATGTGTGTATATCTATCTATATGTGCCTGGAATTGGTATATATAAATCATGGAACTTAAATTCCTTTGACGTCTGCATGCAACAAACGACTTTTAGCCGAAAGAAAATGCACTCTCAGACGAGAGTTGCTAAAGAAAGTTATAACAAATTTTATCATCAATTTCAAAATGACAATTTCTATCTGCATTTTGCACATCTTTGGCCATATCTCGAGAGATACTCAGAAACATGTTAAACAAAGTTTTATAAAATAATCAATGTGAAGATCTTCCATTTTTTTTTTTTTTTTTTTTTTTTTTTTTTTTTAAAATACTCTAGGGGAAGTTTTCTTCTTATTTGGTGATTTTCCAACAAATATTTCAATATTTATTCAGTATATGTGGTTTTTCAAACTTCATTTAATTTAAATGCTTAAATTTATTCTATGGAAAAAATAGTGTATAAATTAATGATTTCAACAACTTCAGTGGCAACCCTCGGCGTGGTATTGACAGGGATTGCATGTGTAGTGCACATATTTCTGTGGCAGAATATGGAATAGATATATGTATATATATATACCCATCAACAGATATCTATAGCAGTGTGTGTTGTATATATAGCTGAGTACAGCCTGTCGATTTTGGCGGGAACTTATTCTACATATATACATATATTATATACTTGTATATACCATATATCAATAGAAAGAGATAGAGTAGTTGTTTTGGTTAAGGAAATTGAGACTCTCTTTTTTGTCTGACAATTGTAACTTTTTTTGGGCTAAAACTAAATTAAACTATGCTTAAAGTGAAGCAACACTACACGGAGGTTGTTGCTGTTGTTGTTCCAATAGTGGTTGTTGTTGTTGTTGTTGTTGTTGCTGCTATTGTTGTAGTTGTTGTAGAGGTTGTATTTATGGAGTGGGCAGGTGTTGAGGGTTTGCTATCATTGGGCTGCATTTATCAAAGTACATTCGATAAGTTATCAGTTATGAGTTATACGACTATGTATCTGAATATATACATATGTATATAAAGATAGATAGTTTATAGTTAATGTTTATAGACTTACACATATGCGCAGTTGCCGAGATTCATTCAATTCCGCAAAGATCTCCTCTATAGCCTCGCAGAAAGGATTGCAATCGTTGTCCTCGTTGAAGATTTTGTGATATGAGAACGGTACTTGACGCTGAACGAACGGTATATAAAGAATATTACAGTTATTGCTTATAAATATAAATAGTATTTCTAGAGATAGATAGAGTTGTCTTACCAGCCTCGCCAACAGTTCAGCGGTCTCACAGAGTATCCGTTCCGTCTTCTTGTTTATGGCTCTCTCGGTGTTGTATCTGCATTGAAGATCCTTGCGTTCAGCTACAATGTCTTTTATAATATAATATATTTGAATATACAAATTATTTATATATTTAATTGACACAAATTCTAATAAAATGTGCTTAGGTCCCACAAAAGATACACTTACCACTATTGCGAGATTTCAATGCCTCATAACGGTTGTTTATTTCCTTGGCACAGGCATCAAAGGCAAGCAATCTATGATATAAAGCATTCACCAGTTTTCCATCGCAATCATCCGTTTTAAACATTTCAGATACATTTAACTTCTTCAACTCATCGAGACTGCAATCCAGATTTCTCAACTGACACCGCAAGTTCTCCAGTTGTTGTTGGGCTGTTGATCGTTCCGAGTTCTACAAAAGTTAAGAGCGATATTTTTTGAAAATTCTGTAAATAAAACTATGTTATGTGAAACTCACAACTTTTTGATAGTAGCCCACATGGAGCTTACGTAGATATTTAATAGCCATATCGTTGTTATTGCCGTGGATGAATCCTATGAACTCCTGTAACTCATTGTTGAGCATGTTGAAGAGATCCCCTAGCTCATTGTCCTTATCGGCGAGACCCTCGAACAAACGATTTGTGGCATCCAAGGTTGTCTGATCAATTTCGTGATCATCTTCATCACTGCAACCGCACTGGGCATCCACTTTGTGCTCCGCCAATGACTGCATCGCCTGAAGCTGGAAGGAATACAAATATATAATATTTGAAATTCTACTAAGTTTTTGAAATTTCAAGATCTCTAGAAATCAAAGATTTCAAGGCATACCATTACTTGATTTTTCTAAGCAATAGCTGAATATTTTTTTAATATTCGAAAAATTGTCAAATAACAAAAAGTTTTCGAATCCTACCTTTTGATTGAGTTGGGCTATACATTCATCCTTGAAAATGATTTTCTGTTGGGCTGTCCTCACGCTTCCATCTAGGGCAGATAGCTGAGATCTTAAGTATATGATCTCATCATGTTTGGTTGATATTTCCTCAATTAGAGATTCCATATTTTTGTTCATCTATAAACGAGGGATACCAAATAATACATTTGCAACAATGAACAGTTATTTATTTAACAATTAACACAATTTAAGGAAAACTTGATCAGAATTATTTGAGAATCCGTACGGATTTGGAATTCATCTTCGGTTTTCCCTGGAACGGAGTTAGGTAACATCCAAGCAAACTATATACATCTGTATATATGGCAGCTTACCTTATCGGATTCACTGGCCAGAGGACAATCACAATCCTTGACGCCGAGCAGTTGATTAACGGTCAGCGTCTCCAGGCACAGATCCTTGGTGTTCCATACGTTGCCATGGTACGCCTCCTGCACCAGCTTAATGATGGCACACAGATCCTTGCGCAACTTATGATTCTCCTCGACACTCTGCTGCTGTTCCCCGCGTGCCGCTTGCATAAATTCCTCCAGCTTCTTTAAGGTAGCAGACTCCAGGCATGTTTCGTTCTCCACTATCACATAGTTGATGCGCAGCAGATAATCAAGCCAATCCTGATAGGTTAGCAGACGTACCTGCAAAGTAAGGAGGTTATTTATAGAAAATTCTGATTGATAGGATACTAGGGATATACTGTATTTTGCTCGAAACTAATTGAATTGAAGAGGATATTCGAAAGATCCCCCCCGTATGGGGTATATATTAAGCAAAAGGGGAAGGAAACTAAATAGGGGCATATTATATTATAGATATTAAGTAATTACCTCTTGATAGGCATTCGAATCTCCTGCACAATTATCGTCAATCTCATAGAGTCGCTCTAGAAAATAATTATTCATTTCATAAATGATCTTTCCACTATCGCCGCACAGTTGGAGCAGTTTCTGGAGCTGCTTGCGATAGTGATCGGTGGCCAGAGGCTGTGTGTGGGCAACACATTGATCGTGTGCAGACGTATCCTTGCGCAGATTTCTTATGCCTGCCATGGCGGCATCTCTAATCGACTCCAATTCCTTCACAAATGGCAGTTGTGGTAGCAACGACGTCAACGTCAACGCCGGCTGTGCAGTCGACGGCAACGGCGACGGCGACTGCGCTGTTGACTGCGGCTGCTGCTCATCGGCAATCGCTGGCTTCGTTATGTCCAAGCCCATGGTATTGGCATCCAAGCGAAATCCACCACGATTTTGACTCATTGCTGTTGTTTCGAAAATCAAGTTCGATCTTAAAAAATATATGAAAAGTACAATTTTATTAAACAATGGGGAGAAAATGCGTATTCCCAGACTCACGCTATATATGAATTTGTATGTTCGCCACAAACTAGAATTAAAATTAAACAAATAATAATAAAAAAAAAGTGAATGCTGACATTGTCAAGGCACAGCTGATGCAAATCTCATTGACGGATCTTGTTTTGTGAGAGGCCAAATTCCGACTCGACGCTCTGTGAGTTTTTCCCACCCCCGCACCCCACCATAAACCAAAAAAATTCAAAATTATTAACTTTTAAACACAACAACAATTCATAGAAACAAGCTCAGTCTGAAATTTGAAGTGCGTTCACAGCGCTTCGTAACAGAGACTGTGACGTCAACAGCAACACCGGCTGTTGATTAACATAAGCTGTAATCACTGCAGACAGCGGCGAGAGCAGTGATGTGCAGCCACTGTTAGGTCAACTGCAACTTAAACAGCGACAGCGCTGCTGACGTCGTCGTCGGCTTCAACTTTGGCATCAGCGTGTTTCTGCGTATCTTTTGTTTGTTGCCTTCTGACGTAGCTTTTGTTTATTTTCATAGGCCTTATGCACACACACTAATATCAGACCATGTCAAGATCTATATACATACATATGTTTTGTATATCGGCACACGATACGGTCTCGTATTTCGCAGTCCACTTCACCTCCCTTCGCTTACCGCTGCTTACAAAAAAAGTTTCGATTTTTGGGGCTTTTTTTTATTTGGGCTTTCGTTTCGAACGTGGAGAGCGGCGCGTGTGCTGCCCGTTGCGCTTGGAGACCAGACGGCAACTGAGCGTTAAACCAGCACACACCAGTCACACACACACACACACACACCTTTGCTTAACACACACATGCCTCTCACAAATGCTGCTTGTTTGGGCAATATCAGTTTACAATTTGACGTCGTATGTAAAGTGGAAAAGCATGTGGGGGAAGTGGAAGCAGAGCATACGATAAGCAAGAAGAAGTTGGGAATTTTAGATGGGATTATTATATAGATTTGATGAGAGAAAGTCTACAAAGCTCATAAACTATATAAATCAATAATTAGGCAGCAAAAGTTTAGAATTAAATGTGAGAATATTTTAGAAAGTAGTTTATATTGAGAATATCTTTTGCAGAGAATCTATCGAAAGAACGCTATAATTGTTGAACGGAGCAGGGAAAAGTTGCGAATTTAATAAGAGAATATTATGTAGATTATTTAATATTAACGGGCTGAAGAAGTCTGATGGAAACAAACTTGAAAACCCATAACTTTTTTTTACTTTTATTGACAAAGTACTAGATATCTGTGAGTCTGTCATTTCTTAAGCTTAACTAAGTTCCCAGAGAGAGAGAGAGAGAGCGCTGTTCCACCTGCTCTCCCATTTCACTCTCTCTCTCTCTCTCTCTCTCTTTGCCTTTGGCGCCTGTAGCTTAGTTCTTGGCCTTATCAGTGCTTACGCTGATCGGCATCAAAGCTTGCATCTCTTTCTATATTTTATCGCTCTCTCTCTCTTTCGGAGTGTCTATATTGACACAAGTTCTTAACATATTTTCATTCTTTTGTGGGCCAGAAAACATGCGGCTAAGAAGCCTAATTTAATTGATAAATAATTATAAATGGCGACTTTAGCCGATAACTATATTTGCCGCCAGGTGAGATCACGAAAATATTTAGCAAGCTTTTTAAAATATATACATATGTATGTACATATATAAAACTAGAGATTTGAGAGAGATCTTTATATAAATTCTATGACAAATTTGCATGTTGTTTCAAATAATTATAGATTTTGCAAATCAATTTTTCTTGAACTTTATTGTTAAAATTAGAAAAATGTCAGCTAATTATACTGATTATATACATATATAATATAAATAGAAAAAGTTCCCCTTAGCTTATAAATAAAAAGCGCAATTTATATATAATTATATACATATATTTTTAATTTTCAATACCTATTTTCTAACTAGTCCCTTCAGAAGCTGCTCTATGCGTTGTCCTGTTTCCTTATCAAAGTATTTCTCAGCCCGTAAGTTTTCTGCGTTGATCCACAATTTCCTTTGCTTTATGAATTCTTGGTCGTCTTTTATTGCCGCACTTTTCATTTCATAATACTCTGAAGTTTGCAGAATCAAGCTATTCTCAAAGAACTCCACGTAGGTGTATCTGGAGTCCACGCCCAAGTCAAAGAGCATGCCAATGGCATTTTTAAGTTCCTCTTGTTTAAACTCATTGCCCAAGCGATCCTCGTTAACCATGGCCAAGAGCTGTTCCCTCAGTCGAGTAGCTATTTGTTTATGCCTGACAATCTTTAGGAAATATAATTATAAAATTAAATCTGACAAATCTGTTTGGCTTACTTCATTTCTGAATATGACTACTCCCAACTTGTAGATGGTATATTGACCCCTTATCTTAATGTAAGTGTCATTCATGTATCCCAGGATATCGTTGAGCATGCGCATTGTCACCTGATGGTGCAACCATGACTGTTGCAGTTTATTCAGGAAGTCAGAAGACGCAGTTTCAACCAGTTCCATGCGCAGTTTCTTCATCACTTGATCTGTCAGCAAATCGCTCAGTCCATTATAAATATGAAATCCATGCTTGTTGGTGACGACAGTGAAAGCTTGGTTGTAGACTTCGTCCTGGGAAATATTTGGATTTCTGTGCCGTACACCTTGTATGGATTTGGATAGAATATTCCAGATCGTACTAATATATTTCTCATCCATGGCCAAACTGCAATTTGAATTTTTAAAATCGATTAACACTGTTAAATTTATAACAGATCGTTGTTATCGAGTTATGTATCGATATATTGACGTGATTCATAGTTGACGTTTATCTGCCGTCAAGCAATACCAAAAAACAGCAACAAAACGAACCAAATGTAATTCAATGAATGAAACTTCATGCAACGAATAAATATAACTTAAAGTTGCGTATTATTATTTAACTATTCGATATATTAAGGGTGTAAAATGGATTCACACAAATTCAATAAATACCTGTTTCTCTTTGTGGGCTGTCCGCTTTGTTTCTGCACTGCTTTATCTGGTCAACTGAGGAGCTGTACAACGGCTGTGTAAGACAGCAGTGTTGGTTAACGTCGCTGCCTACACCAATCTGAGTTTTAATCGATAACTATCGCAAACGCGCCAAATTCAATTCCAAACAAATTGCATTACTCTTAGAAGCAAATACTAATAATTAATTTCAACGCTCATAAACGTTTTATTTATATTAATTTCCATACATAAGAACAAAAATTTATGTACAATTCATATGTTCTTGCCACGCCTTTTAGCTGCATTTTCTACTGCTCGCATATGCTTAATAATTATTTAGTTAAATGGACACTCTCACATCATCATTTAATGCAAAATGTAAATTTTTGTGTTGTGACTTATAGAGTAAATCAAATCCAAAACGTATATGTGTGTGTGTGTGTGTGTGCTTAATGAGAATTTAAATTACAAGACAACACTGCCTGGCATATACATACATATGTATACATTCTATACTATATAATTATCTCCAACTGAAGATGAACAACTTACATAGTACGTACAATTAATGAATTTCTTATTAGTTGCATATAAGCACGAATATAATTGTGTATATATGTATATATGCATATAAAAAATCCGATCTTAAAATTTTTTCAATTTTTTGTTTTTGTTTTTTGTAATAACTTTAAACTCGAGCTCAATGCGTTTTCAAATTTGTGGATTAACGGGATGTGGAGAAGGGGAGAGCGAGAGATGCATAAAAATGTACATCCAATGTTTACTAAAAATTTATTATTCAATTATAAATTTATTACTTTAGCTATATATTTATACTTCTGCTTAGACTTTCGTTTCCTTCTGCATTGATCTCTTTCTTTTTTTCTTGTGGCAACTTCTGTGAATATCCTTCAACTATATTGTGTAGATGTGTGTGTAGAGAAATCTATTCTATTGTTGCAGGATTTCTTGTTGTTGTTGTAGAAAAACAAATAGAAATATTGCAAAACCAAAAAAAAAACAAAATTTTTCTTTGAATATTTGGATTCGTTTTCTTTTCGTGTGAATTTTGAGTATGGTCAAAAAAGAAAGTAATTTTTTATAAATTGTAGGCGAGAAATATTAGAAAATATGAATAATCAATCAAAAATGATAACGGCGATTATGTGGGAAATTTATGATAACCTTAGAATTTTGAATATCCTTTTGTCAGGCTTACAAATTTAACAATATCGAATAGATTTTTTGTGTGTTTTGTTTCAAAATAAGCTTGCGAGTTGGATTCTTCAGGGATTCTTCGCTTATGTAGATTTTAGGGTTTTTTTTTTTGCTGCCTTCCTGTTGTTATCGTGTTGCGGGGGGCGTGGGTTGGTTGAAGTTGTGGTCAGATCGATGCTGATGATGTTTCCCTTTTCTGTGAGCGAATTGAACAGATCTTCCTTCTATTTTCTGTTGTTGCATTCTTGTGGGTGACAGTTTGAGGAGTAGTGTGTGTGTGTGTGTGTGGGAGTGCTTAAGCCAAATAGATGTACACCTTGCGATCCTCTGGCGTCCGCGCCAGATATTCACGCTCAATGAGTCCCTCGATGCGTTTCTTGATGAAGACGGGCGAGGGCAAGAAACGGGATTTCAGTTGCGACGTTACGTCCGAAACAAGCAGATTGTGCTGTAAAATATATATTTAAGTAAATTACAAATTTTTCGAAAATTTTTGGTATATATTTTTCAAAAACAATTACCGCCATGCGTTTGCGTGCTTTCATAATGCGTACAATGGCCGCTTCAATTTCATGTTTACGATCCTCATCCACTTTGCCACGCGTCTCCTTGCGTTCCGGCTCCGATTCGCCCTTGGCGGCCACTGTCTGAATCTTTACCCTGGATAGGGGAGTATATATATTGATATAGTATGCAATATACATGTATGCGTATGGTTAGGAATACCTGTGGAACTTGGATATAAATGCATCGTTCACATAAAACTCATCCGAGGGCTCAATGTCTTTTGTTTTCGTCTTGGAGTTGCGCACGAGCAGACGCTGTGCCGGCTTGCCCATGGACAGGGATTGCAGGGCACGCACCAGCTCCCGCTCGGGTATATCCGTCTCCTGGTGTATGTCATCGTAGGTCAGCACATCCCGATTGTTGAACAACAGCAAAACGCACATCTATCAAAAAGATTCCAACAAAATGTCATAGATGTCATGATGAACTGGGGGATTGGGTCACTTGCCTGATAGGTAGAGACTTGCAGTATATGTTTGCGCGTTGTGGTTGGCACGGCGCAGCCACTTGAACTAGAGCTTGGCCCATCCTTGTCCTTGTCGCTGTCAGTTGCCTTCCGGCCATAGAATACGGCATTTATATAAGCAGTGCCTGTTGACACAAAATGAACAACAAGTTAGGAGTGGTTTAAGAATCATAGAAATTAATTATTTTAATTTTTTTTTAAATTAAATTTAATTTAAGAATTTATGTGGAACTCAAGTAAAAATTTAAATATAAATTTACACACAAGTGTTGAGTTGATAAAAGTACCAAGGGGAAATTGAAATTTGAATTCAATTTAATTTTAAGCAGAAAAATTTAATATTTTCTTGAATATATTAATTAATTATTTAATTATCTTTATTAATTATTTTAAATCAAATCAATTTGAATATTCTTTTTTATTAGACATTTTTTAATTGAATTTAATTCTTAGAGGGCAAATATATTGTATATTTATTTATATATATTTCTTTATTTGTGATTCTTGTCGATGTTAAATGTTCACTATGAGTAACTTTTGTAAAGTAATTATATATTTAATATGTTTTATTAAATATATAGTTAAATGCTATTGACTTACCCATTTGTGGCTGTAGCGTTAATTGTCGGCCAGAATGTTTATCGAGATAGAACTTTTTAAACACTTCGAATGCCTCGCGAGGCGCTGCCGGTATGTTGCAATTTGGAGTTGCCGTCTGCAAAAAAAAAACATAAATTTAAAAATAAAAATAATGGGAATTGAGGTTAGAGGAGTAGTACCTGTGTGGGCCAGAAACCGGTGGTCAGGATGCGCACCGTCAACTCAACGCCGCTCAATGAAAAATTGTTATTATTTACATAACTCTTAAACTCATCCATAATTGTATTTGACACGGACATATCCTTGAACATGCCCTCCAGCTTTGATGTAAATTGACAGCCACATTCAGTCTGCAAGAAAACAGTGGAAGGATATATTGAAGAATCTCCATATGCAATGGGAATGTTCAATTTGGGGGTCACCTTTAGTTTGGATATCATGTTCTTCTCAAAATCATCAGACACTGATTTGTTGAGCAGCAAACGTTTGGCCAAATGTGTCTTGTAGTAGCGCTCAAAGACATCCTTTTCGAGCAGGAAGCGGAACAGCACCATGGTCTTGTCCAAAATGGTTTCAATCTCCTGCTCGCTCATCTACAACAATTATTTGGAAAATATATATATATTTCGAATTTTAAAAAGTTTTTAAAACTTACGCCCTTGCCGCCCTTTTTCAGTTTATCGTCAATGAATAGCGATAGATATTCGGGGGACTTGATGTTGAGGTTGAGGAAGTGCTCGAAGTCAGCGGAGATGACGTTCTTGAAGAGTCGATCATTGCTGAAGGAGTGCAGCAGGAACTGATCGAAGCGATCCTTGAGATCGAGTAGATTCTGGACAAATGTAATGGGATTTGTGTTGCCATTCTCCTCCTCCTTGACCAGCATGCTGCCCTGTTCGCGCAGATATGCCGACATGGTATCCGCGATCACCTTGAGTCCCTCCTCCTTGAGTCGCGAGAACAGCTTGTATGTGCATGCCAGATCCTCGGTCTTGGAGTTCTTGATCATGTAGACAACACCAGAGTTCTCCATTTCCACTATGGTGCGCATGTGTTTCTTGATCAGCTCCTCCTCCACCACACGCACTATGCGCGGCTCCGTATCCTTATCCAGATAGAGGGCGGCACGGGACGATTCCTCGGTGATGCGTGCTTCGACTTTCTTGATGTAAACGCCAGCGTTATTCTCGGCAAGAAAGTTCTGCGATTCGAATTTATAGAAGGCCGCCGATTGGGCAAGGAAGGGCTTCTCAAAGTCCTCCTCGTAGACGGTGCGCGAATTGATGCCCAGCGTTATGAGCATGGTGCAGGCGTTTTTAATGGCCAGATGATTGATGGCCTCCCCATGACGCTCCTCCAGCACCATGCCCAACAGTTTCTCCCTCAACGCTTTCTGTATCTCCGGGAAGCGAACAACCTGTCAAATGGGAAGTGTGGGAACTCTCATTACAAAAAAGTCTCCACTTATTTTTGGGAGTTGAAACTTCACCTGATCTCTGAAGAGAATCAGACCCAGATTGTATACATTGTCGAGTCCACGCTGCTGCACATAGACACGATCCATGTACATGAGTATATCCCGTATCATGACCATCGATGTCTGATGATCGGTCCAGGCCTGATTCAGCTTCGGCAAAAAGTTGCTATGCAAACTCTCCAACACCTCCTGACGAACCTTCTGCTCCAGATGCTCGGAGACTACCTCACGCAGTCCATAGTAGAGACGAGTGCCATGCTTGTGCAACACCATGTTGTAGGCATTGCGATACAGTTGCTCGAAGGACAGCCCCGAGTTGTTCTTCTTCTGTATCTCCTGTATGGCATTCTTCAACGTTGCCCAAATACTCTCCACATACTTCTCATCCATGGAGGCCTGCAAAAGACAGAGAGAAATCCAGGATTAGTTTTGCAAAGGAGTGGAGCAGTTTCTAGGTGTTGCTCTCTAGGATTAGGCTAACATTGAAGGCATGCCGCTTGTACTCCGGCTTCCATAGCGCATATTTGCGATCCTGATCACGTTGCTGACCACTTCCGCCGGGGGATTCCGTCCCAGCAACCGAACGGGCTAGATAACGTGTCGACATCGGTCGTATATGTTCAGCCACTGGGTACGTCCTTGGCCCAAACTGCTGATGCTGATGCTGCTGCTGCTGCTCCGGCATGTGCCTCATGTGCATGTGGCGAGGACGGATATTGAAGTGACTGAAGCTGCCACCGATCCGGATGGAGCGCTCCGCTCTAGCGCCTCCATAGTAATAAGGCCTATTCAGATTATTCTGATGCATGTAGGGATCACGATGAGCAGCATATGGACGCGGGTGCACAAACTGCGGATGAGCACCTGGTGCCCGCTGCTGCTGCTGCCGCTGCTGCTGATGGTAGCTGCCTTCATTGGCTACAGTCTGTCTGTAGAGTGCATGCTCCCAGCTGTATAGTTGCTCCCCAGGCAGGTGATATGCCTGCTCCGCCAGCAGTGCATAGTCGGGATCTGCAGCGTCCGCCAGAGGATTGTTGTTGGTGTGGTTGCTCCCTTGGGCAACACGTGTTCGGCTTTCGCCGTTTGGTGGTCTTATAGACATCCGCCAGGTGGCGCTAGCGACTAGTTGGGCAAGCAAAAAAAAAAAGAATAAACTAAACACAAAACTCGCGATAAAGAAAATACTGCTCAACAATTTGTCGATATTCTCGAACTCTATACTCGAAATTGAAAATCCGTTGAAGTTTAAGTCGTTTTTTTTTTTGTTTTTGAAATTTTGTCTACACCCGATTGTTTCAGTTATATTTCTTAGGCTCTCTGAAGCTCCAACAAAGCCTGCTTAGTTGCTAGTAAAAGTTTTGCAAAATATAACTAAAGTCGAAAAATTTATAATTCTCAAATTTTAAAAAAAAACTTGGTTAAAAAGATTATTATTTTTCAATTTAATTTCAAAAAAAAAAATCATGTTTTTCATTCAAACTTAAAAGAAAATTTGATCTCTTTCACAAGTTAATTTTGAATTCTAAATTCTAAATTTAAAAATTATCCATTATATTATTTTAAATAAATAAATATAAATTATGAATATGAAGAAGACATAATAATTATGAGGGAATATTTTGTTAAATGACTTAAGTTTCTATCTTAAAAAATCTTTTTAAAGATCTCTTTATGAAAATAAAATTTTTAATTCGATTAGTTTAAAATTTTGCTTAAAAATTGATTAATGTTGTAATTAAAAAATAAAACATATCCAAGTAATATTATATGCTTTAAATTTTTAATTAATTAATTAATTAATATCAACAGTTTCATAATTAAGAAAATTTATTGACTTTTTAAAGATTATTATAAAAAATGTGCTTTATCAATTACATTAATTTAATATTTTTATATTCAAAATGAGTATTTTTTTTTTTTTTTTTTTTTTTTGTATTCAACCTTTTGATTGTACAAATTATCAATATAAACAAATATAAATTATAAATATTTTTTATTTCTGTAATATTTAAAAAATTTTTATAATGTGAGAAAGACAAATTTCTTTTTATTATTAATTTCACATTATTTGATTAATTTTTTTTGTTTTATATTACTATTATTTTTGTATTCTGTTTATGTTCGCTGGTCAACAGCACACGTTATGATCATTGCAATATCTTATCGCCCCGTTTGTTTGGAATATCAAAAATGCTGTCAAATCATGCTCACGCCGGCAAAAAAAAACCGTAATAAAATATGTGCATACATAATCATAACAAACAGATCATGTGTTAAAGAATGTATGTGTGTGTGTGTGTGGGAAGGGGGGGTAACTTACCGGAAAGGCGCGTATGCGCATTTTGCCCTCCTTCTTGGGAGGATTGCCGCGTAGATTCATGTTGTGTAGACGTTGGCGACACTGCTCCTCCTCCTCCACTTTTCACAGCACGACCGCAGCAGCTAAACAATGAGCTTCCGCGGTAACAGCGACGGCAGCAGCAGCGTCGAAGTGCAGCGGCGTAAACAAATGATGACGGTTCTCACTCTCTCACTCTCTCTCTCTTTTTACTCTCTTGCTCTCAATTGATGCTTTTCTATGACTTTTAGTTGGTGTTGTTAGTTTTGCTCTAATGAAGTTTGTGGGCGGCGAAGTGTCTGCAAAAAGGAGCGCGAAAAATCGTCGTTGAGAAATAATAGAAAAAATAAAAAGAAGAAGAAAGATAATATTGTAGAGTTAAAAGCTCCACTACTCGTTGTTTTAATTTCTTGTTGCTCTATCAATTTTATTATTATTATTTTTGTGATGTTTTGTTTGTTTATATTTCTTGCAGCAACTGTGTTTTATGTCTCTTTGTTACAGGAATTCGCAGATGCCGCGCTCGCTCTCTCTCACTCTCTCTCTTTCTTACTCCCTCTGTTCTCTTCGCATCTCTTCTCGCTATTTTCGTTGTCTCTGTGTATGGATCTTCAGCAATTCAACGACTTTTGTTGCACACACACACACACCGACACACACGTAAACCACATATACACTCACATATAACGCACACAGATATTAAAGAAATAAAATAAATTCCAAAATTCAAATCAAAGCAAAATGTATAAACGAAAAACTCACACGGGCCGCTAGAAATCGTTGCTGGCGTTTTTTGATGAATAATTTTTTGTTACGTTTTCTGTGTGCGTTGCATGCAATTAAAATTTTCCGAAAACTTCACAATTCAACGCTTTAATTCTTATCAAATATGGCTCTGAACGCACTACACTTGACTATAAAACTCAGTTTGTTTAAATGTGGTTTCAATTTTTCATTACATTACATATATTTCTTTCTTTTCCTTTCAATTCGTTTCGTTTTTGCTATTTCACTTTTTCATACATTTCAAAGAGACCAACTGCGTTTGTGTGCGTGTGTTTTCGCTGCCTGTGTGTTTGTGTGTGTGTGTGTTTGTGTGCTGCTGCTACTTTTGTTGTTGTGTTGTACCTTTTTTGCCTGTGCGGCATTCACTTTGTTTCCACACGAATATTTTCTTTATTTGCGTTTTATTTGTTTATATCACTTGCTTAAAGTAATTTAGCTTGTTGCGTTGCACTATTTATTGTTATTATTATTAATTACGTTATCATGCATTGCAATTTATATTGATTACAAGTTCATCTGAGAATTTGACTGTAGAGCTGCTTAACTATCGCTGTCACAACTAACTTGCTATCGATAGCTAGTCGTGTCATGCGATGTTTTGCCATTCCGATAACAAGCACTGTTCGATTATTTAAAAAAAAAATGTTGACGAACAAAGAATATATTGATTTATATATAATTTGTAATTAAAATACTTCCAGTTAAGTGGTCAATATTAAATATTGCAACTCAGCATGTGAATTAATATTAATTTGACAAGCTGTTAGTGTCAGTAGTTTCGATGGCATGCTTGCTGAATTTCAAGTGCCCGCCTTAAAGTATGCAATCATTTTTAGGCGCGCAAATTTGAATATCTCGTGAGTAACGTAGTGTTCATAAGTCCTACCAGGGAAAGTTCATGCATCTGAAATAATTAATTCCCGGCAATGTAATATTTAAATTATGACAGCATACAACTACAGTAACGTGAGACGAAACAGCTGTGCTTTTGGGCTACCGCATGCGGTTTGTTTAATTAGCGATTATGAACCGCTCAATGATAAGCAAATTGCCAAGGATTTACAACAAAATTGTGAGTTAAATTTGTGTATAAATATTGAAGAGACACTACTGCCAGACACTGTCCGTCGGTCTGTGTGTTCTGCTGGCGTAGGTTACCTTGGCTCGTGCGTGTAAATTATGCGCACTTTCACCGCGTTGGTGTGGCACGTTCACTGTGGCAAGTCCGCTATCCCTTTTTTTGCTTGGCCACAAATTGTGTTGTGCGTCGAAATTAATTAGCTGCAGTTGCACGGCCTGTGCGTAGGTGGCACTTGTTGCAGCCGTTTGTTGTCAACAATTTATGCGTATTTATTACAATAAATAAATAAATGTATATATTTTGAGATGCGCCGCGTATTAATTACACGCCACAGCGCAACATATCAACATGAATGTTGCAAGCTCAGCGGGCGCTCAACATGTTGCAGCAACATGCCAAGCAGAGGGAGGCGCAAAAAGTTAATAAAAATTAAATGCAGAAATAATCGTGCATTCGTATTCACACACCAGTGCATGCAAAACAGTTGCAACAAGGTTGATTTATGAACAACATGCAACATGCGGCAAGCGGCGAGTGCGACGACGACTGCCAGACAAATTCACTGAAAATATATCTCGGAAAATCGTTGAACAAACGAAACTGAGAGGCACCTCTAAAATGGCTCTCTTATTGGATGTATTTGTTGTTGTTGTTGTTGTTGGTCTAAAAAGGCAGCCGCATCAATATGGAGCATGCATAATCCAATAACAACAACAACAACAACAACAACAACAACAATAAGAGCAGTAACAGTTACAGATACAACAACAAGTTGTCGGCATTATGAATAACTTTTAAATTTGAATGTGAAATAAACGCTTTGTCTAAGCGACGCGCAGCGTCGTAAACCGGCTACCGTTAGCAACATTGCCAAAATCGACTGAAGTTGTTTGTTTCGAGTGTTGTTGTTGTTGTTGGCGAATGTTGCCAATGATTTATGCAGCAACATTTGATGAAATATAATACAAAAGCCGCGCACGGCAGCAACTGCAACAGCACCAAGCAGTAAAAACAAAGATAAATTGCCGCTGCAGCAAATTGTAAACTATATAAGGTTTAAATGCAAAGTTGTTTGGCCGTGTCCTAGTCGACTTTTTATTATTTTTACATAAGTCTCTCACATTAGCAACGCCTCTGCGCCCAACTATTTGAATTTGCCAACGGTTACGCCAAGTGGCGCTCTCTAGGCACAAAAGAGATGGCACAATCAGACACGATCTACTGCGTGAGAACGCGATAGTTAGCTGTCAACATATCGATATTCGATTGTGTTAATCGATGCCTAACTAACCTTACATAGACTGTTTGCTAATCGAAATTTGACAAAAAAAAAGTTTGATTTAAATATTGTTTTATTTATTGATTATGTCTCACAGTTTGGCTTGCGTTAATTGCTAATCCGTTGTAACGGTATGTACACTGCCGGTCAGCGCAATGCATTCGATTTCGACCAATGCGTCCATTGGAAGTTTGGCCACCTGGAAACAGCTGCGTGCTGGAAACTCCTTGTGGAATACTGTAACAATTAGAGCGAATGAGATAGCTGTAGCATAACTATAAATGTTTATGATTTTTTGTGTGGTTATTATTAGTGTTGATTTCGATGTTGTTATTGCTAAATACACTGGCTGATAAGGCAAACTGATGATGCCGATGCCAGTATTATCGCTGGAATGCTCACCTCGCTTATAGACCTCATTGACCGCACCAAAGTCGTTCAGATCTTTCAGGAAAATCGTATTCTTGACCACCTTCTCGATGCCGGAATCGGCTGCCTTAAGCACCGCCTCCAGATTCTTGAGCGCCATTTCCGTTTGCTCAGTGGCGCCACCTGGCACCAATTGCATGGAATCCTTGCACAAGCCCAAGCAGCCGGACACATAAACAGTGCGATCGGCAACGACAGCTTGGCTAAAAATTCGAAACAGGATAAATAAGAAAAAATAATAAGTATTAAAAGATATATTACAAGTTATTAACAGAAATCATAATGCCCTTCAAAGTTATGCTCAATATGTTAGGGTATAAACGAACAACAACAAACTGGAAGAACTTGATAGATGATACTCTCACACATACATACAAGCATTCATTTTTGCCCACACTCTTTGCACTCTCTTTCTATGCTGTTTACTTACTTGTAGGGCGCTACCGGCTTAGCTGCATTTGCAGTGCTAACAAGTTTACGCACAATTGTTGCCATTTCCACTATATTGTTTAAGTATAGAAAATATTATTAATAATCTATGTTTATTTAACTTCTGTGAACTGATCTGCTGTGCACCTTTAACCGCTGCCTGAACTCAACTGAGAGCAGACAGCTGAGCGTCGGTCTAATTATTTCCAACTAGACACACGAAGCTGCGTTATCAGTGAGCGAGCTTTTGCCAAAGCGCTCTCTCGCCCAACGGTTGGGCAACTGTTGGCAGCTGATAGAATGTGCGTTAGTTTGCAAACGTTCTTGATGTTGTGCGAGCTTTTATGGGAAGCTTTCTGTACCCTGTGCTCTTTGAGTCAGAGCAGAAAAGGGTATAATAATTTATGGACATTGTGATTATCTTATCGGGGTTGAATAGCATTTTACCGCTACGCAATGAAATTGTTGTTGTTGATTTTAGGATTTAATCTGTAACCAATTGGGTCGCCAGACACTTTCCAATATTTGATTTACTTTATCTGAGACAATGACACGCCCCCTTTTGCTGGCTGGCTAATTATTTATTATATTTGGCAATTGCTGTCTGTCAGCCGACTGTCAAAAGGTACAGAGAGAGAGAGAGAGAGAGAGAGAGAGAAGAAAGCACCGTTGCACAGAATTTTATACGCATGCCAAAGTCGACAAGTCTGTAATTATTGTTATATTGCTGAATCTCTGGCATAGGGTCTTAATCTTCTTGACTTTCAGCAGTCCCCAAAGAAGGCAAGAAGAGATCTGGGCGCAGTTCCAGCCAAAGATACGTTGGGTAGGCGTAGGTGCAACACGCCCTAAAAAACGCCTGCCCCCAAAAAATATAAAAAAAAAAGCTTGAAGATTGATTGCAGTCGGTTCTTCTTGGGCAACCCACGAAGATGAAATTCTGCCTGGAGCACTTGAATGTCGCATTTAAGCGCATTAATTACTTTATGATCCACTTTATGCGCATCAAAAATGCAAACAGAAAAGAGAAATAAAAAATACAGAAAGCAATTTTCAGAAGGTTCCATGTACTACTCTCTACTCTTCGTGGGTGTTGACTGGAAATTTCGGCTGAGGCGAAATTTTTATTATTTTTTTAGTTATGGCAAAATAAACAACATTCTTTCGCATTGATATTAATTAGTATCGAGAAAGGTTGATTTATACGCACACATATATAATATCCTTATATCGTATGCCATATACGATATAATGATAGCCTGCAGCATTTACAAACAATTTTACATTAAATGCTTTCATAAATAAAGCTTTAAATAAGCCCGAAAGAGTGAGAGAGTGACATAGAGTGAGAGAGAGGGACGGTAAGGGAGCGCCAGAGTTGCCATATAATTAAGATTCGAGCAGTCTGGCAATAACAATAACAAATGGCCCTGCAAAGTCAAAGGTGTCCATTAAAAACGAATGTCAAGTAAGAGCCAGCATCGACTAGTGGATACCCTACACTGCACTTTATATTATTTTACTTAATAATTGTTTTTTTTTTGTTACTTATGATTTACTATTTAAATTAATTTATTTGAGATATTTTAAGGATTTAGTAAGTAAATTAATTTATTTGAGATATTTTAAATATATTTTCTTTACACATTTCATAAAATGTAAAGTATTCTGTAGTTCGTCATACCCTGCCTTTAAGCGCCCTATAAGAAAACAGCCCAAGTTGGTTAAAGGAAACGAAGGAGAGGCATAAAGAAACAGATAGAGAGAGAGAGAGAGAGAGAGAGTGAGAGAGAGAGAGAGAGTGGAAGAGAGAGACCTGCAAGCAGGTCAATATTTATGGCACTTGTTTTTTCGAGGAGAGGAAACTGTGCTGGCAAAATGTTTGCGTTTTTCCTTTATCACTGCAGACAGAGCATCAACTTTCCCTTTCCCTTTTCATTTTCATTTTCCAATTGATGCAGCAGTGGCTGTGGCAGCGGCAGCATCATGTCATCTCTGCGCCTTGCAATTTTTTATTGGCTCAAATAACTTCATTTGTTTAAGACTTTATTGGATGGACAGTTGACGGGCAGCGGGGGGCGGCGCGACTTTTATTGTAGCGCCGCAAGCTGCTGGACGATGTTGATGCTGCTGCATCGCGTCGCGTAAATTGCAACAATTTCTCAGCCTCCTCTGGCTGGGGCACTATAATTTGCATGTGATTTTTATGGCTCGGCGATGGTTGCCGTTTAAATTATTTGATTTTAATTTGCCGCGTAATTGTTGGGTTTATTATAGCCACTGCTAATTCCAGCTACCACTGTTGTTGTCTATTATCACATTGATTTATGTTTATGGCTATATATTCACGCAGCCGGCAGGTATTGTAATCGATATTTGACAACTGCATTCAAAATCACCTGTAACTCTCACGAGAACTATCGCCATTGTAGTTCATGATATCGATGTATTCTAATACGCGATACTTTCGCTTTTATTCGATTACTAAGTTTCGATCGTCGTGTTGCTTTAAGCGCCTTTTGCACCTGTGCTCCCTGTAATTGCGAAAATTATTAGTTAAAAGTGTTCTAATTGTGTTAAAATATGTATCAAGAGTTGCATTATGATGTGTTGCACATTTTGCATATAAATACTTGTATGTGCATATGTGTTTAATTGCTTTAATTGTAGTTTTCATTTTTTTTTGTGTGTTCCTTTTGTGGCTTTGCTTTGGCAGCGCCCAAATTAGGTGCTGTTTTGGCGCAAATTCATAATTCGCTTTCTCTGTCTCGCCCACCCACGCATAGAACTTCGCTGCAGTCGTTCGGTTGCCGTCGTTTTTTTTCGTCGTTTGTTCGTCGTTTGCTCTGCGCGTTCGTGAAGCGCGTCGCGATTACTTGTACTTGCCTATGTATAGGTAATTAAAGTGCTGCATATGTGAATACGTCTGGCGCCAATTGCAATGTTATTTTCTCTTTTTGTTTAAGTTGATCTTCTTAGAAATAAGTGCGTGTTATAGCTGGCAGCATTGGTCAGCTGTGCTAAAGCGTCCCATTTAAGTGTTCTTTGGAAGTGAAGTGTGTAATATAGCAAATAGCTTTAATCGAGTGCTGTATTAGGCAGCTTCTTATTTATTTTTCTTTTTTTATTATTTTATTTTGTGTGAAAGTGAATAAAAACATAGTACAAAGTAATTTTGGTAAGTTGAAAAATAGTAATTAATTATATACTATAAAAATATGCCATTGTCTGTCTGTTTGGACTTTGTTGTGGCACATTCGTGGCGCCTCTTAGCAAACAGCCATCAATTAGCTGGACTTTTGCTTTGTGGGGCATGACCACAGCCTCTTATGAATGTGGGCCTGCCACAAATGTGCTCCTGCCAATAATTGAATTAACGAGAGGAGTCTCCGTGGACAGCGACCTGCCACCAGTAAGTGAGTACGACCAGGCAGGGACCGCAGGGCAAAAGCCACATCAACAGCACATTTATTTCACAATTGGCGCACATTAATCAATGGCAAACGGGAGGAGCCTATTGACTCCATGCCACCATGCCACCATGCCACAACAAGTACCACAGCAGCAGGCAAGGTCCAAAGCTGTGGAGTAGTTGCAATTAAAAGCAGATTAATAAGCCGCCCAGTGGCAACAGTTGCAGTTGCAACTGCAACTCAGGTGGAAATACAGAGAAAGAGAGGGAGAGAGAGAGTTGTTCATGGTCTCGCCTAGTTCTCTGTATCGCATTACCACTGTGCACACTGC
This sequence comes from Drosophila quadrilineata, assembly GCA_018150725.1. NCBI lineage: Eukaryota > Metazoa > Arthropoda > Insecta > Diptera > Drosophilidae > Drosophila > Drosophila quadrilineata. The sequence goes on from JAECWN010000452.1 coordinate 2,149,014, forward strand.
GTCGGCGAATTGTGTTCCAATTTAATTGCACTTTTCATACTTGTTAATTTTTCAATTTTCGCTGACCACCGACAGAGACAGTCTCAAACACTGTTCAATATATAGTATAGGATACAGGTGGACAGGAGTCGCCATATACATAAGTATAGGAGAAAGAGCAGCACAGCGGGCACACAGCTGCCCAAGTCGTCTAAGTCGTCCAAGTCGCCCGACATGGCCAACTGTGGGGGCGCCTTGGTCAGCCAGGTCCGCTGCATTTGGGCCAAATTAATTGCCAGCGATTAAATTTCAAATTTTCCATGCCAAGTTCCTACAGTTGAGGAGCTTGTCTTTGCTTCCGTGCTGCAAGTCTTGCGTGCATTCCTGCCGCTCTCTCTCTGCGCTGCCACTTCTCAAGTGAAAATCATTAGTTTTCATTTGTGGCATTTAGTTGCTGTTTAGGGCGTGTGCCGCCCAGAAATTGCAACTGTCGTGCAACTGTTTTGCATTGCAAATTCAAATGCAATTTTCACTTGCTTAAGTTTTTTCTTCATTTTTTTTTATTGTTTGTTTCAACAAGCTGCCCCATGTCGCAGCAGTGGCAGTTGCATGTCAGAGACATGTAGTCTCGGAGTGTCATGTGCATGTGTGCCCCTGTGGTGATATGCTCCGATGTACTCAGTGCAACATGCTATGACTAGAGAAGGTATTAAAAGACAATGGTTTTTTTACAAAATATTTATATAATATTTATTAAAATTTTATTTTTTTTTTTAATATTTTATATGAGTATATACTATATTTTAAATATATCTAGAAGTAAATTTAATGGATATATTTATTAAAAAAATATTTTCTAGGTTTTTTCTTTTTTAAATTTATGAAATAATTTTCATTTTAATCTTTCCATCAATACTATTCCTCAAGCAATGTTGTATTCGCAATCATCTTGAAAGATAGTGTCGTAGAAGATAGTGTATTTATAGATCTAATAAACTCTACTTAATAAAAGTTTTGTAATCATGTTAATTAATACTATTACCTATTGTGCTCGCTTTTAATTTATACTTCTTGCTTGCAAATTTTCTTGAGTTCGGTACTTCCCAGAAACCCCATTATAAAACTCATTCTGCTGCGATTGTCGTCTTATCAGAAAGTTTTTATTGTCATGCCTGTTATAGATAAGATTTTCCTGTTAATTTTGTGACACTGTCAATCTTCTGTCTGGTATTATCGGTGAAGTTCTTGATATATAGACGGAAACATCAAACCCATCTATTGCCAAAATATTCTTCGGAACACACTCACTATTGATTGCATTGGGAAATATACCCCCAAATTGCACATATTTTCGCTTCTCCTTGTTATACACTTGGGGCATATAGTTGAAAACGGAGATCGCTCCCACCAAGTCACAGGATAAGCCATATTCGTGGGCGAACTCTAAACCTTTTAACGTCAGACTATTGTAGCTCGACGATAGCTTCATCTCTCCAATCAAATAGGTCCATAGATAGGCATCGTCTATGTCGTTAAGGTTCTGCTGAGGTTCCGAAATGAAAGCGCGGATTCTCTTGTCACGTATTTCCACATCCAGAAAGTAGATCGCATTCGAGATCAGTTTAAAGTCGGTATTGAAGCAGGCGTGTCCAGCATGGTAAGGGAATTGATCGGAGCAGGTGAAGGAGGCACCAGCCAAGGAACTGACAGCCGACTCCAACAGGAAATGTACGCCAAATTGGGATCCGCTATTAAAAATTCCAATTTGACCCAACAATTCCGGGTTAGTTGACAGAGTATTATTGAGAGAAAATTCCAGAGTGTTGAAGATACCCATGTTGGGTATAGTTTGTTTCACATTCCATTGGAACACGCTACGTATTCCAGTGTAGTTCTTAGCATCAGTTTCATAAAACCTCTGAGTGTAGATCACAGGATATTTCGATGCCCCCAAATCCCATGTCTGGGCCAAAATTAGAGAAATGGCAAAAATATAGAGAATACACAACGTTCTCGAGCTAGACATGTTGTTCGACTGAAGAAACTCTCGGTTCGCCGACCAATTCCAGTTGGTGTTTATCAAGCAATTTGTTTTGATAAGATAATCGTCTGATTCACGAATACGAATATTATATAATTTCCTCCTATACCTAATCTATAGTAATATAATTGAACAATTTCAAGAGCAACTAAAGAGGTTCCTGAGTGAACTTTAGCGGTACTTGAACCTCTGCCAGAGACCCTCTACGTTCACATTGACAGCAAGTAGCAAAAGTTCAACACATAATTCCTATTCCTCATCATCATCATCATCATTATGAACATTATGAACATTATGGGTAACAAAGAGTCGATAAGAGTTGCACTAAATCAAGCCCACATGGCATGGATGGGTTTCGAGTTGAACTGCCCAGCATCAGTTTTCGACAGCTTCCACACAGTAGCTGACTCCCAAGAGGTGCAGGGGATACGGGTAGAGGAAACGTCAGCAAACGGCATCATCATCATCATCATCATCATTAAAGCCTGGCCAAGATAAACACACGCCAAGGCGCAGCCTGAACATGTGTTGGCTGTCGAAGACACAGCTTGCGAGAGAGTCACAGTGAGAGAGAGAGAGAAACTGGGAGAGGGAAAGAGAGATCTCAAATCATAGTGAGGGCAGGCTTTGAGACCCACAGGTTGCTGATCCTATTTATGCCAATACCCTGTAAACATAGCAATAGGAAATGAAAGCGCAGAAAATTAAATCCGATTCGAGTTTGCAGAAAATAATTTTCGAATTTTGTAGTATTTATGTAGATTATAAATAAATATGAATGTAATTTCAAAATTTATAAAATTCACTTTGTAGGGCATCAACTATTTCTGGTAATACCCTGTAAGTTATGCAATATCAATTATAATTTTTATGTGTAATTGAAGATATTTAGCTGAAATATGAGAAATTTGACTTAGTACAAATGAAAAATGTTAAAAATTATTTTCTGCCATTAACAGGGTATCTAGTTGGTGTCATTTGTTTTTCTGAAGCTTTAACTCTTCCTCAGCTAAGATATTTGATGGCAAAAAGTGGCCAAGAGCTGCACATAAATTTTAAATATCGCCAACATGAATGCTGGTGGAAGATGCCTCGGAACAATGGCCTTAACCATATTTGGGATGAGCCAGAAACGGCACTGAAGGCTAGCAGTATCAAGGGGAGACTGTGACGGAGCGAGGGATGCATAATGCAGTTTTTAGACTTTTTTATTGAGCCGCAGCAGCAAAAAGACGCCTGAGCAGCGCGGCCGTTTAATGAGACTGTGGCTGGTGTAACGTGGCGTATGAGTAATGTTTGTTAGAGACACACAGAAAGAGAGGGAGGGAGACAAGCAGACACGGATACACGGAGCATGTGTGTGTTTGTGTGTATGGGTGTGCTCGATTTACACACTTGAAAGGATTAATACGTTAACAATTTGCAATAATATGCGGCCATAGCGATAAATCTATTAATTAAGCTGACGTTTGTTGTTCCTCCTCAGCCACAATGTGCGAGTCTGCCTGAGTGTGTGTGTGTTTGTGTGTGCGTGTGTGTTCTGCTTGCAGATTTTGCAGTTGAAAAATGACAACGCTTTTTTAGAAATTCGCTTCGCTCGCTTTTGGGGCAGCTGTGGCAACGACGGCATACACAGAGTGTATGTTATGCTGTGTGTGTGTGTGTGTGACTGTGTGTATATTAGTTGTGTGTAAATTTGCTGAAATTTTTAACTGTGGGTGGTCGAAAAAGTGGAAATGAGCAACTGGCAACGCGGCACATAAAAACCATTTTATGAATCAACATTAACTCCCGATATCCTGTAAAGTTTTGTGTATAGGGTATGAGAGAGTGTAAGGAAATATTTTATTTTTGCTATATAGTTTGCATAGGGTATACATAAGTCAGTTACTTTCCTTGAAAGCATTTTCTCAATTTTCATAAACAATCCCACTAACATCCCACATCCTTGCTGCATAAACAGGGTATCGTTTAGTGCAGGAAACTACATAAAATACGCTTGTTTATAATAAACCAATTTCAAATAACAAGAACAATAACAACAACTGTGAACTACTGTGCAACATAGTGTGTATAAATTTGGCAAATTAAAAAGCGAATGCAGGCAGTCTGCGTCCGTAAAGGAGTCGAGGCTGGTCGAGGAGAAACTGAAACTGTGCCACCCACCGCACGGATCGATGGATGACGCAACAGGGGGGCTCGACTTGCCAGTGTAGAGCCGATAGAGATAGAGACAGAGAGAGAGAGAGAGAGACAGCAAGAGAGACAGAGACATCGTCTATAAATAAAACCAAAGTGAAGTAAATCAAAGCAACAACAAACAGACAAAATAAATACGAAAGCCAAAAACATGTGGAGAGGGAGAGCTGTGTTCCAGCTGGAATTAGAGCTGGAACTGGAGCTGGACGATTAGCAACGTTGTCAGCTAGGAACAGGCCTGGCGCTAGCTGGACATGATCAAGTGGTAGCCGACAAACGCTGGGTGGGGTCCACCAACCGATATGGGCGTCAATATTTTGATATATCTGCTTCAACTGTCGCTCTTGACTTGGACTTGACTTGACTTCGATTTGGATTTGGATTTGTCATCCCCCAAGCGTCGATCACATAAATATTGTTACGCATGGAATTCACAACTGCACATTGCAACTGCCACGGCAATTTGCTGACAATGAACCCTTTTGCGGCACACTTTGATCAGCGTTTCGCTTGTCAACATCTTATTCCCTTCTCTGACATGATTGATCTCTCCTGTTTCTCTCATCAAAATACAGCTTCATCTTTGATAATTTGTGGCTGGTTATTCCACTGAAAGTTCAAAGTTGATTTTTCGAAAATAGGTCATTTTAAAGTTGGAAAATAACTCATATTGAGAAATTTCGGGATTTGAGTACATTCTGGCACATTTTTGGCCATATCTCGTGAAATACTCATCAGAATCACCTCAAATAAAAAGCAGAATGCTAGTTTTGAGTCCTGGAATCGATTAGAGCCAAAAAATTTAGGATAGAAAAAATTTCGATTTTTGATGATATTGTCAAGGGGTAAGTATGGAAAATGGCTTGAAAAAGTCAAAAAATTAAAAATGAGGAATTTCATGGAACTTTGAATGCAGTTTGAAAATGTTATTAATATCATTGACAAAAATGTAAATTTCATGAAAATCGGTTAAGATTTGGCTTAGTTATGGCATTTTAAAGTTGCAAAATAACTCATATTGAGAAATTTCGGGTTTTGGGTACATTCTGGCACATTTTTGGCCATATCTCGTGAAATACTCATCAGAATCACCTCAAATAAAAAGCAGAATGCTAGTTTTGAGTCCTGGAATCGATTAGAGCCAAAAAATTTGGGATAGAAAAAATTTCGATTTTTGATGATATTGTCAAGGGGTTAGTATGGAAAATGGCTTGAAAAAGTAAAAAAATTGAAAATGAGGAATTTCATGGAACTTTGAATGCAGTTTGAAAATGTTATTAATATCATTGACAAAAATGTAAATTTCATGAAAATCGGTTAAGATTTGGCTTAGTTATGACATTTTAAAGTTGCAAAATAACTCATATTGAGAAATTTCGGGTTTTGGGTACATTCTGGCACATTTTTGGCCATATCTCGTGAAATACTCATCAGAATCACCTCAAATAAAAAGCAGAATGCTAGTTTTGAGTCCTGGAATCGATTAGAGCCAAAAAATTTAGGATAGAAAAAATTTCGATTTTTGATGATATTGTCAAGGGGTAAGTATGGAAAATGGCTTGAAAAAGTAAAAAAATTGAAAATGAGGAATTTCATGGAACTTTGAATGCAGTTTGAAAATGTTATTAATATCATTGACAAAAATGTAAATTTCATGAAAATCGGTTAAGATTTGGCTTAGTTATGGCATTTTAAAGTTGCAAAATAACTCATATTGAGAAATTTCGGGTTTTGGGTACATTCTGGCACATTTTTGGCCATATCTCGTGAAATACTCATCAGAATCACCTCAAATAAAAAGCAGAATGCTAGTTTTGAGTCCTAGAATCGATTAGAGCCAAAAAATTTGGGATAGAAAAAATTTCGATTTTTGATGATATTGTCAAGGGGTTAGTATGGAAAATGGCTTGAAAAAGTAAAAAAATTGAAAATGAGGAATTTCATGGAACTTTGAATGCAGTTTGAAAATGTTATTAATATCATTGACAAAAATGTAAATTTCATGAAAATCGGTTAAGATTTGGCTTAGTTATGACATTTTAAAGTTGCAAAATAACTCATATTGAGAAATTTCGGGTTTTGGGTACATTCTGGCACATTTTTGGCCATATCTCGTGAAATACTCATCAGAATCACCTCAAATAAAAAGCAGAATGCTAGTTTTGAGTCCTAGAATCGATTTGAGCCAAAAAATTTGGGATAGAAAAAATTTCGATTTTTGATGATATTGTCAAGGGGTAAGTATGGAAAATGGCTTGAAAAAGTCAAAAAATTGAAAATGAGGAATTTCATGGAACTTTGAATGCAGTTTGAAAATGTTATTAATATCATTGACAAAAATGTAAATTTCATGAAAATCGGTTAAGATTTGGCTTAGTTATGACATTTTAAAGTTGCAAAATAACTCATATTGAGAAATTTCGGGTTTTGGGTACATTCTGGCACATTTTTGGCCATATCTCGTGAAATACTCATCAGAATCACCTCAAATAAAAAGCAGAATGCTAGTTTTGAGTCCTAGAATCGATTAGAGCCAAAAAATTTGGGATAGAAAAAATTTCGATTTTTGATGATATTGTCAAGGGGTAAGTATGGAAAATGGCTTGAAAAAGTCAAAAAATTGAAAATGAGGAATTTCATGGAACTTTGAATGCAGTTTGAAAATGTTATTAATATCATTGACAAAAATGTAAATTTCATGAAAATCGGTTAAGATTTGGCTTAGTTATGACATTTTAAAGTTGCAAAATAACTCATATTGAGAAATTTCGGGTTTTGGGTACATTCTGGCACATTTTTGGCCATATCTCGTGAAATACTCATCAGAATCACCTCAAATAAAAAGCAGAATGCTAGTTTTGAGTCCTAGAATCGATTAGAGCCAAAAAATTTGGGATAGAAAAAATTTCGATTTTTGATGATATTGTCAAGGGGTAAGTATGGAAAATGGCTTGAAAAAGTCAAAAAATTGAAAATGAGGAATTTCATGGAACTTTGAATGCAGTTTGAAAATGTTATTAATATCATTGACAAAAATGTAAATTTCATAAAAATCGGTTAAGATTTGGCTTAGTTATGGCATTTTAAAGATGGAAAATAACTTATATTGAGAAATTTCGGGTTTTGGGTACATTCTGGCACATTTTTGGCCATATCTCGTGAAATACTCATCAGAATCACCTCAAATAAAAAGCAGAATGCTAGTTTTGAGTCCTAGAATCGATTAGAGCCAAAAAATTTGGGATAGAAAAAATTTCGATTTTTGATGATATTGTCAAGGGGTTAGTATGGAAAATGGCTTGAAAAAGTAGAAAAATTGAAAATGAGGAATTTCATGGAACTTTGAATGCAGTTTGAAAATGTTATTAATATCATTGACAAAAATGTAAATTTCATGAAAATCGGTTAAGATTTGGCTTAGTTATGGCATTTTAAAGTTGGAAAATGACTCATATTGAGAAATTTCGGGTTTTGGGTACATTCTGGCACATTTTTGGCCATATCTCGTGAAATTCTCATCAGAATCACCTCAAATAAAAAGCAGAATGCTAGTTTTGAGTCCTAGAATCGATTAGAGCCAAAAAATTTGGGATAGAAAAAATTTCGATTTTTGAATAGTATGGAAAATGGCTTGAAAAAGTAAAAAAATTGAAAATGAGGAATTTCATGGAACTTTGAATGCAGTTTGAAAATGTTATTAATATCATTGACAAAAATGTAAATTTCATGAAAATCGGTTAAGATTTGGCTTAGTTATGGCATTTTAAAGTTGGAAAATGACTCATATTGAGAAATTTCGGGTTTTGGGTACATTCTGGCACATTTTTGGCCATATCTCGTGAAATTCTCATCAGAATCACCTCAAATAAAAAGCAGAATGCTAGTTTTGAGTCCTAGAATCGATTAGAGCCAAAAAATTTGGGATAGAAAAAATGTCGATTTTTGATGATATTGTCAAGGGGTTAGTATGGAAAATGGCTTGAAAAAGTAAAAAAATTGAAAATGAGGAATTTCATGGAACTTTGAATGCAGTTTGAAAATGTTATTAATATCATTGACAAAAATGTAAATTTCATGAAAATCGGTTAAGATTTGGCTGAGTTATGGCATTTTAAAGTTGCAAAATAACTCATATTGAGAAATTTCGGGTTTTGGGTACATTCTGGCACATTTTTGGCCATATCTCGTGAAATACTCAACAGAATCACCTCAAATAAAAAGCAGAATGCTAGTTTTGAGTCCTAGAATCGATTAGAGCCAAAAAATTTGGGATAGAAAAAATTTCGATTTTTGATGATATTGTCAAGGGGTAAGTATGGAAAATGGCTTGAAAAAGTCAAAAAATTGAAAATGAGGAATTTCATGGAACTTTAAATGCAGTTTGAAAATGTTATTAATATCATTGACAAAAATGTAAATTTCATGAAAATCGGTTAAGATTTGGCTTAGTTATGGCATTTTAAAGTTGCAAAATAACTCATATTGAGAAATTTCGGGTTTTGGGTACATTCTGGCACATTTTTGGCCATATCTCGTGAAATACTCATCAGAATCACCTCAAATAAAAAGCAGAATGCTAGTTTTGAGTCCTAGAATCGATTAGAGCCAAAAAATTTGGGATAGAAAAAATTTCGATTTTTGATGATATTGTCAAGGGGTTAGTATGGAAAATGGCTTGAAAAAGTAAAAAAATTGAAAATGAGGAATTTCATGGAACTTTGAATGCAGTTTGAAAATGTTATTAATATCATTGACAAAAATGTAAATTTCATGAAAATCGGTTAAGATTTGGCTTAGTTATGACATTTTAAAGTTGCAAAATAACTCATATTGAGAAATTTCGGGTTTTGGGTACATTCTGGCACATTTTTGGCCATATCTCGTGAAATACTCATCAGAATCACCTCAAATAAAAAGCAGAATGCTAGTTTTGAGTCCTAGAATCGATTTGAGCCAAAAAATTTGGGATAGAAAAAATTTCGATTTTTGATGATATTGTCAAGGGGTAAGTATGGAAAATGGCTTGAAAAAGTCAAAAAATTGAAAATGAGGAATTTCATGGAACTTTGAATGCAGTTTGAAAATGTTATTAATATCATTGACAAAAATGTAAATTTCATGAAAATCGGTTAAGATTTGGCTTAGTTATGACATTTTAAAGTTGCAAAATAACTCATATTGAGAAATTTCGGGTTTTGGGTACATTCTGGCACATTTTTGGCCATATCTCGTGAAATACTCATCAGAATCACCTCAAATAAAAAGCAGAATGTTAGTTTTGAGTCCTAGAATCGATTAGAGCCAAAAAATTTGGGATAGAAAAAATTTCGATTTTTGATGATATTGTCAAGGGGTATGGAAAATGGCTTGAAAAAGTCAAAAAATTGAAAATGAGGAATTTCATGGAACTTTGAATGCAGTTTGAAAATGTTATTAATATCATTGACAAAAATGTAAATTTCATGAAAATCGGTTAAGATTTGGCTTAGTTATGGCATTTTAAAGTTGAAAAATAACTCATATTGAGAAATTTCGGGTTTTGGGTACATTCTGGCACATTTTTGGCCATATCTCGTGAAATACTCATCAGAATCACCTCAAATAAAAAGCAGAATGCTAGTTTTGAGTCCTAGAATCGATTAGAGTCAAAAAATTTGGGATAGAAAAAATTTCGATTTTTCATGATATTGTCAAGGGGTTAGTATGGAAAATGGCTTGAAAAGTAAAAAAATTGAAATTGAGGAATTTCATGGAACTTTGAATGCAGTTTGAAAATGTTTTTAATATCATTGACAAAAATGTAAATTTCATGAAAATCGGTTAAGATTTGGCTTAGTTATGGCATTTTAAAGTTGGAAAATAACTCATATTGAGAAATTTCGATTTTTTGGTATTTTCTGGCACATTTTTGGTCATATCTCGTGGAATACTCATCAGAATCACCTCAAATAAAAAGCAGAATGTTAGTTTTGAGTCCTAGAATCGATTAGAGCCAAAAAATTTGGGATAGAAAAAATTTCGATTTTTGATGATATTGTCAAGGGATTAGTATGCAAAGTTGGTCAAAAAAGTCGAGAAATTGAAAATCGTATATTGTGTTAAAATTTTGATGTAGATTTAAACTGGGTTCATAATCAATGACTGAAAACCAGATTTCATTGAAATCGGCCAACTTTTGTCCAAGTTATGGCAGTTTATAGTTGTTATAGTCGATTTTTCGAAAAATGTGACTTGGGTAATTTTCCGGCTCATATATGACCATATCTCGGAAAATACTCATCAGAAACACCTCAAATAATTTTTGATGCATATAATCGATTAGAGTCAAAAAATGACCCAGAGCTGTGAATTTGTTGTTTGAGAACCATCTTTCAATATTGAACATTGTTGGAGAGAGAGCGACAGGATTGGCAATAACGGCTCAGCATTAAATACTTTTGGCGGTGGTAAAAGTGTCTTAAAATGTGGGTAAGTAATTGAAATTTATTGTGGCAAGATGTTTGCTGTGGCAGGCAGGAGAGTGGTGGGGAGCGGGCAAAAGTTGCTTGCTGTTTGATGTTGAGAGAATGTTGCCGCACTAGACGCGTACAGTAGTGCATGCAACATGTCGGCCGATTGTCGGTGATTGTTTTGCCAGAATGGATTATGTTAGTGGAGCAATCAATCGGCTATATATGGAAGGCCGAAAACTGAAGAAAACACTTAGCGTGCCCGACAATTTCATTTGGCCTTATACATGACCAAAATCAGAGTTTGTTCCATCCTGGGAAGCAATTTAACTGTTGCAGGCGGCAAACAGCAGAAGGTGTTGATATGGAGGCGTCACAAAATCGCTCTCTCTCTCTCTCTCTTTCTCTCTCTCTCTCTCTTTGTCGCTCTTTCTCTAACTGTCTAAATAAAGTGAAGTCAAGTCTTTGGGCTTATGGGAAAAACTGTTATTGATATGGGCTCATGGGGGCTGGCATAGCCTTAGCCTTGGTGCCTAAACGCAGACACTAAACTTGTGCTTAGTTTGAGCCCAATTTTGGTAGCCTGATTTGTCACGATGTCTCTGAAATTCTCTCTCTTTTCCCCAGCAGAAAAAGGGAACTGGGAAGACAAACAAATTGGTCTGTAGTCGAAAATTGACAAGAATATCGTGACTTTGTCACCTTCTTTTTACTCTCTTTGTGCGACACTGCAACGCCCTCAATGTTGCAACAACTGCTGCTGCTGCTGCTGGGCTGCTGCTGCTTTGCTCCTCGTTAAGTGGCAGGCAGCGCGTGCGCATTGAAGTTGACTTTAAATCCAAGCTGCTTCCATCTCCCCTGCAACCCGCTGAAAATCACTTCATCATTGTTTTCTTTTTTTTTGCTTTTTTTTTGGTGGCTGCACAGCATTCTAAAGTCAAGTCAAAGCAGCGTGGAAGTCCAACTGCAAAATGTTGCCAACTCTTGTCAGATTTATTTCATACCATTTCCCTTAAGGTCGCCTCACTTTGAGACAGGTTGTGTCATTCGAGTAGAATCTCTATTGCATAAAACTACGTTTCTTAAATTAATGAAAATAAAAATATTTATTTTTTTATATATTTTTAAATATTTTTTTTTATTTTATTGTATTTTATTATATTTTATTTTATTTCATTTCATTTCATTTCAATTCGTTTAATTTAATTTAATTTAATTTAATTTTATTTTAATTTATTTTATTTTATTTTATTGTATTTTATTATATTTAATTTTATTTTATTTTTTATTTTATTTTATTTTATTTTATTTTATTTTATTTTATTTTATTTTATTTTATTTTATTTTATTTTATTTTATTTTATTTTATTTTATTTTATTTTATTTTATTTTATTTTATTTTATTTTATTTTATTTTATTTTATTTTATTTTATTTTATTTTATTTTATTTTATTTTATTTTATTTTATTTTATTTTATTTTATTTTATTTTATTTTATTTTATTTTATTTTATTTTAAATTATTTTATTATATTCTATTCTATTCTATTTTATTTTATTTTATTTTATTTTATTTTATTTTATTTTATTTTATTTTATTTTATTTTATTTTAAATTATTTTATTTTCTTTTATAAGAGCATCTGTTATTCGACTTCTTTCTGCATCTTTCGGCTTGTCTCATTTATTCCATTTGTGTCTTTTGTTGTTGTACCTGTAACCTTTTGCACTTGGTACCCTTTCTTCTTTGTTTTGTTGTTGTTCGTTTGTCGCATTCGGTTTGAATTTAATGATATTTTTTTAGGGTTTTTTTGGGACTGCTCTGACAGTTACAAGGGGCATGCAACATGGCCACAGCATCGACTCATTTCCAGGTTTAGTTTGTTTTCTTTCAAACGTCAGGTGGCAACGCCCTGGCCAAAAAAAAGGGACTTTGCCACTTTTGATAACTTGGCCAACGTGGCACAACAAATTGAGCAAGTTGCGATTATTTTGGAGTTCTTCAAGTTAGAATCCAAGAAACGTAATTTTGTGGGTCAACAGCATGATGTTGCCTCGTTTCTTTGTTGGCATTATGAGTTGACATTAGCGAACATGGCCGAAGAACCAACAACAAACATAACAACAATGCCATCGCCCTATTGACTGACCTCAATCGAGTAGAGCAACTTTGGCAAGTTTACTAGCTGTGTTTGGGGCCAATTTGTGTGCCACTTCTGCTTGCCACACACACAACTAGCCAACATCAATATAGTCAATATTTGAGGAAAATGTGCGGAACGAGGTTATGTGATGCAATCTATGTGAACTTGCAGCAGTCTCCCACTGCCACTGCCACTGCCACTGCCACTGATGAGTGCAATTTGTGGCTGTGTGTGGCAAGAACAAATGGGTTGCAACTTGCAATTGTTATGCAGCGCTGGCAAGCAGCTAGAAGAAGAAGAGGCCAAAAGGTCAACTTGAAGTGGAAGGTGGCAAAAAGAACTCCAAATTGTGCACAGATGAAAGCAATTTTTGTTTACGGAAAATAAATAAATCAAATATATAAAAATAGATGATTTAGAAAATCGTTGCTGGTGACTTAAAAATTATTTTTGTTATAAATGTTGTTGGACTGAAAAGAAAATTGATTTCATTTTATAAATGTTGCATCGCTGAGTTGCAGGATTGTCAGTTTTACTCATATCCCATAATCATGTTGAACTGATCAAGTTCATCGTCAACTTTCCACTCATTATGAATGCCGTTTGACAGTTTATGCCGATGTCAATGGGGATCAATGGCTTTCAACTCGCAATCGCAGCACTTTCCATCTAATCAAAAAAGATGCCAACTCCATTGAAATACGCTGCTCTCCTGCTATGGCACACCAGCCTTATACGATCGGGGTAGGATCGGCAAACGATATCAATAAGGCATAAAGCGTGCAGCGTGTGGAGCCCATTAAAGATCTTGGAGGAGACTGCAGAGTCTCTTCGCTACATATGTACATATGTCAACACGCTGAACTTGAAACTGTTGGCGGAGTTGGATTTTTTTTTTTTTTTTGGTTGGGGGGGGGTTCATTTGGTGGTGGACTAAAAGCATTTTGTATTCTAATTAGATTGTCAACGGCACGACAACAACCTCATTTTGAGACCAGAAAGCCAAAGATTTGCATTAGCGCCAACTGTAGACAAAAATCTGCATAAAGCTTCTGTTTTTCCTTTTTCTGCTTCAGTTTTGTTTCCTTTTTTTCGGGGCAGGTTTGAAGTTCATTAACATGCACAGGTTAATTACCATTACTGCTGCTATTGTTGTTGTTGTTTTTGTTGCTGATGTTGCAAGGAAATGAGCCATTAGACAAAGCAACAAAAAAAGAAGGAGCAGTTGGAGCATCAGGCTCTGAGCGCCGCAATAGCCAAGTAGCCAAGTAGAGACGATAAAATGGCTAAAAGCACACATAAAGACAAGTAAAAAGTGCAGCTGAAGAACTAAGCAAGACTACAATATATGCTATAGTTGATATGCACAATATTAGCTTCAAATTTATTTATTTTTGATCATCACACAATGTTTTTGATTTTAACATAAATATTAAATTGTTCTATTTCTTCATTTTTTTTATATATTTTTATTTATAATTTATTAACATATATTTTTACAAATATTATAAAAATTTCAATATATTATTACAATTTAAAAACTAAAGACGCTTATTATCATCCAATTTGGAAAAAGAAACGTGAAATATTATATATTTTTTTACAGTGTTTTTCAATAGTTTTAAAAATGAAAAATATTTTTAAATAAATATGACAATTAAAAAGCTTAAAAAAAATTCCTTTAAATCGGAAGCAATGAATTGAAAAAATTAAAAAAATTGAAAAAAAATACTAGTCTAGCATAGTCTACCTTCGCTAAGTTCTAGGGTATCATAGACACATGTAAAGTGTGCGCGCTGTCTGAGCTGTTGTAAGTACTTGGTAAATATGTATGCATGTATATGTATTTATCTAAATATGTGTGTGTGTGTGGGATGTGGGAGGGGGGTAGGGACTGTGACAAATGCGCATGAAGTTGAACGTGCTTTTTGTTTTGCCAGCAACATGCAAAATGTTGCACTGATAAGCCGGCAACGGTGGCAAAGCCAATGCCTGCTGCTAAAGTCATCCCACTGCAGCGGTAAATGATGCAAGTTGAGAGAGAAAGAGTGAGAGAGAGAGAGACAGAGTGATAGAGTTAAAGAGGGGGAGGTTGCCATCAAGTGGCAGTGGCACGATCATTAAAACAAAAGCGGCGACAATAGCCGCAACAGGCAGCAGGCAACAGTTTGCGGCCAGGCAACAAGCCATCACTGACAGGCCATGACCAAAAACTTTTAGCCTGCTAAACAGTTGCAAGTTGCCAGTTGCAAGATGCTGTTGCTGCTGCTGCTGCCACTTGGTGTTGGATTGCCTTAAACGATCCGCGTGAATAACTAATTTCAATGGTAGCTGCTCGCTCCTCACTGCTGCCTCTTAACATTTATCACCCACCATCGGCCATTGCCAGGAGCCAAGCTTCCTTCAGGCAGATACTTACCCCATCCCCCCACAACCCCCTTCCCACTAAGACGGAGACAATGCAACAGTTTTTATAGCGTCAGAGCAGAGTGCGTAGGACAAAAGCCCATGAATATCGAAGGAGGCTGAAGTCTAATGAGGAGCAAGTAAAAAAACGTTGGCTAGAGAGTTAAAAGTTGAGGAAACTTTAAAAAAAATTGCCACAATTGAAATTGCTTGCAGATTTTGTAATTAGATAAAAGTTAACTTGAAGAGCAATAAATTCTAGATTTTTGCAAGTTACACAGATTTTGTGGCTATTGTATAACATATGCAAAACTAGTTCATTTTTGTTGAAAAAAATGTTAATGGAAAATAAAGTAAAATGTGAAAAAATATTTTTATTTTTGGTGGAAAATTATTGCTTTGAAAAATAATTGCATTCAAAAATGCAAAGTTATAGTAGAAGTAAAGTATTATAACTTTAACTGAGAATATTATTTTACTTTATACAGTTGTGTCTAAAAGTTTGTCATACACTTGTTGAGCCTCGATAAACTTTTAGTTTTAAGTTCAACTCTAAAAATCTGAACAAGCATAAGCTTTTGACACACTTGTTGGACTGATAAACTTTTGTGTTATCACTGTGAACAAGAGTATGTTTCTTGGGAGTAATCTTCATGCTGGGATGGATGAAGCCCCCCACCCGAAATTGTTGGAGAGACCCTCACGTAGCTGGATTGCCCCCCCAAAACAAAGGCTTGTAAAGCAAACTTGTTATGGAAGCCTGAACTCTGTAACTAATGCAACATTTTGTTATTGTTGTTGTTGTCTCATTGGGCCCACACTCGAGACATGTATGTATGTTTGGGGTACCAGGAACTGGCAGCACGTGCAGCCGAGGCGGGAGAGATGGAGATTGGTTGATAGAAGACAGGCACACATCAAGCTAATTAAGCATACTTCAATAAAAAGAAAAAGAAGCAGAAGAAAGGAGGTAAAAAAAAAAAGAAAAACAGAAATCATTTGTGGAGAAACGTGGGCACCACTCTGGAGTTGGGGCAGCACCCACAGAGCGTGGCACGCGATAATCAATCAAAAGCCATTAAAGTCAAACGTTTTTCAAAAAAAAAAAATGAAAAAAAAATATAAGTTGAATTTTCAAAAGCAAACAGAGACAGCTAGAAGCAGCAGAAAGGGGGTGTTGGTGGGGGGGGGGGAAGGAAGGCAGTAACTGACAATGAATCAAAGTAGAAAGCATTTCATCAGAAGTACGAGTACCACATACTAGGGCTATAAGGAGTGGCAAAATCATAGATGGCCACGCATAAGACAAGTTAAAGATCAAAATCGAGAAATCAAATCAAATCGAAACGAAACGAAATGAAACGAAATGAGATGAGATGAGATGAGGAGAAACAAACAAGTTCAATGGAGCATGATCTTAACTATATGTACATGGCTCATAGGGGGAGAGAAACTTGCAGTTGCAGATGATTGACGGAATTAGAATATGAAATTCGTGCGGGTAGACATCCCCCCTCTCCCCCTCTCTCCATCTCTCTATCTATCGCTATCTTTTATAATATATACATAACTCACATCCATAGCCAATATCGACCTAGTTATAAGGAAACAACAACTGTGTGAAAAGTGAAGGCGTTTCCAAGCCTTGACTTCACAACTTGAAGAATGTCGCCGAGTCTCTCTTCTCGTGTGTCTCTCCCATCTTCCGTCTCTTGTCTCCTGTCTCCTTTGGCAAAATGCAAATGCAAATTTGTTAACTGCAAACTCTTGCAACAACTTTCTAAATGAAATTCCAATCACTTGCAACCATCTCTATCGCACACTCTTCCCTCTCGCTTTAACACTGCATGTGCGCACAAAATTAAGTAAATTATTTGAAGTGAATATAAACAAATTGATTGTCAAGTGGCAGGCAATGAAACTGAACTAAATCAAAAGGCGTTGGCATATGGCATAAGAGAAGCACCTCCATTCTCTCTCACACTCTACATAGCATATCTATGTATATCTGTCTCTCTTTTGGCCACGTCTCAAATCAGCTCAGACACGTGTCAAACTACACTCTGAATTGGGTTCAATTAAAGTCGTTGCGACTCCTTTGCTAAATTATCCAGGCACTTTTATTGTCGCCAGTTTTTGTGGCGTCTCCAGGTTGCAAGTGGTAATATCGTGTAATGCAACGCCTTTTTTTATACCCCTGGCCCATGTGCCTGCTTTTAGCCGTAATTGCCTTTGACAAGTTACGCAGCCAGGGCCAATTGAATGGCGACCTGTTGGCATTTTGTTTGACTTGGATTAAGTTTAAGTGCAGAACTTAAGATGCCACACATGCCACACTCTGCGCCTACGGGTTGTTAAACTTGCAACCCAACTAACTTTTGCTTTTTTGCCTTCAATAAGTGTACGAAAATATAATAAGAAAATTGTTTTCTTTTGTTAATGTACTTAGCTTCTACTTACTTGGTATCCTCGAAACAGTTTTGAATATATTTAAATATGTTGTAAACCCATTAAAATTTATGTATTAATCATTTTATCGATTGGACTCTTTTTAATAAATATTTATGTTCTACTTTAATTCCCTAAATCACAGAATAACAATTTTTAAATTGTGCATATTATTATTTTGAAATTTTATTTAGTTTGGTTATTTGCAAATTTTAAATATAATAAGTTTTTAAACAAAATATAACTCATTGTTAAAATTTTATTTTCGACACTAATGGTTTTTTTTAATATATTAATATTTTATTATTTTTTTTTATATATTTTAACAGCATATTTAGCCTCTTTTGATTTCCTTGACAACTTGTAGATATTGGACAAAAAAAATACTGCTAAATTAGACAAATGTTGGCTACAAGTCCACTCCCTTCCCACTCTCACTCTGTTTTCCTTTCCACTTTTTAGCTGCCAATTTATGTGCATGCAAAATAATTTTATTGTTTTTTTTTTTTTTTTTTTTTTTTTATTTTTTTTGGGCTACAAACTCTACTTCGTGTACACGTAGTCACTTCGTCATGTCGTATAGTTTGGTTTACCCTCAGGGCGCCCAATTTTTAGTTGTTTTACTTTTTTTTATTATTATTTTTTTTTGCATTTTTTTTGTTGATGAACATTTCGGCCAAATATTAGCACACAATTCGATTTTGCATGCGACGGCTAAGATCGTAAATTTTTACGAGTGCAAGTGGTGAGTTGGTGCTTCCCTCCACTCTCTCTCTCTCCGCCACCCCGCTAATGGTAATGCCGGTAATGGTGGCGCTCTTGGCTCCATTTGGCACAACACAACACACTGCATCTGGCCGTGACCATAGCCGGCACAGCTGCAGGCAGAGACACGGTATCAGACGCTTTCACCTGTTGTCCGCAGTTATGTAAAATCCACTGTCAAATTAATGCTGATTTATATTTATGTGGACCATAATGTGCGCTTTATGTGATCCCAACTATTTCTAGAGTTAAGACCGATGATCAACGTAATGAACCAAATGAACTTGTAGAGATTCTGCTACATGCATTAGTATCCCCCCCCCACACCTCCCCCTTCTCAACATGATCTCGAGAGATGACAACTCTGGCACACATGGAAATTAATTGATTACAAGAGAGCGAGAGAGTGAGAGAGGGAGTGAGAGAGGGAGTGAGTGAGAGGGAGGCAAGGGAAGAAAACTGTGGCTCAAACATAGCTTTTGTTTTAGGGTATATAGCCAACTTTCTGCTTGGGAAAAATTCAATTTCAAGAGAGAGATAGAGAGAGATAGCGAGAGAGACTTTCGACTAAAAGCATTTCTCCATAAGGCACCGAACATGACAGGCAATTTGTTGTTATTGTCGCTGATGTTGGTTGTTTTTTTTTCTTGTTGTTGTCTATTGTAAACATACATATGTTTGATTGTTTTCTATAGTTATTTTTTCCTTTTTATATGTATATATTTTTTTTTGTATTAGAAAATTCCCAATTAAAAAGTCATTTCACTTTCACAAAAATTTCTTTTGCATTTTTAGAATTCCAATGGGTTTTTAACATCTTAAACATTTAGGAAATATTTTTGAAATGTTTGCTGATTCGTAAGGAAACTCAATAAGATAATATAATAATTAATAATAATAGCACTCCTTGAATATATTCTGCAAATAGAACTTTCCAGTTATTATATTAAAAAAAATTTTTTAAATACCAGAAATACGTGATCTTTGAAAATGTCTAACTAAAAAATGAAATGAAATGTAATCTTGAAATATCTGCCAATTAAAAATGAAAAGTCAGTGAAGCAACTGTCAAATTGTATATATTAATTATTATATTAAATATGGAATATTCTAAAAAATAATCTTTAATACTATAACATGATCATTTTCAAAAAGTTTTGCTGTTGTTTATCTCTGAAAATTGGATGCATTCTCTTGTCCTACGCTCTGATACTGTTCGGTTTTGTGGGATGCTTCCTGGGCTCAGCAGTGGAGCATACGTGCACCCGCCTCAGGCAATTCTGGACACTCCATTGCCAGATGAATATCATAGCTGGGGTGCTGCTCTTGGCGGCAGCTTGCAATGTGAGAGGCCATGATAGAAACTCGTATAAATAATGAAAATTTTCAAATATTTTCTTAATAGCCAGCACATTTAACGTATCTATTTCCGGTAGAAATATTTGTGAAATTAATTAGTTTTGCATTTGAATTATTTGTTTATCTGATGATGGCCAATGTGGACATGATGACATTTGAAATAATGCTCTTCTCATTTAGCTCAATCATTGGTAATAGAATTGCAATAAATTGGAAATTAATTTGAAATTAATTTACAATTTTACAGGCACCACTTATGAATTGCTGATCATATACTCATTTTTCCAGAAGATGGAAAGCCAAGTGGAATAGAGTCCAGACTTGGCAGCGTCGTCTCGTTTTTGGCTTATCTCGAGGAAGGCGCACAGCAAACGGTAGTTGGTTACGACTTGGCTTTAATCACAGCGTGTAGCATTTTGTGTGCCGTGATTAAAACTAAATTTATTGGGCAAAAGTTGCGCAATTGGTCTCCACATACGGCGCATAAATCGTATCGTGCCTCGGCCAAGTGCCAGCAATTGTCACCCAGCTCCAATTTCAGTACGACTCGCCATCTCCCTCTCTTTCTCTACATTTCTCTCTCTCTCTCTCTCTCTGTCACTCTGTCTCTTTCTCTGCTTGTTGCTGCCTCTTAGCTGCATTTAGGCTAAGCTCTGGCTTAATTATCGTCGCACTGTTGCGCTACATGCGTGCTAATTGATTGCGCGATCGCCAGAGTGACCAACTGACCAACTGAGACTTGGACTCACCATTTGTATGTAAGTGTGTCTCTTTGTGTGTGTGTGTGTGTGTGTGTTAGCCATGTCCTGCTATGATAACAACAACGCGACGACAAACGCACGCTGTGCCAAAATAAAAATTATGTTGCAATCGCCGAAATTTGAGCATAGAGTAGGCAGCGTGCAAAATTGTTAAAAAAAAAAAAACTAAATTATGGTTAATTAAAATTTATCAAAAATTAATTTTAAAGTAATTTAAATTATTTGTATATATATTAAAAATTTAACTGATATTTAGATTATTATTATTTTTATAAAAATATATAAATAAATTATTTTAATATATTTCGCTCAGAAAGACATTTTCATTCAAAATTCGCATTAAATTTGAAAGTCATGAGTATTCTATACGGCTGAAAGTAGTTGCGAATTATAAGGTGCAACTTGTTGAAGTGTGTATTTTCGTATATTTTCTCGTGTCGTGTCACGCGCACACCTCTAGCTGCCCGCACAGACACAAGTGTTTAGTACTCGTTGATCAGTGCTCAACTGACCGTTGGCTGTTCACTGATCACTGATCGGCGCTGGCTTAATTAATTTCGTTGATTAATTGAAAGTGCGCCTTGCAGTCTTTTCTTTCCTTCTTTTCTTAAACTTATTTTTTATGCCATTATTTTTGTTTACTGTTTATACATATTTTTGGCAGTGCAAAGTTGAAGGCAATGGATGAGAAATTGAGAGAGCGACAGAAAAGGAGACAGAGACAGAGAGACAGAGGGGGAGAGGGAGAGAGGACTGACAGGACAGTAGTATGTTGAGGGCGTTGCCGTTGCCAACCCTTTGGTCCATTACTCTTGGCCATTGGTTTGCAATCCGATTCGATTATGGCCAAAAGTTATGAGTGACCGCAGGGTAAGGGCTGAGGCAGTTACAATTACAATTCGAGTGTAGCCAATAAATATTGGTGGCATAAGCTTAACATGCAGTTATTTAATTGCATATACCAAGTATTGGCTGAAATATAAATCCCGCTGGGATTATCCACAGAAATTGTAACCAGTTTCTGACTTTAGAAATGAACTGATTAGGAAGTGATTGTATGTACTTCACTTGTGATATTTATTTAGATTTTTAGTATATTTTTTTTTGGTAATTCTAGGTATATCATTTGATTTTTTATGTTGCAGATACAAAATATTGGATGAAAATGAGATCACGATGGAATTATCCGCAGAAAGTGTAAACATAGAGTATGTTTTTAGTATTTTTAGTATTTTTTAGTATTAGATGAGCCAAAAAGTGGGCATTGTTATCTATAGAAATTGTAACCGTAGAGTATGTTTTAGTATTTTTAGTATTAGATGAGTATTTTTAAGTATTTTAAATATTTTTAAGTATGGGATTATCCATAGAAATTGTAACCATAGAGTATGTTTCAGTATTTTTTAGTATTAGATGAGCCAAAAATTCGGCAGGGATTATCCATAGAAATTGTAACCAGTTTTAGATTTGACATTTATTGACCTGGATTTTTTGGTATGTTTTTGGTATATATTGTTTGGAAATATATTGGTTTATTTTATTGGCATGTGGAGCTATGATTAATTAGCCAAGTCAAGCACACGCGATTTGACGACTTTGTTAGCCATTATAAAATATAATAATAATAATAATAACGGTCTCTGGCATTTTGCAATCAGAGCAGAAGCAAAATGTCATGTGGCAGGAGCCACGCACTGCCGGCAAGTGAATGGCACGAGTAGCGACAGGTAGACACAGTCCGTCTCCCTCTCCCACTCCCCACTCCCTGCCCTATCCACAAGTCTCAGCTGCCACAAGCATTAAATAAACCCAACGTAGGTGGCACTTGGACACTTTTCGCTGTTGCTGTTGTTATTGTTGTTGTTATTGTTGCTGTTTTTGTTTGTGTCGCGCTCGAAATGTTCAGAGCCGTTGGCCAATTGTGAAACTTGGCCAATTGACTAACTGGCCAAGTGTCAAACTTGCCAAATTGAAAACGAAGTTACGATGCGGCTGCCGATTTGTTTATGTTGCATGCATAACTACAGTGGAGACTGCCTATAACAGCAAATTGTTGAAGAACAGAAATACAAATATGTTTACTATGGTCAATGGTTGCTTAGATTATTATTACTATTTATTATTATTATTATTATTATTATATACTGTTATTGGAAGAAATATTTTAAGGGAAGTTAAGAAACTATGGGAAGTTCAGAAATTTAAAATACTCTAAAATACTCATTCTTTAGACTCAAAAGTTTAGAGTATCTGCAGCTCGTATAATATATAATTTACATATTTATGGATAATTTGACACTATACTTTTGGAACTATATAAGTAAATAAATCAACTTTGTGCTATTTTTTTTTAAATAGAAATTACAGTTTATCTCAATCCAACTTCATTCTTTTATTAGAGTATCTACTGCTCTTCTAATGTTAAATTTGCTACTAGCTTCCTTTTATTATACTATTTTCACACATGTACATATATATATATATATATATTTTTTTTTTTATTTTGAATATATTTTAGTTGCATATTATATTTATGAAAAAAAAAAGAATTTAATGAAATATTACGCGCACGTGTCAACAGCGCGATAAAATTTATTTACGCAGCGCAGCGGGTCAAGTGAAAGCACATTTTGTTGTTATTTTGTTGGCATCTCGGGAATTCAGACCTTCAAATTGAATTTACGCCGCGTTGCTGGCAAACTCTGACTTGAAAAAAAAAACAGAAAAAGTATAAAAAGGAATAAGACAACATCAGTTACAGATACAGATACAGATACACAGATGCCTGGGCAGTGTTTTGGTGCTGCCGAAAATAAAAAAGGAGAAGGAAGCGAGAAAAATTGAAATCGAAATCGAAATGTAAACCTGACTTTGGAGCATAAAAATGGGCGTAGGGCAGCCGCATTGACACGCGGCCATATTTTAAATGTCAACAGGCAGCTCCCCCTCTCGCTCCTCTTGCTCCTCTTCCACTCATCGATTAGCTGTGGTGGAATCCGCATAGCCAGTGAGCCAAGGATACGTAGTCGCGTTGTCCGTGCGCATCAAAAATTCAATAAAATACCATTAAATTACAAAATGAAGACAATTCATTTTTCCTCGCTTTTGATTTTCGACTTTTGCCTCTTGCACTGGGGCAGGTCGATCTCTGATTTTGTATCGGTTTTTTTCTCCTCTTCTCTTGTTTTTTTTTCTTTATTTTTTGTTTTTGGGTTCATATTGCATTTTGTATCTTTAAGCAGCAGCATTTAATGTCGCTTTGCAGCCATAAGCAATAAAATATGAAAATCTGCGCTTATAAATGTTGAAAACGACATTTATTGTAATATTTTATGAAATCAGTGAAGTATTCGGTGAATGGCAACAACGACAAAAGAGCAGACAATGTTATTTTGTATAATTATACACTTTGAAATCACAATTTGAGTTATTTGGGTTTATGAAGGGAACAAGGAAACTATTTAACGAAATTTACTAAAGCATTCTAGACAATGATATATTGTTTTTGACTTTGAATAGTGCTTGAATAAGAATAATTTTTTTTTTAGATTTTATAATCATTTTTATGTATTTAAAATAAATTGAAATAGCTTATATACATTTTATTAATATTTATTTGCAATAAAAATATATATATATATTTTTAAAATATATAAACAATATTTAATAAGTTCATATTTTGATATTTCAGCTGCTGTCAGTGCTTAAAGTATTTTTGTTCAAATTTTCGACGACAATAACTTTAAAAATAGGGTAAGTTATATTTAAGCTTATTCTCTAAACATTATTTATTTTTAAAATTCCTTAACTATAGCTTTGAATTTGAGTTTTAGCACTTGTATGATATATGATAACATATTTAAGCGGCACATGGTCATGGCTTATATAATTTTGGCCGTTAATCAGTATTTGGTAATGGTTAATGGCGTTAAAAGTGCCTTGTTGCAAGGTTTGCGTTAGGCAAGGCCAAGGCTAAGAGAATTAGTCAGAGAACATAAAACAAAACGTGGCAACCCACAACGCCCACAACACAAAAGTGCTGCAACAACACGCCTCTCAAACATACATATGTATGTATGTATATGCATAATATTTAGCGGTGCGAAAAACGATCATAAACATGCTGCAACGCTGCGACTAATGGCAACAAAAGAGCATAACAGAGGGGGTGGTGGGAGGGGCAAGTGTTGAGTAGAGCAAAGAGAGAAACCCACACATTTCCACAAAAACTTTACAGAGAACAATAACTAAACTAAGCTAAGCCAACAACAACCACAACTACTGTGACTAGCAAGTGCTCTGATGTTGGTCATTAGTGCGAAAAGGTGAGAAAGGGGGATAAAGAGCGAGAGAGAGATAGAGAGAGACAGAGAGAGAGAGAATGATGTTGCTGCAGCGACGCACACGCAGTTGAGTGATGCACATTGGGGTCATTTGTGTCTGAGCAGATGGGGCGTCACTTTGGGGCCAAGGCTAATTTCCATAATGTTCTCTGGAGACTTTTGACTAGAACAGTTCATTCACTTGCCCCGCTTCCTCTCTCTCTCCCTCTCTCTCTCTCTCACTATCACAGTAGACTAGTAATTTTAGATCTTGTAATCTTTGGAACCTATTACAAAGCAGCTTAAGTGAATGCTGCTGTTGCTGCTGCTGCTGCCTGCGTCTTAACACCTACCAAGAAGAAGAAGAAGAAGAAGTTGATGGAGAAGAAGAAGAAGATCACAACAGATCTTCACTTGTTCACTTAACCAACTGCAATGGCAATGGCAATTTAATGGCTCAGCAATTGCTGACCCATCGCACTGTCCACAATGGAGTAGAGTGGAGTGAAGTTGGTTGTTGGGGGACTGGAGCTGCACTTGGTCGAATATCTACTCGTCTCGGACTGTGATACTGTTGCAGGCTCAGGTTGAGTGAGGCCCATTCGTTGTCTTGGGCTTTGCTTTTGGCTTGGCGCAACATGAGTATGATTTATTGTAGTTTATGTGGCCAGGCTCGAGCAGCTTCTGCCCAGGCTGTGTCAGGACAGGACAGACGGACGATCCTCACTGAGACTGTATGTATTATGGCCTGTTACAGCCAAATGGCAATTCGTGATGTTCGTTAGCTGCTCCTGAGCTAGAGATGCACAAATATCGTGGACACATATCGTTAAAGCACAAGTTTAGCTTGAGATACTGGATTCAAAGTGAGAAATAAAACAAAACAGATATTGTTTTATACATATGTTATATTTTATAGGAAAATTACTTCACAGCTGTTTAATTTGTTATATAAATTATATATAATAATATCGGAAGCTTCAGTCGTTAGATAATTGGCTTCAAAAAGTTTTCGTGATCCTATCGAAAGATTATGAAAATAAGAAATTGAAGAAATTATGACTCTCATTCAGTAGAAAAATTATTTTCCAACTGAATAACCTATTATTAAAAATCATATATAGTAAGAATTTTAGAATTAACATCAATTAGAATTCTTTGATTAATCGAAAGTTCAAGTTCAAGTTCGACAACAAAAGTTGGGATAGATTTTTCATGTAATTAATCTGTTATAGAAAACATATATAGTATGTCTTGATATAGTTTGATATCAATTATGAAGCTTTAATTAACCTTTGTTTTTGGTAAAATCGAAAGCTCAGCTGAAAATTTATCAAAATATATTTCATTATTTCCATCATTATCGGTTATATCAATGCAAGCTCCTGTGGAAGCTTTTGTCATCTCTATGAAAGCTTTTCTCGCTGTCCTTTTCTTTTCTGTTTCGTTTTTAGTTCTCCGCTCTGCGGCTTTATGTGTATCATTTTTCATGCTTGCGGCATGAGTTTAGCATTATTGTATTTTATATTATTTGTGCTTAATTTGCTGAACGGTTCTGCACCTGATCTCCTGAATCAGGCGACTGCGAGAGATACAGAGAGAGATGACTTAGACTGCCATTGCCGTCGGCAGCAGGAGCAGCAGCACTTCTCTCGGTGCTGAGATCTCTCGCTCTCACCGACAAGTTCGTTAATTTGACGCTCGCACCTCGTTCGCATAAATTTTGTGCAGACACAAGACGGAGATGGAGGAGGAGTTGCGGTCAGCATTGGGTGGAGTGCCACACAAATGAGTCTTCGTCTGGTCTGGTCTGGTCATGATGCTTTGCAACTATTAGCGCTGAATGCCAACGCCTGCGCCGCCCACTCCAGGCTCCAGACTAGACTAGACTTGACTACCCCAGCCTAACCCAGCCTAGCTTCGGTTTATGACCAAGCGGCGTTGTTCCTTTTGTCAATTTCCAGACATTTGCCTTTAAGTGCAAATGCACCACAAAAGAGCGGCTGCCCTGAGATTTATGTGGTGCTGTTGTCATTTTGAGTTAATGGCTTGTAATTCTTTGACTCTCTCGCACTACCCTCCCGTTTCTGTCCCTCTCTCATTTTCATAACTCTTTGCATAACCTGGCACACATGGCATTGCTCATTTTCCATGTTTTTCTCTAGATTTGCTATGGTGCAGGTGAATTTTTGTGTCCAGGCAGCTCTCTGGCAAATTTATGATACGATTTTTAAATTGGTTTATGGCAATTTCCGTAACACAGACTGTGTGAGGGTGTCCCACGTGATCTACACACAAACATACATATGTATGTACCAATATGATTTTAAACAAATTTGATGATTTATTTCGGTTAAATAGGAATTTAGCTATGCGGTATCCAAACATCGTTGGCCATATTTATAGAAATTATCCTAAAACGGATAAAATTATTATATATACATCTATATACACATACAAATTTTACATTTTTTTTCTAACAATCCATATATGTCGGGTTTTTGTTTTTCAAAACAACGAAAAATGTTTAATATACAAATAGTGGCCGCGACAACAGTGTTGGCTAACGTCTAAGTATTAAGTATTAAGAACAGCACTGTTAAGGCACTGTTAGGGCACTGTTAAGGCACTGTTAAGAAGGCTTACAGCAACAGACATTTCAAAAGTCCACGGCTTAACAGAAAAGCGTTGCCAGTGTTGCCACCGTTATGAATTCCCTTGTCACGTCTTCCAAAATCTTGTAACGTATGGCAACATTACAACTTTCAGCGTTTCTACGTTTTCCGATGAATCTTAACTTCGCATCGAAATCACTCAATTTATATTCCCAATAAAATATAAATACATAGTTTGTTTCGTTTATTATATTTCTCGTTGTATTAATTGTATTAATTGGTTCATTAATATGAAACGAATGAAGGCAAAGGCTTGTGCTGCGGCAATTAAATTTGCCACTTCCGCCGAATTTGAGTGGGAAAAAGATGAGGATGACGACGCACCGTCGTATGTGGATGTGGTCAAAATGGATGAAGTAGAGGATACAGCAGCTGCACTACTACCACCACCGCCACCACCACCACTACCACCAGCCACCTTCAAAATGAAGTTCGAGGATTTTCCAGTTTTGGCACGAGGATCGCGCAAGTGTCGACGAAATGAGCGCCAAACAATATGTCCAGCATGCAACTGTCTGAATGAAGAAGATGGCGATGAAAATGCCGCAGCGTATACCAGCAATGAAGAGGATATTGTGATTGCTGCTGGTAATGGATCAGAGGATGTCGATGAAGCCGATGACTTCGATGATGCCGATGATACCGATGATTCCAATGATAGCGACGATGGCGATGATGTTGATGATGCCGATGATGCCGATGATGAAGCAGAATCTGTAGACGAATGGATTAATGTGTCTATAGATTCATTTCTTGAATCGGACTCTGATCCGAACAGCCCTTACCACGGTACCCTAGGTTGGCCATACGATAATAGTGTCAACAACGTCGATACGGAAGGTCAGCTGGACGCTTCAACGCCAAATTCAAGCGATGGGCATGATGAGGATGTGTTTGGTCTAAGGACATTGGCACGTACCTTGCAAAACTCTCCGATGGAATGGTATCAACGTGCGATTCTGGACTGGAATCTCAAACCCGATTTCGACTTATTGGAAAATAACTTCAGTGTTCGATTCTTTGGTCCGCTTCTACCGCATGAGGTGCCCCGCAATCTGCCATATGGCTCTTGCTATACGAATTTTCCGAACAAAGAGACACTTCTGATTCCTCGAATGAGGCAAATGGGCGAAGATCTACTGTTCTTCTATTTCTACAACTATCCACAGGATATGATGCAGATGTTGGCAGCCGCAACGCTGGTCGAACGCGGCTGGCGTTATCATATGGATAAGCTTGTCTGGTTGCGCCGCCAGGATGACAATCCCGACTATGTGATAACTAATGAGTTCGAGTCCGGAGAGTACAATTACTTCAATACCATAGTGTGGAAGATATTACCTAAAAAGTTTTATATTCGTCACGGGCAGCTGGAGAACACCTTAACCGTTGCTGAGCTCAAGGATCTCTACGGTTATCATCAGCAAATGGATTAGGTTCTGCCAATAGGAATAATCATTTTTGCATTCCTTTGTGAATGGGGTTCCCGAAGTCTTCTTCTGGTCACGATTTCTCATAAGAGACACCAAAAAAAAAAAAAAAAAAACAGACTTTTGTCTCAAACTTCTTCCATAATAAAAAATATCACTTGATTAAAATATTTTTATTGCACTTGTTGAAACTTATCATTCTAGTTGATTAGACTTATCTAGCAATTTCGCTGATAAGAATGATTGTAAAAATACAAAAACCCCAACATTTCCAATCAGTTTGAAATGATGAGTCGTCGCTCAACGTTTGTCACCTACGCTCTAGGCCTAGGCCTTTGCCTACTTTCTGTTGGCACATTTTCAGCACCAAGTAACCCGGATGTCGTTCAGCATGAGTCGTATCCGGGAGAATACTATTGGTCCCTGATACGAGTGAATATGTGGAAGCAAGATGCCGACTATACTGGATTCAGGAGCGTCTTCCAATGGACAGTCGATGGCACTGAGCCCAACATGGGCGTCCACAACTACATGGAATTCTTCATAGATACCAAGCCAGTAGGTCGCATTGGTGTCTCCAACAACGGTTCGCAGTTTGGGGTGTATTTCGTTGTGGATTCTGCGGTGACATCGTCTTCCGCTGGCGCCTCGTTTAGCTGCTCCGATAACTTCCCCTTGCACACTGGACATGCTTGCTTCAACTCCGACTTTACCGTTGTATCGAATGCGATTTACTTTGTGGATGTCGAGATTCGTGGCAAAAGCATTAGAGCGTATATCTCTGAACCCCAAATGGACCTCAATGGCAAGAGCGATCCCTACTTGTGGCGTTATCTGATTGGAGAAATGAAGCTGGATCATGAATTGCAATCGGTGTGGCCCAAAAGTTATCTGGTTAAGCACAGGTATGACTTGGCCAATGACAAATTCAGTGACATTATGACCTTCAACTATGCCCCAGAGGCTTACACCAATCAGAAAAGGGAAACTATTCCATATGCCAGCAGTTCAATGTCCGATAGACCTATTGTCAATGTTTTCACAGGTGTGCAATGGAATAGAAACATAATCATTTTCATATCAAAATCTTCACCACAATCATTGGAAAATTGAGCGAAAAATTACCTAACTAAATACTTATAAGAATTTATTCAATAAATTGATAAGTAATTGATCGATTAGAGTCAATAAAAAGTGGGGTTCGAAAATTTTGAAATTTTTGATGATTTTTAATCAAAACAATTTAGTAGTTGAGAATGGAATATTTTAGCGAAATTTTGATGCTGACTCTTTTGAGTCATAGAATCAATTAGAGTCACAAAACTCGTGATGAATTTTATATATTTTTTTTTAAATTTGTTATGAAGTAAAATAGAATAGAATAAAATAAAATAAAATAAAATAAAATGAAATGAAATAAAATAAAATAAAATAAAATAAAATAAAATGAAATAAAATAAAATAAAATAAAATAAAATAAAATAAAATAAAATAAAATAAAATAAAATAAAATAAAATAAAATAAAATAAAATAAAATAAAATAAAATAAAATAAAATAAAATAAAATAAAATAAAATAAAATAAAATAAAATAAAATAAAATAAAATAAAATAAAATAAAATAAAATAAAATAAAATAAAAAAAAAAAAATAAAATAAAATAAAATAAAATAAAATAAAATAAAATAAAATAAAATAAAATAAAATAAAATACAATAAAATAAAATAAAATAAAATAAAATAAAATAAAATGAAATGAAATGAAATGAAATGAAATGAAATGAAATGAAATGAAATGAAATGAAATGAAATGAAATGAAATGAAATGAAATGAAATGAAATGAAATGAAATGAAATGAAATGAAATGAAATGAAATGAAATGAAATGAAATGAAATGAAATGAAATAAAATAAAATAAATTAAAATAAAGCGGCAGCTCTTTGGAGTGAACCCACCATTGGCCTTCTCCGGATTATGTCAGTTGATAATGTGCATTGTGCCACTTGCCACACCTTTGACTTGGTGGTCCACATGCCACGCGCTGCTCAAGCCAATCTCGTCCAGCCTCTTCTGGCCACAGTTGGAAAAATGTGGCTTATTAATAAGTAGTTTTTTTATTGGGAGGTGGAATGAGAGTATAGTATAGGAGCTCAAAGATCTCGCCAAGTGGTTGTCGCCTTTGTGCACTAATTGCCACGTAGATTTGCAACCATTTTTGGCAGCTCATTAAATTTATTTAGCAAAGGAAAATAAATGTTTGCGGCAAAAAAACTTAATTGCCGTCAAATTGACATGCGGCAGTCGATGACAGCACCCGCCTCCTGGCCACAGATGGATCTTGGCCAGAGCTTGGCCAGCTGATCGATATTGTCTCGATGCGTATTAATTGCCATGGAGACTTCATAATTTCTGTTGCAAAAATGTGAACGTTTGGCGTGCACAACAACAATAATAATAACAACAACAACAACAACTACAGTAACAACAATATCGAATAGAAACTGTAATTTAAGCACAAAAGCTTAAAAAGAGCTTAAACTGTTGGTGCGGTCTGTCAGTGTTGGCAGTGTTGGCCTTTTTATAGCTATGATCAGAAGTTGCTCAAAGAAACTTTAATGAAGATGTT
Organism: Drosophila quadrilineata; assembly: GCA_018150725.1. Taxonomy (NCBI): domain Eukaryota; kingdom Metazoa; phylum Arthropoda; class Insecta; order Diptera; family Drosophilidae; genus Drosophila; species Drosophila quadrilineata. The sequence goes on from JAECWN010000452.1 coordinate 2,180,618, forward strand.
GTTAATTTTTGGAAAATTGCACTCATGCTTATGTTAAAATGTATCTAATTATTATGCGACTAATTGAACTCCATTAATAATTGAAATGTCTTAAACTTGAGCTATTTTATGGCCTAACTTGGCTACTTTTGATGTAGCTAGTTTTGGCTAAGGAAAGTCATGAGTCTCTCTGTGGCAGGATCTGTCCAGTGCAGTTTGCTTGTGGTTTATTTATGGCGGAGCAAAGTTTGATTGAAATGAGTTGTCTGTGAAATTGACAACTGGGTGAGATTTGCGCGGCTGTTGTTGCCAGTTTGGAGTGCAGTGCATTTTGGCCAATTAAGCATGAATCATGCCACATGCGGCATACGGATTGTTACAGTTGTGCAACGAGTGTTGCAAGCGAATGTGAGTGCACTGATTAATAAGCCGCCCCCTCAGCTAACCTCAGCTCAAGTCTCAGGTATTAACCTCAGCGACATAACCTCAAAAGGAAACCTCTGATGGGAGGACCAGAGGCAGACAGAGACAGGAAGAGAGAGAAAGAGAGGGAGAAAGAGATTGTGAGACGCATGTGTGGCGGCAATTACCGTTACCAACTGCAAGAGGAGTTCGTTCTTATATCGTATGCAGATGTTGTTGTTGCTGTTGTTGTCAACACGCTCGTAACTTGCAATCAACTTAAGATGACAGTGAAAATGAAGCATTGACGCCTCGCACGTACCATAGTGCGGACGTTGCAAGTTGCAACAACCTTACACATGCATCTGTAAGCAAAGCAAAAGGCCAGTGGGCAGCACTAGAGATATTCGCACAGTATGTCTCTCTCTCTCTTTCTCTATCTCTATGTCTCTGTCTCTCTCTGTCGCTTTGTGTGTTTCTCTGATGATTTTTTGGGGAGAAAAGGTGCTTGGGCAATCAGGTTTGACAGTTGCAAGTCCAGGTTACCCCGAGTGGGTACCAAATTAGACACATTTTATTATTAAAATCCACTTGTGTTGAAATAAAACACGACTTTCTGTGTCGCATATAATGAAAATATATGGCAAGTTAATACCTGAATTTATTTATCACCCATCTGCAGGCCAGCCAACAACAAAACACTTCACTTCACTTCAATTCACTGCCACTTCCACTTACTTCAGAGAAGGCTCAGACAGTCTTGGCCAAGCAGTCATATCTGGCAACAAGTTTCACTGCATCTACAATTGGCAAGGAAGTTTCAACTAGAGTTTGCATGAAAATTCATTCTTATAGTTATTTAGTAACTTCTATTAAACATAACATTTTGCCTACAACTCTATATTCTATATTCAAAACATTCAAATACTATTCTATACTCGTCTGAGTATAGACAACATCAATTCAAGAAACGTTTGTTAACTCCAAAGATGTTTTCATTAAATCGATTCTAAGAACCCAAATGTTATTTTCAGTTTTGTTTTCTCTAAAAAACTGCACAAATTCAAGCAAAATTCAAAGATTATAAAATCTGCAACGAGACGCGACTTGACAACAAGACAATCTCAGACAGAATACTTGAGAACACATCGAGAGATCAATGAAACTTATTATCAAGGACTTGGTCATTTGGTTTGCCCAAAGTGCAGAGTTTGTCAGAGTGATCAGTGATCAGTGATCAAGACGAGTTCAGATCGCATTCATTCAAGAGACTTGTCCACGACTCTTTGCATATCTGTCTCTTCTTCATGATGTTAATTGACAGCTTCTTCCCTTTTTTACCAAAAAAAAAAAAAAAAGAAACATCTCAAATAAAAAAGTATAGCAAAAAGCGAAGCAAATGAAATTTGTAATGTTAATTAGACGCTGGCGCGAACCCTGCTGTGATCTTGTTGAGAGAGATCTGACTCTCTCTCTCTCTCTCCTCCCCCCCAACTCTCTAAAAGTACGAGCTTAGATTTGCATGCCACAACAAAAAAAAGAAAAAAAAAGAGATCGTGTCAGGTATATTTCGATTTTCGATGGGCAATTGCTTGCCGGGATTGCTTTCTTTCTTTTTTGGGCGGCATCTCACCAATTTCATCTTCAGCATCTTCAGGCTGATCTCGAACTTCAAGAGTTCGTTGTCTCATTCATTGGCGTCGTCTGAGTGTCTGGCGTGTCGACGGCGCCGTCAACGTCAGCAGCGGCATCGTCGCCGTTATGCCATAGAACACACACAGATGAGATATATATATAGAGAGAGAAGAGAGAGAGAGAGTTCAAAGACACAAGAGTACATTCAACCTGGACAAAAGACGACAAGGCCACTGTGACCACAATACCCTCTACGCACCACACCCACACCCACAACCACGTGTATTCTTGATGCGGCAAACAAGTCAATGTCCTAAAGGGTTGATTGAACCTCAAGCAAAAGTAAAATACAAATAAGAAAAATCTGAAAGGAGAAAGAAGAAAGAAGAGATGGCCGGCTGCCTGCCCCAACAAACGGCAAATTGCAACCGAACTGTGGCGAACTATGAGCACGTGATTTGCAATTCAGCAGTAGAACAATGGGCCGGGGTATGCCACATGGCAGCTGAACTCATAGATCTTCACCATGCACAGCAACAAAAGAAAGTACAACTATTAATTTAATATGGCAAAAGAGAATATTACAAAACATGCCACTTAAATATCCCTATTCACAATGTTGAGAGGACTTTATAAGATTTGTAAAATAAACTAGAGGAAAATGTTTAAAAAATTCTAAAAATTATAGAGATGGCGAAATTGATTATTAAATTGTGTATAAAATAAATAAGAAAACATAGATAAAGATTTCTGAAAAGAAAAAAAAATTGGAAAAGGTTGAGGAATAATTCATAAATATGTTTGAATATTCTGAAAAAATAAAACCAGATTTTAAAAATCGTTGCTCAATTAAGAAAATTATAGAAAAATTCAAAATTTCAGTTAATTTTTGTTTTTTTTTTTGCAATTTCCTTCCAAAGCATCAACATCCATGAGATACTATGTAGGAAGTAAACTTTTTTTGCCGTGTGTCGTCAGCATGAAAGAAAAGAAAAGAAAAGAAAAGAAAAGAAATGAAAAGAAATGAAAAAGAACTCTGCATGCACAGTCAGCATCCGCATCGAGTGGGTTGAGCTCGTCTTCCCGTAACATTTTCCCCTTTACTTATGCAGAATGAGTCGGAAACTCTTTAACGGTGATTCGACGGCATCAGCTGGACAGTGAACCGTTGCTGCAACCGATCCGAGAGATCATAAAGCAGAAAGGCAAATCGAGCAACAAAATGTAGGTGGTATGCATTTTAAAGCAGTGAAAGTGCAAGAACTGCTCCGTTCATTGTGCTCGTTACAGCAACAGCAACAACAACAACAACAACAACAATATGTTGCTTTTATTTAAAGAAATAAATGAATAAAAAATATAAATAAACAAATAAAATGAAATGTATCGAAATGCATTGCACGGCGACTTATCTAAGCGTTTTCAAATATGTCAAAACACAAAAACAAAATTTGAATTGAATTTGTCATGGAAAATGCCACCCCCCCTCCACCGCGACCATCCCTCCTGTGCTGGATTCACTCCCCTCCTCATATTATGTAAGTGAAATTAGCATAAATGTGATTGATCTCCAACAGTTTGCGTATGATTTGATTTTTATTGCAATGCAAAAAAATGCAACTGCATTTTTTATTATTTTCGTATATTTTTATACTTTGTAGATATCTGTGTTTTTTTTTTTTTCTGTTTTGTTGATATGGCTCAATGGTTACCCCAGATTGGCTTACAAACTCTCTCAAAATGTTGTTGGCCAACTCGTATTGACCATCATTGCTTATGGCCTTTTGTTTGTGGGTTCATAATTCTTCTAGCGATGACTTTGTCGCAGTTTGTCTCCCGTTCGTTCACTTCGCCGCTTCATGATTTGCATGTCATGCACATATTTAATAGACTTTCTGAATAACACAAAATATATGCAATTGTCCAGCAGTAGAATCGAGGGGGAGGCGCTTTGCCAAAAGAGGCACAGGTGATATTTGCATGATTATGACAAAATGTTGCGTCTGATGCGGTTGCGGTTGCGGTTTCAGTTGCTGCCATTTCCCAGAGTTCAAAGCTCTCCAAAGCAAATGCAATTTCATATAACTTTCCAAGCAAAATTTGCTTCCTTGATGATTGAATTGCATATGATTTGAGAGATACAGAAAGAGAGAGAGAGAGAGAGAGAGAGAATGAGAGAGAGATGTAGACAGAGAAAGATAGAAAAACCATATTGAGTATGAATATCATTATATGAATGTAGCACAGTTTTAGGGGCAAGTCATAAGTACTGAATATAAGAGAAAACATTTCGAAAAGTTTTAAACAAAAAAAAAATGCGAAATAATTTAAGAAAACAAAAAAATATTTGTAGTTTTCTGAGTTTCTTCTTATTATTTCAATTGTCTTAAGTGCCTTCAAAATATTTAAAGTGAATGTAATACAAATAGTTCAAGAATTTGCAAAATTTAAAAAAATATATATAGTTTTTTTTTTTACAAATATTGTATAATAATTACTTTTTAAGCTGTAATTGAAATAGTTGAAGATTTCTCAAGAACTGTTTTATTATTTATGTAGATTAAATCAACATTTGATGTGAATGTAGGGGAAGTAAAGGTTAAAGTTATATATATTCAAAAATATTTTTCAGTAGTTTCTTATTACCTTGTTTTTATAACTCAAAATCCAACTAAAAGTTCCTCCTCTCTCTGTAGCAAGTTTCCCGCTGAAAGCTTCTGCATTTTCCCGAAATTTTATGTAGAATATCTGCAAATTTGGCACTTTGCATGCGAAGCGTTATTTATTTGTTTGACAAGCTAAGAGTAACTTAAGCCATGCCCACTATACGCCTACTCTAGCTGCCTCTCTCGTTTACTTGCCTCTGTCTCTGTGTGACGAGAAGCCGCAAGCCGCAAGCCTTGTTGCAAGTCTGTAGTAATCATTTAACGCACGCGCGCCGCCGGCAAACACCCCAGACACCGACACAGGCACTGCCACACAGCCCAAGCGCCAACACGCACTTCTTGCCACAAACACAAACACTATCTCTCTCTCTCTCTCTCTCTCTCTATCTATCTCGCTTACTCTGTTGTAACTCCGTTTGGCATTCTGATATTCGTGTGCAGTGCTCATTGATCGAAATTGAATTGGACATAAATAAAACAAGATCAATCAATTGATTTATTTTGACATGTTGCAACAGTGCTTCGACTTCAACTTGAATGCTGCGTGGCATGCTGCGACGACTGTGACGGCAACTGGCGCTTTGTGGCCGGTTTCAGTTTTATTTTTGCTCCTTTTTAATTTTTTTTTTGTGTCTCCTCCACTGATTCTTTGGATGTTGCTGACGTTGCACGCTGTGGGTCTCATTTGCTTTGTCGCTGGGGAGATTTGCTGCATTTTATATTTATACGTTGTGCCACATTTGCAACTTGTCCATTGTTGCAACTTGCCTCCATTGACCGCCAAAACTCTTGGCCATCCTCGCATTCGCCGCTTTTATGGCCTGTTCTCTTTTCGTACGTATGTGGCTAATTTGTCGACGCACTTAAGTTTATCCCATTACGTACTATGAGAGATTATTGCCACAAGATGTGGCAGCAACAGAGTAGATACTTTCTTTTTTTTCGATTGCAATAGCTGCATTCTTAACGAATGTCTGAGAAACAATTGTCTGCGATTGAGTAGAAATTTAACTGAATTTTATTTAATTTGTAAATAAAAATTTTAATTTTACGTTAGAAATTATACTAATAATGTATAAAGAAAGTGTTTTTTAGTAAGCTATTCACTTCACAAAATCATTTATTTATTATTTATAAATCAATATCGGCTGTAGCTCTTGACTGGCAAATTACGATATTCGGCAACTCAAAGAGTCGATTTATATTTTCTATACCACAATATGTCATCCAATAGTATTGGGCATTGTAGTAATAATATTTCAAGCGATAATTTTTTGTGTAGACATAAGGTGGATAGTTAAATGTTGTAATCTCTGAAACTGATTCGCAGGCCGGACCGTGTTCACTTTCAATGAAGAGTTCAAGGGGCACAACATTATCAATCACATCGTTAAGTTGAATCTCTCCTATCAAATCACGCCACACAAACGGATCGTTCGATCCGCCGATATCAAGTTGAGGCACGGATATATAGGCTCGAATACTTTTGCCACTTATTTCCACATCCAGAAAGTAGATCGCATTGGATATTAGATTATAGTTAGAATTGAAGCAAGAGTGTCCTGAGTGCAAGGGGAAGTCATCGGAGCAGGTGAAGGAGACTCCAGGGGTCGAGAACTTCGTTTTGCAATCCATGAGGAAGTGGATTCCAATTTCTGAACCGATGCTATAGATACCAACTCAACCCAATTTCGTTGAGTCTGGCATAAGAGTATTATTCACTTTAAAACTCATGTAATTATATAATCCCTTATTGGGAATTGTTTTTCCAATTTGCCATTGAAATACGCTTCGAAAACCAGTCAGAGCTCCCAACTCGATAGTTTATCAATGAGGAGTTCTCCAACGGCACCTAACTTTTAGATTGTAAAACAGCATTAGGTTCTATAAATTTAGTACTGCACAAAAGGACACATCAACGGCCATATCTTGGAAAATACTCATCAGATATAAAGTGGGTTCAAAACTTTTCACAGAAAATTTGATTTTAATCGAATATTTGGTCAAGTTATAGAACGAAAAGACAGGTAAGAGCAGATATTTGAAATTTGCGATTTTTATATACTTTCTGACGCATTGCATATCTTGGGAAATAATAGTCAGAAACATTTCAAATAGAAATTGTTAATTAAAATATTAAGAATTCAAAAATATTTGTTTATAAGATGCGATAAAAATTCAGTGCATCTCAATGTAAAAAAGTCAGTTATTTAGACACGTTATCTTGGGATTTTATGAACATATGTCTCATAAATTTTACTGTCACAAAGTTAGATTATAATTGATAAGATAATAATACTCTTCGAATGATAATGCTCTACAATACTAGGAAATTGTTGGACTGCTTTGAAATTACTCATCGTTGTGATCGTATATTAGTTCCAAGTATTGGCGAAGATCTTGATATATAGACGGCAATATGATGAAGAAAGTCGGTATATCCTCTAACATTTAGTGTTTCACAGGGTGGTTCGTAGGGAATGCTGTGCATCATAATTTCAGTATTTTGTCGCTTCAATTTATTGTAAATCTGTGGGGCATAGGTGAAGGTCGTAATATCGGAAACCAAATCACAAGTGTCACTATATTCGTTGGCGACGCCAATGCCAATGGGTTTCAAATTAATTAAAGTTTGATTCAGCCTAATCTCTCCGATCAGATTACGCCACAGATAAGGGTCGTCCATATCGCTTAGATCCTTCTGAGGTTCCGAAATGAAAGCTCTTAAGCTTTTGTCTCGTATCTCCACATCCAGAAAGTAGATCGCATTCGATATTAGATGATAGTTGGAATTGAAACAGGCGTGGCCAGAATGGAATGGTAAATCATCGGAACAACGGAACGTTGCACCAGCTGAAGAACTAACTGGAGAGTCCTCCATCAGGAACTGTACTCCAAATTCTGAACCACTGTTGTAAAGTCCAACTTGACCATTTAATTTGGTATTTGGTGTTTGGGTATTTTCGACTATAAACTCCACATAGTTATATATCCCCATGTTGCGTACAGTGCGTTCGATAGTCCATTGAAAAGCGCTCCGAAATCCCGTAAAATTTGCGAGTTTATGCCGAAAATTTGCGTAATACTGTAGTGGATAGTTATTGTAATTCGATTTTGGGTTATTTGTAGGTGCTATATGGAAGCCACTGCAAAATAGGTAAAGGCTCAGGAAGTAGAGCAAACATGTCTGTCGACAAAGAGACATGGTTATAGACTGTTCATAAAAATGCTATGCGAACTTTATCTGTATAATATTTGCTGCGATAAGAAGAAATTTCGCTGAGTTATACATTGATTAGCTGGAAAAATAGTTAAAAAACAAAAATAAACTTAATTGCCTCACATGTTTTTTTCGCCTACGCGAAGTGAAAATCAATTGTCAATTCTCAGTTTCTCTCATTCCCAATGCAAAGCCCACCTATTGAGAGAAATTGAGAGATGGAGAGCTCTCGAAAGTGCAAAGAGTTGAGATTAATTGTCAGTTTATCTTGTGGCAACTGTTGCAGCATTCTTCTTCTTCTTCTTTATTTCACGTGGCACAATTAAAGTGTGTGTGTGTGTGTGTGTGGAAAATGAAGGGCACAAATGCTGTGCATTTTCTATTTATACGCCTGCTTTTAAGGAGTAAAAGACAGTTGGGAGAGAGGGGAGAAAGTGCAGCAGATGTTGATGGAAAGAAGACGTATATTTTATACTATATGATAAATTAACTTGGAAAAGAGTCACGAGTGTCAGCGCGTGAGTGTAATAGTTTCACACACACACACACACGTACACATATAAGTACCCACTCAACATATGTGTGTTTGTGTGTGTGTGTGTGGGTCTTGATTAATGCACTTGCAACAAGCGGCAGGCAAAAGTTATAGTCGCATGTGGCACGCCTTATGAACATACTACAAACAGCCCACGGTGTGCAGTCTAATAAAGTAATTTACTTTACTAAATAGTTGCCGGCAGCATTTTGGACCTGGCTTTAACAAGATGCACCCCTGCACCCCTGCACCCCTCGCCGACACCCCATCTCCTCTATGAAGTCTGGGCTCCATTAGAAAATTAGCATTTTAATTGAAATGTCACGCGGCTTTTAGCCAAGTGCCAAATGCGTTTCTAGGCATATAAACATTTCCAATATATTTTTTTTTCCCCAAATTTTTTCTTTTTCTTCTGTCTACATATAAAAAACACACACACGACACGCACTTTTTCATCTAGTTTGTCAGCAATTTTGAACGTCGTTTGGTTTTTTGCAGTTCGTTTTTGATGTTTTCATTTTCAACTGATGAATGGCAATTTCAACAAAAATTTACAACTACCAAACTGACGAAAAAAAAGAAAAACGGATTTCTAATTGCAATTGCAACTCACGCTCGATACAATTCCACATTCGCTTTGCTTGTCTATCGGTTTGTATTTTTTTATTTTCGGTCTTATAGTCTAGCTAGAGAGCTTGATAAATGTGCTGCAGAATGTGAGACAAGTTGGCAGGTTTATGTTGTTGAGCGATTTAACAATTAATCAAGCATCATGTTGAGCAAAGTATTTAACGAAAGCCTAATGAGACTGAAATAGATTTTAGCAAAAAAAAAAAAAGAATTACATTCGATAAATGAGTTTTTTGGGCTTTTTAAATTTCAAAATGAATATAAGTCAACTTAAAAAATATTTAAAATTTTTTAAATTATTTTTTAATTTTTTTTATTTTAAAAATGAATTAATTTACAGCTCTCTTAGACTATAATATACTTTTATCTAGTAAGCGCTCGGTTTTAGTCTCCGCTAATCCAATTAGCATTCGAACTAGCTTAGACACAAACCTTACTGGCTTGCTTAGAAATTTTCCCAGCAAACTGTCAATTGGTTTTAATAAACAAAACTGCAATTCAATTGGGAAAACATTGACTGTTGTCGAATGCTGACAGTCCTGGGAAAGTTTTGGAAAAGAAATCTTTACAATTTTCATTATACATTTCCACCTTCGCTCCTACAATTTTCCAACTATAATATGTGCAGCAACAGTTTCCCCTTCGCTTATGATTATTATTTATAAATATCGGAACAATGCCCACGTGTTGCCAGGAAATGTCTTTAGGGAAAATGTGTCACCTCACTTGTAAATTTTCCACCCTCGCTACCATTTATTCCAGGGCTATGCAGTTCTCTGTGAATAATGTCTCTCTTTCTCTGGGTTTTTCTCTTTCACTTGCGTTAATAAATTTAAGTAGTTTATGCATAAATTATATATATTGCTTATTAATTTGTAGGGGCGAGTTAAGTCAAGTAGCTGCCGCAATGGGTTTAACATTTTCGGGGGCATTATTTATGGTGTTCTACACGTGTTATGATTACACCCCAGGGATCCAAAAATATATATCGCATACAACATAGTATATTGATGTAAGGATTTCAAGAGGTGTGCTATATATCAAATTTATAGACGAAAGAGTTGCAAATGTCCCATGTTCTATGAGTCGTTGAAACAATATTAGAAATTGGAGCTGCAGCTTTGAGAAGATATCATTTACAAGTTGTTTTATATGGGGTATTACTGTAGATTTAGATATGGAAACAGATATGGGGCATAAATTGTGTATCATCTCACCATAAATTTCAGAGTCTGAATAATTTTTTAATATTTTCTGAAGTTATATTGCGAGTATTTTTAATCGATATAAAGTTAGTCTTTAAGGATTTCTTTGGCATTTCTTAAGATAATTCCTACTTATTAATTATTCCTTATTTTCCATCTGTTTATCATGCTTATGTATTACAATTATCATAAATTCCGAATGCCACTTATCGCCTCATCGATTGTATTCGTTTCTAATCTATTGAATAACGCCTTGCAGGTTGCACATAAATCTTAACTGTTGCTGGCAGCTCTGAGCTATTTTTATATATATAGTTTTCAGATTCTTAACTCTACACATAATATATTTCAACAATCGATTAGCTGCGCTAAAATCTTCCAATAAAAATGACTTATTGCTCTCGTGTGTGGCACATGCCGTTGCCTGCCACATTCATGAGCACATTGTGATCTCATTATTGTCACATTTCTTTCAATAGGAAATTGAAATTTATAAATTTTCACTTGGCTTGCGGCAGGTGAGAGACGCTCTCTTGTCTTTTGTCTCTATCTTTATGGTTTTATATATTTATTTTACATTGTCTTCATATCAAATGAAGTGTAGAAAGAAATAAACTTTTATTTTCAATAAGTTTACTACTATTGTCTATAGCAATTGTGGGTGAAAGTATTCAATGTACTCACAGCAGATATTCACTGCATTCGTAACTCTATTCATGCAAACAAAAAAATATATATACTGATATAAATATAAATATAAAAAGCTGATTAATTTTGAGGTTTGTTATTCAAATGATATTTCTTCTCTTAAATAATCAATGGAAGAGATTAATATAAGATTGAAAAAGTGTTTTTATTGTAGTTGAAACATAAATAAATAATTCCGAATTTATATAAATATTTGTATGCATATATACCCTGGAATGTGAGTTAAATTTAAACTAAAGGGGAATCTTAAATATTCAATAATATTGTAGTTAACCTTTAAATGTTAAAATATATTAAATTTAAAAAAATATACAAATATATTAAATTTAAAAAAAAACTACAAATTAAATATTAAAATTGCAAAATCAAAAAAAATTCAATTTTACAAAAGTGTTAGAGCTAAAAAAAAATTACATATAAAAATTGAAAAATTTATATAAAATTAGCATACAAATTTTAAATGTTAAATTTAAAAATATTATTTCTGTGATGTTCGATAATTAATAATGTTTTAAGATTTGTTTTTCCAAGCTATTGTATTCTAGTGCATAGAACTACTGTTTTAGTTTGGTTTGCACTTTACAGGGTATACAATAAACATCTGTTAACTGAGGAGCAGAAAAGGAATAAAACCAAATGTAAATGTTAAATGTAAATGCAATTGGCAATTGGCAATTGGACTCGCTCCAAGTGCGTTTAGTGCAAAACTTCATTTACAATTGCGAAACTCCAAAAACAACAATTGTGGTAACAAGACCAGCAGTGAAGAGGAAGAGCTAGAGTATATGTACATGTCCATATTTGCGTTATATGTATCGTAGCCAAAACGCATTTTGGCCAATTGCAATTGGCTTGGTTGGCAATACCAATTCGGTATTTATAGCCTGACATTTGCGCCAACGTAGGCCAAACATTGCATTTTGGCCCAATGTATTTGCCAGTCATCGTCTACCTCACTCCTCTCTCCACTCTCCACTCTCTATTCACTCACTCCAGTTATACATATATGTATATCCTGTCGCCTAATGCCAAAACGGGAGCCCAGTTAACATGTGTTGCTGCTGCACCTGCACAAAGTCCAACGAAACTTACAATTTTTGTCTGCCATTTTTGGATGCGCCAAAGATGAAGATGTCGGACAGCATTTATTGTTGTTTGTTGCAATGCCGTTTGTTTGCTGAAAGTGAAACGTGCTGCATGCAATGTGCAACGTGCAGCGTGCAGCTTGTGGGTTCCGTCAATTTGGCAAAACTTTAGCCACAAATATACACATACATGTATTTTACATAAACGAGAACGTTTTTGTTTTATTTTATTTTTTTTTGGAGAGCGTTTCATATTATGGAGGTCAGCGTTCAGCGGCGGTCAACGATTCTTGGAAGACAGCGACATTACCAAGCGACTAACTGCCAGCCATAAGATGTGGTCATAAAGCACCAAAGACCAGTTCAGCGGACAGTCAACGAAAATAATATATAATACAGAGAATCCCAAAAAGGCTACAATTAAACAGACTCACTTGCTAAACAGACCCCAATGATACTCTATAGAGAATTCTGGATTGATTCTGAAATTATTAAAGTTGACTGAATGAATGGGGTTTTGTATTAATAGCAAAATTTAGGATTTTTTTTTTTTTTGTTAAATATATTTATAAAGATTTTTAGATTTTAATTAAACAAAAAATTTTTTTTATATAAAATAAAAAAGAAAATTTTAGAATAATCTTGATAAATTAAATTATTATAAATTATTTTAATAAATTTGATAAAATTAGTAAAACTACCCTTAAAAAAATATAGAATATAAATATAAAAAAATATATATTAATTTTTTTTTTATATGGGCAGTAGTTCTAGGTAGTATACAAGTTAAGAACACATGTAATAAGCGTATAATAAAATTTTAAAATTTTAATTTTGATTAAATTTTTATAAATTATATTCAACTTAAAAATTAGCCAACATACCATAATTATTCAAAAACATTGAAATTTTAAAAAATATTTTTTTAAAGAGTATTTAAATTCAGTGCATATTTCGTAAAGGGAGTAAACAACAACAAAGACACGCACCATTCAAAGTTCAAAAGGAAACGAGCTGCACGAACTTCAGTAAAGCAGCGAGCGACACAATGTAAGCACTTGAGGGAGAAAGAAAACGGCGAAAGAGAAGAAGAGAGTGCAAGAGGGCTAAAAACCAAAAACAAAAAAAAAAGTTAATTTCATTTTACAAGCGTACAAATTAAAAATGCCCAAACTCTGCGCTTTAATTAGTCAAACTCGCGCCAAAGTTTACCTCACTCCTCTACAAAAAATAAAAAAAAAATATAAAAAATAAAAAAAAACAGATGACAACGCACGACCAACAAAAAAAGAAAAAAACTATACAAACTTGAAATAGAAATTGAAAAACGGAATCGCAGTTGTAGACAAACGTTTTTTTCCGTTTCTTTTGGAGACATGGCGACAACTATGTGTCTGTTTTGGGGGCTGGCGTGCGACACTGACTTCCGCTGCAGCTAAGCATCGAAAGCCTCCTCCGGCCAAGTCCAAGTCCAAGTCCAAGTCCATGAGCCAGGGCAAGTCTTGGAACGAGTCCGACTGCAGGTTGAGGTTCAGTTCAGTTCGAGTTCAAAACGACACTTGTCCACAATTTGTGATCCAGATTTGGTTGGTAATGGTTGCGGTGGTGGTGGTGGTGGGGCGTGTTTGTTGAAATGAAAATGTTGTCAAGATTAATGCGTCAAGTTTTCAAGATACTTGAGGTTATTGTTACATTTTGAGTTTACAACAAAATTTCCAAATAAACTTGGATTTTATGATAGGCTGCTCTCTAGCCCAGCTCGCGATCTCAATCATAATTCTGTAGAATTTGTAAATGGAGTAACAAGTGGAATACTCGTACAACCTCAAGCTCCTATCCCTCTCTCTTCTCCTACTCTCAGTTGGTATCATTTCAATGGCTCAATGACTTCTATGAAGAGCAGGCTGGGGCTCTTAGGCCGAAAAATGAGATATTACAGCGCGCGTTTAAATTAATTGCCTCAAGATGCGGTTCAAGATATACATACACAAATACATACATATAACAAAAGCAAAAAAAAAAACAACAACAAACTGAAAAATGAACAGAAACGTGACTCCAAAACGGGAGCCTCAATCACAACCTGATGAAACGACTTGGAATGCGAGAGAATGCACTCGTCTAAGTGCGGCCAACTGACGGGAGATGGCGCCACATAACATTACTTTTGCATATGCATATTTGCGCTTAGATCAAATGCTGCTTTTATTAAAGATACACTGTAAGCAAGTATTGTTATGGGGTAGAATAGAGAGTTGTGGGAATTCAACAGTTGATTGAATTTTTCATTTTGTGTTTCAGCATATTTCTAACTTTTCTAAATGTGAACTTAATGTAATTTCTTTAATTATATATTTATTTTATTTTTTTTTATTATCAACTCTGCATTACTCAGTCTCCTTTCGTTGAGTTTACCCGACTGCCATTTATTTAACAGCTGGCTGCATTTGCAATTGAACTCGTTAATGAACGTAATTATTGCTGATTTAATGGCAACTTTATGGAGTCTCTTTTTTAATGTGCAATATCCATAGATGGCGCCACATCGTAAACTTTATAGTTGTTCCATATACCATGTTTATATCATTTATATGCATAATGAAACCCAATAACTGATGACTGCACCTGCACAATTGTTGGCAATTTTCAACCGAAAATGAAAACAAACGCCTACCGCAAATCCCAATTTCAGTCTCGTTGTGTGGGCGTTCACTGTACAGAACTACTGTCGAGTTTCACACGCAGCACAAGGGAAGAATCTTCCATTCAAGGAATGTAATAAATATAATTGTAACGGCTCTATTTTTGTGAGCTACTTCAATTGTATCGCAACAAAGGCGCAAAAAATAAAAAATATATCGAGATAAAAAAATTACAGGTAGCAAGTGAAAATTTCAGACTGTTTGCTGTACTTTCAGTTTCTCTCTGTTTGGGGTTTAGTTTCTTTCCTTTTGTTGAACTATTCTGTTGCCATTGATTTGGCATTTGCGTGGAAAGACAAATGCCAACGATTATGGGCCCAAAACCTCGCATTGTTTAGGCCCGCTCTGTGTGTGGCTGAGTGCGAATTCAATTTTTTATACCCTGTTTTTTTTTTGTTTTTTGGAAAGCGTTTAAAATGTTGTCTACATTGTTGTTGTGCGTATTATTATATTATACGCATTGTGCGTGTGCTCATGTGTCGGTGTGTGTGTGTGTGTGTGAGTTGGGGTCAAGTGGCCGTCAGAGGCAAGTCAAGTTTGTGCCTTAAGTCTTTCGTTTTGGCTGGGCGCTGTCAGCGCGCTTGTCAGCAAATTTGTTAAACAAACTGAAATGAAATATAATGAAATGCAATTTTTTCCCTCTTTTGGCTTTGTATTTCGGGCAAGTTTCTTGACGAATTTTTAAGTTTTTTTTTTTTTTAACTTTTTTTATTTTGGATTTCTGTTGGCTTGGCGTTTAATTAGTGGAGCAAGCATTTCGTTTTGCACAATTAAGGCGATGGCTTGCATTCAGCGTAAAAGAAAATAATCAAATATAAATAATCAGCAAGAGAAACAGTCAACGTGAAAGCAACAAGAACGAATGCTAAATACACTAACATAAAGTTCATTTGATAGAGGGCATATGAATATGAAGAAGTACGAAAATAATTGTAAAAATTCAAAAAATGAAAGAGTATGAAATTTGTTGAACACAATTCAAATATAATATCAGACTATTGAAATAATTCAAGTGTCAAGTATTTTGTCCATGCGGATATGCCCACAAAGAGAGTGTATCACAACGAAGCCGAAAAAACAGAAACGTTTAAAGGCGGCGTCCGCTGTGATTAAATCAGAATGCGTGGACAGGAACTGAGATAGGGACAGGCAGAGCAAATCTCTTGTAAGTCATAAACTTGCTAACTCATATGGAGCAACGGAGACCAGCAGGAATAGCAGGAGCAGCAGAAACAGAAGGAGCTGCACTCGCTTACAGCACCGGGCTCACTGTTCATGTCATTTAGCGCTTATTGTGTCTGCACGTCTCGGGATTGGAACTGAGGCCTCGTTTAACCTTTGAGTGGGCAGACGCGCCTGTCAACTTTGTGCCGTAAATTAAACCATAAAAAAATGTTTAACAAAAACAGAACATGCAGCCAAGTTGTTGTCGGCATAAAGTTTCCAAAAAGCCAAAAACAAAATACAAAATACAAAATAAAAAGTATACGGGGAAAATCACAATATTTTTTTATGCCTTGTCATGCAATGCCCCAAAATGATCCAATCCAATCATATACGAATCGTCACTTTCCGCTGGCCCCAACATTACCAGAAACTTCAGTTTATTTTTCAGTTTCGGTTTCTCTTACATCTCTACTCCTCAGTTCCCTCTTTCTGTCGCTGTTGATGCCTGGTGCAATTGAAATGAAGTGTCGTTGTCGTACGACAAGTGCCACAATTGCCACTTGCCACACGTTTTGGGGTCTGTCACCAAGCCAGGCCCCAACACTCAAGTCAACAACAGGTGATGCCAAAAGTCAGTGAAATCGAGTGCAAAATTCTCTTGATTTATTGCCTCCAAAAAAGTTGAAAATTTTGTGACAACTGTTTTACATGACATTTCTCTAAATTGCCACGTTCATGTTTTCATTGTAATATCTACACGCAGCTATGACTAAAAAGAGTTGCATCACTAAAAAAAAAAATAATTTAACAAATTAATACAACATTTCATATTGTATGAAAAGTGCTTTCAACTTACGTGGCAAATACAGGAGGAAAAAACAAGCACAGGGCACAATAGAGCTCTCGATAATGCCAAGCAGAAAGATAAGACCACGATTCTTAACATGTCCAAAACCAATTAAGTTATAATTTATTATTATAATATCGGACTTACTGTGAAGAGCCCAATCAATATCATCACTCCAGATGAAGTATGTATGATGCTCCAGACGAGCAAAACGACCCAAGTCTCCACGTATACTTTAATAGGTTCCGAGTTTACCACGTCGAACTCTTGGGCTCCATGATCTAATATTTGTAAGCAAACAGTAAATATAAACATATTTTAGGGTACATACTTACGTAAAAGCAATGAAGTAACTACCATGAATGCAATGCCATGTAAAATTGTCCAGATTCCAAAAAACATGCACTTGTATTTGTTGGAGCAAATGAGTTTATCAATAAAGTTGCAACTCTCGTAGTAACACATGTCTAGGAAATGTAATGTATGAAATGTAAATCAAAACGAAATTCACACATAGATTGGATTACTACAGTTAATTTAAATAATTTTTGATAAGGAAAATTATTTACAAATTCCTAATAATGCTACTACTTACTTGAGAAATGTCAAATCAGAGAGAATTTCTACTACTTTCTATTTCTATTTACCTCATACCTTATCCTTAAATGTCCAACTAAAAGATATTTTACTTTCACTTTAAAGTATCTGTATCTGTATCTGTGCCAATAGTTTCGCTTGACGCAAATCCATTCAGAACAATAAGATTCGATTTCATTTTAAAACGGAACTCAACATTTTTATGATTAAGAAATAAGCACGAACATTTTTTTAGTGCGTGGGAACTTTACTCAAGTCGTCGTGATATTTACGTGTGACGAATGAAATTTGATGGAAAAATAGAGCCGAACTTGACAAGTAAAAGAAATAGCGAATATAAATACTAAGGGTAAGGTAAGAAAAGCCGAAAAACTGAAGCGCCAACAACAAAAATTACTATTAAAAAAACGATTTTATTATTTACAAAATTCACAATCAGAAAATGAAACTTAAATAAAATAAAATAGTGAAGTCACAGAAAAAAGATGACAATTAAATACAAAAAAAAATGTTTAAGAAATAAAAGCAAAGCATCGTTTATGGGGCAACTGTAATAAATTATCGAAAAACACGAAATGCGCACTAAAATATGGCCAGGAACAAAAAACCCAAATGAAAAACAACAACAATAAACAAACAACAAATTCGGTTTGTTGTCTATTAAAAAACGGGGCGATTTGTGCCAAAAAAAAAGAGCTTGAGATTAGCATCGAAACGAAAATGAAATCATGCAAAAATTTATAAAAATATATCTATATATATATTTTAGCTAATGCCAATGCATGAGAGACTTGTAGATACCCTAGGCATGCAAATATAACTCCTAATTGTGCATTGAAATTCGAAAAAACTATTACATAAAATATTAGACAGATGAAAAAGAAAGACATTTGAAAAAAACAAATATTAATTCTTAGTTTTTCTTATCAAATAAGAATTTTATGATCAAAAAAACTAGGGTATTCCGTAATACATTGATTCTTGACTAAACTGATCTGTAGTTTGAAACAGGTTCACACGCTACCAACCATCGAGATCCCGAAATGTCTGAGATCGCGGGGGGCAGGAAGTGCATGAAGATAGAACGAGCCTGGAACACCCTTTTTACGGGTTAAAGGACTGAGAAATTGCTAAAAACTTGGCCAACAAAAAACTACCTGAGCTCAGAGAAAAAGAGAGACAGTCTGAGAAAGAGAGAGAGAGAGAGAAACAGCTCTCGGTGTGTGTGATACATTTCGCTTAATTCCAAACTCAATTTTTTTTCTCAGTGAAGCAAAAAATTCGGTTTGGATTTCGTATTTTTTTGTTTTTGTTGGCTGTGAGCAGCAACAAGTGAATGACAGGATAATCGTCCTGTGTACCTGTTTGTTTGTCCGCCTGCGGTCTTTTATAGTTACTGCCTGTGTGTGTGTGCTTGTTTCCCTTTTGGCATGTGAACAACTCGCATAAAATCTCTTAATGTTTGCATTCTTATGCCGCTGTCGTATCGTTTGATGCGTGATCTTGTTGATTATGTTGATGGCTCCGTCTCTCTCCCTCTCTCTCTCTGTATCTCTATCTCCTTCAACTGCTGTTGCTGTTTCATACTGTGAACTGTGATCTGTAAACTGTCTCTCGGACTGCCGCTTCGTTTCCCAGCAGGTTCCATTCACTTTGACTCAGTTCAGTGGCATTTCGACAGTACAAATTTCTCGTTTACCATTATTTTTGCACTCTTTTGTCTCTGCACCTCTCTCTTTCTATCTGTAGTGTGTGCGTCTCTTTCTATCTTTGTTTTTGTTTTTACTCTTTTGTATGCAAGAGTGTGAAATTTTTGCTTGTTGTTTGCTTCATGGAAATTGCCTATGCCTTGGAATTTGTGGGAACAAGTGCAACAACGAACCACGTCCTCTACACAATCTCAAAATGCGAGAAAAGAGTCGAGACGAGAGTCTCTCAATTCTCAATTCGAACACACATTACGTGCCCCGGAGAACACCCGCAGGCGAGAGCGTGTGAATTTATATAGCTCACGCAGGCAAAACGAATATGAATCTTTTTTACCAAAAAATGAGAAAACAATCAAATCGCAAATACTTCCCATACTTCTGTACTCTGCTTTAGCCAATTAAAGATACTTTTCTCAACTTACAAAAAAAAACAGTATGTTAGTATTAGTCCTAAAATCGAGAACATCGAATGATTTTGGCGAAGTTATGGCACTTCAAAAATTAGAAAAGGTAGATTTTTCGAAAACCGACCATTTTGGTCGTTTTTCTTCAGCTTTTTGGTTATATCTCGGGGTAAACTCATCAGAATCACCTCAAATAAAAAGCAAAATGCTTGTGATGAGTCCTAGAATCGATTACAGCGCAAAAAATCGGATTTGAAAATTTTTCGATTTTTAATGATTTTAGACAAGGGGCTAGTATGGAAAAACGGTTGAAAAAATCGAAAAATTGAAAAAAGCGAATTTTACAAAATTATTTATGCAGAATCAAACTGATACTAAAAACATTTCCAAAATGCCAAATTTCATGAAAATCGGACAATTTTTGGCCAAGTTATGACACTTCAAAGTTAGAAAGAAGTTGCTTTATTGAAAAAATTGGTATTTTTAGCACTTTTAATCACGTTTTTAGGCATATCTCATGAAATAGTGATCAGAATCACTTCAAATAAATAGTAAAATACTAGTAATGAGTCCTAGAATCGATTACAAGAAAATCACATGATTTTAGCCAAGATATTACAATTCAAAGTTAAGAAAATGTTGCTTTTTCGAGAAACGAAAATTTTTGTAGTTTTTTTTGCAGTTTTTTGGTTATATCTCGGGGTAAACTCATCAGAATCACCTCAAATAAAAAGCAAAATGCTTGTAATGAGTCCCAGAATCGATTACAGCGCAAAAAATCGGATTTGAAAACTTTTCGATTTTTGATGATTTTGACAAGGGGGTAGTATGAAAAAACGGTTGAAAAAGTCGAAAAATTAAAAAAGGCGAATTTTACAAAACTTTTGATGCAGAATTAATCAGATACTAAAACCTTTCCAAAATGCCAAATTTCATGAAAATCGGACAATTTTTGGCCAAGTTATGACACTTCAAAGTTAGAAAGAAGTTGCTATTTTGAAAAAATGGGTATTTTGAGCACTCGTAAGCATGTTTTCGGGCATATCTCGTGAAATTGTGATCAGAATCACTTCAAATAAAAAGTAAAATACTAGTAATGAGTCCTAGAATCGATTACAAGAAAATCACATGATTTTGGTCAAGTTATGTTGTTTTTTCGAAAAGGATTATGGAAATTTCGTATAAACTCTGTTAATTTCCTGCAACCGTAGTTTAACTGACTGACAGTTTACAACTTTATGGGCCAAGTTAAGCTGCCATCTGCTCTTAGTGTTCGTGATGCATTTAATTAAAAATTCAACAACCTGCTCTTTTGGGGGCCATTTTGGACGTGTGTTTATGTGCCCTAAAGTGCTGTCACCTTAACTCGAGCACGCATCGTGATTTATAGCGCAAAATCCTGAATAAATGCAACAAAAAATTAAATAATAAAATACAGCACACACAGAGAGAGAGAGAAAGGGAGGGATGGAGAGAGAGACAACAAGATGAAGCATATACTCAAAAAAGTGTAACAAAATGCCACAGAGGAGCAGATACTATAGAGAGAGAAACACATATATGTTATATATATATATCGGATGGAACAACGGTTGCGCATGCGCAATAAATTCGATTTTTATGACACCTGACAAAATACGCAGCAGCCGCTGTGTTGCAGCAACGTTGCCGCTTCACTGGAAAATTGTTTAATGACTAATGGCCGTCCAATATGGATGGGGGGGGGATGTGGCTATGGGGTTGCCACAGTATATGGCGTATATGGTGCATAGAGAGACGCCTTCTGTTGCTGCCTCGTTTATTGCCCTGTGTCTATTGAAGATTAATTTCATTTACACAACTTCATCGCCTTGGCCTGGCTTAACACTTTGTTGCCGGCTGCTGTTGTTGCCACCGCTGCCACCGCTGCTGTTGCTGCCACTGCTGCTGCCGTTGCGTTTTGAAGTTAATAAAGCCATAAATATTGTCTTTGGGGGGCTGTGCACGGATTTTGGTTGCGCTGTAAGACGCCGTAATACGCAACACAGTTCATGCCACATCGTCTCTACTCCTCTCTTCCTATTGAAATCTACCTATCTATCTCTCTTGCAGCATTACGTGTCGATAGCTCAGTTTGTTTCTTCATTCATCCTCTTTTTCTGTTCTCCTCTTTTTTTTTTTAAATTTATGATTCCTTGGCCAGAGTAGAGCGAATCTGGCAATTTGTGTCTAGGCGGAGCATATGGCTCAGATTAGAAACGGAGCTTTGCTTTTTACACATTTTTTCTCTTCTAGTTTTTTTTACGAGGAAACACAAATTGCATCAGCAAGTGAAACCTCCATGTGTCCATGGGAGGGGCTTAACTTTATTAACCAAACTCGTAGTCGTGGAATTCAATATCAATTTATGAACAGCATATCTGCTGAGAATTGCTGTCATAAATGAAACTATATAAATGAGATTACAAGTTGGGCAACAGAGAAGGGACGATAAAGATATAGCATATAAGCAGGCGACTGCTCCGCGAGATGGGGATAATTAAGTCCTAATCGGTCCCAAATAAAATAATAATATATTATTTAATAATATTGAAGAAATTTTAAAGGATATTCTAGTAATTCTGGTAGTTGTTATCGAAATAATTTTATATACATTTTATATTTAAGAAACTTTAAAGAATAATTTTTATTTTATTTGCAGTATTTCTAGGAATACTCTCCCAAAATTCGTAATAATAATAGTAATGGGGTTTATTTCACTCAATTGTCTTTTCAGGGGCTGCTAAAAATATGAAGAAGTGCATATGCAACACAACAAAAGGTAAGTGTTTTAAAAACGAATATCTTAAAATATCCCTCCAAATAAATATGCATTTCTTGTGCTGGAGTCCTATAAAATGAAACAGAAACTTACAAAATATATTAAAATGTTAATATTATAATTTCGGTACATCTATTTACCCAAGGAGTGGTAGAAAACACTTTTTTGTAAATATCAAATAAATGTAAAAAAAAATAAATATAATTTCTCTGTCATTCCCTTTATCGTAATATTTACTTATTATCTTTAGATAGATAGATTGTAACTTATAAATAAATTAGAAAAAAATTACTTTAATTTTTTTTACCCCGTCAATCCTTAAAAGTTTGAGCCCCACATTGTTGGGAACCCCCCCTTCGCTTATATAGTGAGCACGTTGCATTCAACGTGTGGCAAGTAAAACGTACAGTAAGTACGTTAAGTAATTTGCTAAAAAAGGGAAGAAAACATTATTAAAATATTTATCACATTCAATATTATTGTCAAATGACTGAAGCCAGTGCCCTAAAGAGCGGCGCAGGAAAGACACCTTCAACTTATCAGGTGAGCAAATACACATGCAACCAACACAGCAGATAAAGTGTCACTGGCAAACATAGAATCAACAATCAGTCTCATAAGGTTAATCTCAGGCAGGCGATCAAAAAAATAAAATAAAATTAAATTAATAAAGAAATGGGGGTACGAGAGCATAATGTGGCATAAAGGTGCTTCACGTTGAGGCGTCGAGGTCTATCCGGGGTATTGGCACAGCTGCTTAGTTTATTTCTTGAATCTGACGTGGCAAGGGGAAGACAAGACGAGACGAGACGAGACGTGGAGTGCCTTATGCAAAAAAGGTGCAACATTTTCCAAGTATCACAAAAGCAACTCTTTGTTGTTGTATGGCTGTTAAACAAATAAGGTGCGCCCTAACGGTTCGTTATCGTATTCGTACTCTCTCTCTATCTATCTCTCTCTCTCTCTCTGTTTCTATCTCAGTCTATCTCTCTCTCTGAATATCCCCTTCCTGGCACAGACACTGTGCAAATACACCTTGCTACAACAGACTGAACGTAGCCTCCTTCCGCCCGGAAAAGTGATCTATACTCAAGTGGCGAGTGGTATATGTGTGTTTTTGTTTTTTATGTTATCATTTTGGGGTGGCTACAACATTGCCATGCAACATGCTGTGGCATGAACTTTATTCCCCAGTAGGTCTACCTGTTAAGTTTACGCCTGAACGCACGACCTGCGCGATGAGCAGCTGTAATATAGGGTCCTTGAAAAAGGGATACTAACGAAACTAAGTGCAGTGCCTAGCATAGGGGTGGCTCTCTCTCTTTCACTCCCTCTCTCTCTCTCTCTCTTGCTCTAACTTTATACTAGACAGCTGTGCTGCCATGAGGTCCTATGATCCACTCCAGTATTTATTTATATGCTCATCTAATAACACAAAAGTACAGTCTACATTTCTATTAGTTTTCCATAGTTATTCTAAGGACTATATAAGGAAAAAGAAGGAAATAAGTAAATATAAAATGTGATTCATTTGAAAGGGGTTCACATTGTTTCCCTACCATTAAATTATGAGATTTTGACTACCCTATATAAAAAAATATATTTTTTTTGAATATATTTTATTTTATCATAATCTGAATATTCCCTTGTGTTTATAGACAGGGGTATTAGACTACATCGAATCATCGTATAATCTAATTATTTTAACTGCATTTGAAGGGGTCACAAAATTAGTTGAGCTCTAATCCAATACTTTTATATAACCTAAGATGTTTAGATATATATATAACCACAATTTTAAGGCATAGCTCTCTCTCTCTCATACCTATATGCATGTTTATTCGAAAATAACGTAATGTTTTCCTCATTTCTAAACTAAAATACAGTTTAAAATTTCTTTAGTCCTTCATATATGTAATACTCGAAAAGAGACTTCTTGAAGTTGTCTTCAACTAAGTAATTAGTATATTTTTTAGCTGATATTTTAATGTGTGTATTTTTTACAATCTGAATATCATAATATGATCATGATTTCAATATATCATTTATAATAGCTTCTGTAAATATTTAGTATTTTTTTTTTATTGATTCAAGACATTATGCCCAAATAATGAAATTAAACTTTTGCTTGCTGCGATATTCCAAAGATAACTTCATATGAAACAAAACAAACGCAAATTATGAAAATAATTCCCACCACCTGAAACAAAGATAATAATTTTATTAAATACCATTTTGTTTGTATTTAATCTTACCTTATTGACATTTCTCAATCGATGATCTCATCAGTGACCTCCACCTCCATGACCGCCTCCATGACCGCCTCCAGCCATGCCCATGAAGCTCTTAATTAAGCCCAAAATTTCATTGAACGTACGTTTGGCAGGACGACACTCACAATTGCAGCACTTGGCATCACATTTTCCAATGCCACAGCACGGATTTGGATCCGACCAATCATTGCAGACAACCTTAACACAAGCCTTGTCCACCAGGGTTGCATTCACGGTGGCGCAGGTGTTTCCTGGTTTCACGGTGAACCT
This sequence comes from Drosophila quadrilineata, assembly GCA_018150725.1. Classification (NCBI taxonomy): domain Eukaryota; kingdom Metazoa; phylum Arthropoda; class Insecta; order Diptera; family Drosophilidae; genus Drosophila; species Drosophila quadrilineata. The sequence continues at coordinate 2,205,452 of JAECWN010000452.1, forward strand.
TGAAACATTTGCGGTACAGCAATCCGCCTCCACATGTCGTGTACAATACAAAACTACAGTATGTAACAACAGAATGATCCCAAGAGTCGCCTTCATAGTTCCAGTTGATATATTGATATACAATTTTCTGCCGATTTCCAGCCATATTTATAGACAGCGTTAATAAACTGAAACGAAACGTATAATCGAATTAGTTATATAAATAGTAAGGAATTATATATGTAACGTAAAATAATATTTAATAAATTTTGATTTGTTTATGTTGTAGCAGGCGGGAATGTATTCCTGGGGTCCTAGGGTGTGTGATCCCTGTGGTAATGAGCGGCGAAGAATCCGCTGCTCGTCGCTGTTGAGTTGAGTGGTCAGCTGCTGTTATATGTCCGCTGCTGTTGTATGTACGTATGTACATACGTTGATGAGCTGCGGAGTGAGGGGGTAGTGGAGTTGGTAAAACAATACGCTGGGTTGCACTTGTTTTAATATTTTGTCACTTTATTTTGACACTTTCTTTGGGGCACAAGAGTATGTGCAAGCTTTTGCTTTTATATGTTGAAAACAATAGCTAGCCGGGGGTGACTTGCGAGATTTCTTTTACATATAAGCTTAATTAGCGAGGGTCAACTCCACGATAGCCGATCGTCGGGTATCGATACTATCGATGAGGAGTATCGTGTGGAGCAGCCGGATCAGCTGCTCGGCGTTGCCATCTGACGCAAACATCCCGGCCCCCTTGCAACGTTGTTGCAACGAATGACCCTCCTGGATTGGGGGCGACCGGTGTTGGGTGTAGTTGCCGTCGTCTTACTCCTGGTGCTTTGGGGTACAGGGGAAGCGGTAAGCTTCGCAGCAGTCTTCCGCTGGCAGTGCGATTGGCATCGGGGCGGGTTCCGAGACTTAGGAGGCCGCAGCTGGGACTCTACCGACTCAAAGTGCAATAATGAGTGGTGATCTCCTCCACAATTGCGACATCCCTGGCGAGTCCGGCATGATGTCCCTGAATGCTGATGGGCAAGACAATTCGGGCAGTACCGATTGGCGAGTACAACCCGAAGCCTCTTCTCCGCAGTCAGCTGGAGGAATCGCTGACATTGACGGAGCGCGTGGAATCCCTTACAGGCTCGGCACCGAAAGTTGTTGGGCTGGTCCTCAGGCGCCATATTCTGAAATGGAGGACATCGAGATGAGATATTCTGAATAGTGGTCGGGGATGGCTGATAGGACAGAGGGTCTTGTAGGCCATCTTCCAAAGGCAGCTGTACGAGGGTCGTAGAGGGGGTGCCCTTGGGATCGCCTTCCTTGCGACGACAGCGCCGATTCCTTTTGGTCGTAGAGGTTGTCTGAGGCACTCGTGGAATCGCTGGAGGCGGAAATTGTTCATATGTGAGAGCCTCTCCGGACATTGGAGAGCAGTCCTTTGGAAGGAGTCCAGTCTCGGTGGGCCGCTGGTGTCGAGGACTCGCATTGATAAGATTGATGCGAGCGGAGAGCGATGCGATCGACTTTGCCGTGGAGCGGGGGATCGGACCCGTGAGAACCCAGCCGAAAATAGTTTCTTGGCCGAGCAGAGTTCCGCAGAGATTCGGTTTGAATCCTCCCAATAGGATAGACGGAAGGATATCCGATCCTATCAGGAGATCAATCTCTGAGCTACGGCAGAAAGATGGGTCTGCCCACTTGAGGTGTGGCAGATTGTGGAAAACGCCGTGGGGTATACTCGTTGACGGAAGGTCTCCAGCGAGGTGTGGGAGCACATAGGCTGTTGCATCAATGCGCACGTTGGGGTTAAGTGGAGACCCAATCTGGAAGCCACACACTTTGTGTGATTGGGCCTCAGTGCTCTGACTCAGGCCGGACACTTGGGCCAGAATTGGCTGGAAAGGCAACTGGATTGAGTTGCTGAGTCGCTCGGAAATAAAAGTGGCTTCGGATCCAGAGTCGAGCAACGCGCGAGCGGGGTATGTCACACCTGCGTGACATATGTGGACAATGGCAGTGCCCAAGAGGACTCCTCGCGTGTTGGTAGCAAAAAAGCTTTGCACAGTGTTGGAAGTAGTGGACTGTATGTTGGACAGAGGATGATCCGGAGCGCTTGAGGCAGCGAGAACGGTTGAAGTGGAGAGAGAGTCGCGACTCGGAGCTGAGACGTCGCGATGCAGAAGGGTATTGTGTCGCCGTGTACAGACATAGCAGCTATGCTGACTGGGACAGTCACGGACTTGGTGACTGCGGGCGAAACAATTACTACATAACCCACTTCGAGTTATGTATGTCGACCTCTGTTGGACCGACATCTGCAGGAACTTGGTGCAGACACGCACGGGGTGATTCTCTTTGGAGCAGAGATCACACTTTGGAGCCGCTAACCTGATGATGGATCTGTAGGAGTGTATCCGATCCGGTCCTGAGCTTCTTGGAGTGGCCTTGGAATGGCTGGCTTCTAGGGGCTGACGGTTCGAGACGGGCGATATGACATCCTCGATGGCTTCAAGAGTGAGATATCGTTCTCCGAGGAATCTGTCCATCTCTTGCCAGGTGGGGATGTCATATTTCCTCAATAAGCTGTGCTCCCAAAGGGCAAGGGTCGCCTTAGGAAGCTTGGAGGAGCAAAGAAATATAAGGAGACAATCCCAGTTGTCTGTGGAGACGTTAGAGTGTTCTAACGCTGTCAGACAACCGTGGATTGTGCTCTGTAGTCCTTTGAGTGCATCTGCAGTCTCTGAGGTAACTGGAGATAGGTTGAAAAGGGTTTTAAGCTGACTATTAACCAATAGCCGCTTATTTTCAAACCTTTCAGAGAGAGCGGCCCACGCTGAACAGAAGCCGTCGTTAGTCAGCGGAGATCGTGCTACAATTGCCTTGGCCTCGCCACTTGTTTTGGCGTTCAAATGGAACAGCTGTTCTACGGCAGTCAACTGAGGGTTGTTGATGTAGATCGCCGTAAAAAGGTCTCGGAACGTGGGCCATTTGGAGTAATCCCCGTGGAACACCTCAATGTCGCAGGGGGGTAGTCGACAGCCAGTGGAAATGGCAACTGTAGGAGAGGGAGGAGCTGCAGGACGGAGCAGAGTAGATGCATCGTCAATCTGCTGGCTTAGCATGGCAACACACTGCTCATAGATGCTGTAGCAGTGGTCGTAGGTCGACTCCATGGCCAAAACATCATCGCTCAGTTCCTTAGGATTGAGAACGCGAGAGCAACGCTCGTACTCAGACTCAACTTTGTGCCACAAGGATTTAATGTGGTCACGGCGGACTTGGAGGGTGTAGAGAGTAGAAGTTCCTCTCGAGGGTCTGTTGAGTCGATCATTAAACTTAATAAGTTTTCTTGCGATGGAATTGAAGTCGGAAAGGGCCATGACAGATGTGGAGTGACTTAAGGGTGCAGCAGCGGGATGGGTCTTGTCGTTAAGACGAGAAGACGACGGGCTTGGGACAGGCAAATTGAGGCCTGCTGGAATGGGCGATATGGAGAATCGCCTGACACTGTGTGGTGCTGCAACAGATGAAGATGAACACGATCGAAAAAAAATAGTGTATCACCGATTCACAGTACAGAGGTGGTTAGATATCCACAGGTGTAGAATACTGCACACTGCCGAACACAGTTGGATCAAGATAAAATCCGCAAAAAACACAAACAAATGCTTGCTTATCTCTATTTTTGGACGTCAGTGCGTGAGTGCGAGTGAACAGCGCAAAGTAAGACAAGCTGATAACGGACGGCCGGTTAGCAACTACACATACAAAACCACACACACACGTATTGAGACGTATGCTTGTATATATGTATGTATGTTTAGCTGTAACTCGGCTCAGCTGTAACTTCTTGCTGAGTACGTTCAACTTTGCGTTTCGTTTTGTTTTTATGGATTTAAAAACAAACGCGAGACAATCGAACTTTTATGAGGAATCACACTTGTACTTATCTGGATATAAGCTTTGAAATTCCCGCGGTGCGAGCCGGTAAAGACGAAAGGATATTCGTCCCGAAAGGATATTCTATCGAAAGGATATTCGATCCGGCTCGAAGGACCAAATGTTGTAGCAGGCGGGAATGTATTCCTGGGGTCCTAGGGTGTGTGATCCCTGTGGTAATGAGCGGCGAAGAATCCGCTGCTCGTCGCTGTTGAGTTGAGTGGTCAGCTGCTGTTATATGTCCGCTGCTGTTGTATGTACGTATGTACATACGTTGATGAGCTGCGGAGTGAGGGGGTAGTGGAGTTGGTAAAACAATACGCTGGGTTGCACTTGTTTTAATATTTTGTCACTTTATTTTGACACTTTCTTTGGGGCACAAGAGTATGTGCAAGCTTTTGCTTTTATATGTTGAAAACAATAGCTAGCCGGGGGTGACTTGCGAGATTTCTTTTACATATAAGCTTAATTAGCGAGGGTCAACTCCACGATAGCCGATCGTCGGGTATCGATACTATCGATGAGGAGTATCGTGTGGAGCAGCCGGATCAGCTGCTCGGCGTTGCCATCTGACGCAAACAGTTTAAATAAATTTCTATTTAATTAAAAAATTTAACTATTATTATTCTTGATACCCTTCTATTTTTATTGCTTACACATATATTGATAACCGGAATTCTGCATTTGTAAGCTTGATCGTAATGAAACTATATGTCAAAGGACTTGAATTAGTAATCTTTAGCTGCGTATGAATGAAATAAATCATTTCTAATACATTTTCCAAAATTTACTAGTTTTTTTTTATATTTTTGAAACCTTTCTTTTATATTTGTACATGAGTATATATTTATATGTAATTATATTTGTATATATCTGTTATCGAAGTTACATAATTTATTAATTTGCCTGTAAAATTTATTAGGACAATTTTTGTGTAAAACTATAACTTAATAATTAATTAAAGAATTAAAGTAATTGTATATTGTGCCATTTGCCTAGAATTCTGCCTTCCACAATCACCATAATCTCCTCTTATCGTAGTTTATCTCCAGTCTTCATTATCGCTTTCACTATAGGGTTTACCACGGCCCCCATAAGGACATCCTCGCGGTCTACCGTGAAACAAGTAACTGCCTTTCCCTCTACCACCTCTATCTCTTCCTCCTCCACCTGTCCCTCCTCCAACTTCTGGCTTAGAGCAGCCCGCCTCCGACTGTGGTATCAGTAGCAATATAGTATTTACAAAGTATAGTATTCCAAAACTCAGCTTCATTGTTTGCTTAGATACCTCTGATACTAGGGATCTCCGATCGTATTTATACTATAATTAGTGCTATTAAAGCTTGTCGAATCAGATAATTAAATTAGTTACATTTGCATTTGAAAGAGTTGTAAAATCATGAATTAATTTTAAAAACTTAAAAATTGAAACAGTTAAAAGATACTTATTTACTAAAATACTAAATACGACATAAGAATTTTTTACTTTGACTTTGTTTTTTATACACAAGTAAATGTAATAAATTCATAAATTAAAATATTTATATATATATTTTTTTAAGATTTTTCATTAGCTATCAACAGTTATGAGAACTCAGCCCCCGTGAATGAAATACATCATCTCTTATATTTTGTAGCCGAGAGTATCTGAGTGTTCAGCTACATTTCTAAATTAATAAATTCCATAAAAGTATGTATATTTTTTCATCTTAAATAACAATGATTAAAGAATTTACAAAAAGAATTTTGTGAAAGACTTATTTTTGTACATATTAATAGTCATCGTAGTCCGAATAGTCCGAATAATCAAACGTCGCATCGTGTCCTCTACGGTCTCTCCTTCCACGACGACCGCTGCTGTAGCGTCCACCTCTACCTCGTTTACCTTTGCCTTTGCCTTTGCCTTTCCCTTTGCCTAAACCTTTTATCCAGTCAAATATTTCTTTGAAACAACGTTTGGCAGGACGACATTCGCAGTTGCAACAGTTGGCATCACATTTATCTATGGCACAGCAAGGACTTGGCTCCGACCAATCATCGCAAATGGTCTTAACGCACGCGTTGCCCTCCACGGTTCCATTCACAGTGGCGCAACTGTATCCCGGCTTCACTCCGAACTCTACAACTCTCCCAGTACAACAATCCGCCCGACTCGGACGTACATTTAACAATAATGTTTGTACAATAATGAATAATCCAGATGTAGCCAGCTTCATAGTTCGATTAGATATATCTGATTCTATGGATCTCCGATCGTATTTATAGGTAGTGCTATTGGAGCTTATCAAATTGTATTGTATAATCCAATTAGTTAATTGCATTTGAAAGGGAATTGGAAAAACTAGTTGAACCAATTGACAATAACTTACGTAAAACTGTAAGGAACGTGTCGTTGATTGATATGAATATTATTGATAAAGATTTAAGAAAAAAAGGCACTGTTAAACTAATTGTTAGAATTTCCTTGATTTTTTTAATATTTCAATCAGATATTTATTCAATGATATAAAACATATATTTCGCTTAATAGTTTTAGCTGAGGATCTCCGACTGCTGTTGAAACTGAATAAAATATTAATATGTGTATATTTTCTCTAGAGGATATCTAGAAATAATAATTGTTAATCACAAAACTTATTTTAACGAATTCGATAATAATTGAAATTACCTTTTAGACGCCACAGTCCGTTCTTCTCCTTATTCGCCATCTCCTCCTTCATCCATTCCTCCTCCTTCCATTCCTCCTCCTTCCATTCCGCCTTCATCCATTCCTCCTTCCATTCCTCCACCTTCCATTCCGCCTTCATCCATTCCTCCTTCCATGCCTCCTTCCATTCCTCCTTCATCGTGCCCTCCACCATGACCGCCGCCTCCAAAGGAGTGGAACATGCTAATGGCTTCCTCAAAGCAACGTTTGGCAGGACGACACTCACAGTTGCAACAGTTGGCATCACATTTGCCTATGCCACAGCACGGATTTGGTTCCGACCAGTCCGCGCAAATGGTCCTAACACAGTTGCTGCCCACGAGGGTTGCATTCAAACTGCCGCAAGTATTTCCCGGTTTCACTGTGAAGTTCGCAACACGTGCCGTGCAACAATCCGCACTCGTCTGTTGCAACACTAGCAACAATATTGTTTGTTGCAACAAAATTATTCCACAAGTTAGTCTCATTGTTTAATTTCTTTCGCATAAGAAGAGAGGTTTCAAATTGTATTTATAGTCCGTAGTGGGATAGTGTGTCGAATCTCGTTCAAATTAAGCAGTTAATTTGAATTTGAAAGGGTTTCACAAAGTCTCTATATTTTCATATTCTACATATTTTTTTATAATGTAGCTGAGCTACCAGTTATGTAAGCTGAAATAGAAATAAATTTATTTTATTTAGAAAGTATATATTATATTCTAAATATGTAAAACTATTTTTTGTAATGTGGAGTTTTTTATTAGTTTTTATTTTTTTGTAGTTATGTAAGCTGAAGTAGAAATAAATTTGTTCTATTTTGAAAGTTTATATATTCTAAATATGTATATATATCTTTTTATAATAAGATGTGGAGTTTTTGACACACAAAATTCAGTTAACCTAAAAATGGAATTATCTCTCTATTTTATTATTTTTTTAAAGAATTTTGCCCTGGAAAATCAGATATTATTTTGAAACGTGTTTTTGGTACATAAAACTTATAGATATAAAGGAAAATGATGTGGCAGTAATAAATAAATATATTCATAAGAAGTTTATGTGTATCTATCACCCCAGTCTAAACTTAATTTTAAAATTATAATTTTTATATTTTTTGTATCTTTAAATTTCTTGTTTTTTTTTTAAATTTTTTTTGGTCCTCTGCTAATTGTTCGATTTTAAAAATATTAAATAAATATTAATAGAAATTTAAAAAGTATTCCAGACAACTAGAAGGCAATTGCTTGATCCACGGCACGATCCATGCACATATGTATATACATGCCCCCGCTCCGCTCCGATCCGCTCCAGCGGCAGTTTGTCCAGTTGCTTCGTACGTGAGCTCACAAAAATTACAATCAAGAATAGGTTTTTTTTTTTTTTGTTTATTGATGGGGGATTTGGCGCACGGCATCAATTGAAGTTCAATTGGTAACAAGGCTTACCAAAAGAGAGAGAGAGAGAGAGAGATAAAGAGAAAGAGAGAGAGAGAGAGAGAGAGAGAGAGAGCATATAGTAGTGTCGCCCTTGGGTAACGCTTTGATTTTATTGCCAGCACTTAACATAATGAGGCGGCAGCGATAAGATCACGTTTCCTTCAAGAAGAAATCAAAGCCGACAAGCGGCTATGGAGACGACGACGCTGACGACGACGATGACGACGACGCCAACAACTGTTGGCATGCGCATATGCTTCCTGTCTGTGCTATGGCCGGATATTCCTTTAAGTACCTCCCTTTGTCGTCTCGCAGTCGTCATCGTCATCGTCGTCGTCGCTGTCTACATTTGTCTGTGCAATCAGTGCACAAAAGTTCAAAGTGCATGCATTGAAATGCCAAGTGCAGTAGCAGCAGCCAGGATCATATATTGAACAAAGGATACACCACCTGTTTCCTAGTGGGGCTTTTGTTCTCGTCTACATACAGAAAGGAAGTTCATTGAACTGGCTGCTGTGCACAGTCTGCAATCCTCGTCTTCCTTTAATACAATTAGTACACTTCAATGAAGCAAAGATTATCCAGAATAATTGGAATTTGTCCTGGCATAGCTCTGGGTTCTATGACAAATCTGATAGGAAGCTGATGTGAGGCAGGCACAATTGAGATTCGAGGTACTCACTGCGGTTTAGAGACTGGAGAAATGTGTTGTAGGTTCTGTGTAGACTCTTTATAGATACTAAAGAAATACAGAAAAATGTTATGGAGGAATCTGTTAGCAAATACCATGCTAAATAGCCATGATTATCAATAATCAGGTGACTATTCGGTTCAAAAAAGTGTTGTAGGTTCTGCAGGTACTACAGAAATACGGTGAGATTTTTGATTAGTACTATCGCCGAAGGTACCCTCAGTCATAGTTTAGATCTGTAACCGTCAAGGTTATATATTAATTCTGCTCATAAGCTGTTTTTTCTTGGAGTACAAAAAAGGGTGATAGGCTTTTTTATCATCAAGTACCCGAAATTTTCCTAACCGAAAAAGACTCTTACAAAGTGGCAAATAGAGAGGTTACCTTTGCAACACCCTTTGCTGGAATGCGAGCTGGCAGCTGCCACAAGCTAGACACGCGCCTGCACCTTTCCATTTCCATTTGTTTTTCGGGTTGAATACTTTGTTGTTAGGGGGCATAAGCAGGCATCAGGTTCATCAAGTGCATAGGGCGTAGGTAACAGATGCCAGCATGATCCTTACCGGTCGAGTGCACGAGCAGTGACCGCAACAGCCCACTTTTGGATAGTGCACTGTGCACTGGAGAGGAACAAGTGCCACACAAGAGTCAACCTGCCCACATCTGCAACAGGACACACATTGGAGGACATGTTATGCAAAGTGCACAGGAATGTTGCCAGCACTTTACGCAGAAGGTGGTGGCTTGGTGGTTGGTGTCTAGTGTGGGGTGCATGGTGCTGGTGGCACGAGCAACTAATTATTCAAATAAGTGAGCATGATGGAATGCTAACAACTAGGACAACTAAATGAGTTTGCCACGAGGGTTGCCCCGATGAACGGATATTGAAGCAAACGGGTGGAGAACGTTTCCCTTCTCTCCCTTTTCCTTGATCGTTCCTCACATTTCCGCGCACCGCTGACTCTCCTCTTGGCCAAGAAAGGACGGCTCAGTCCAGTTCAGCAATCAGCTATGAGGGTGCTTGGTTGCATATTAATAAAATAGAAGAGAAGAGGCTAGTAGAAACCCTAAAGTAGTCGATCATGAGATACCCTGTGTCCTGATCATCAAATAACAGTAAAAATGTGTATTTCTCAAGTTATATTTTATCGATTTGTGGATAGACAGACGACGAGGTTTCAATCGATATCCCAATTGACCGTGAGTCTGTCGGAAATGTATCTTTCTCCTTGTAAATATACCCCATTCAGCTCTTCTGCAAAAGGGCACAGGGCTAAAAAAGAAAACGTCAAACATTACCTGTGATCGCAGTTAATGTTGTGACATCGTTGGTTGTCATTACCCTTAGAAATTGCTGGCATTAGAAATTCTGGTCAAGACGACGGCTTTGTCTCTGGGGCGTGCCGACAGCGACGCCGAATGTCGCCAGGCAGGCAGCCCTGGACATGCTGCTCCCGAACAGGTTCATTACGCGTGCCGCTGCAACGCGCCGCTGTTGCAGTTGCACGAGTTGCCTGAGCGGTGGCGGCGGCAACGGCAACGGCGGCAGCACTTCAATAAGGCGTTGACCTAATTATCTATTTTGACTGTTGTTGTTTTTACCAATCCCCCTCTCTTTTTCTGTCTATTTTCTACTTATTTACTTTGTAAATATGGGGGTAGCTGCGGGTCAACTTAACTTACACAAAATTAACATTCACTGAACAAAAATGCAAGGTGCACGACTTGACGCTGCTTTTTTAATGCTTCCTCTCCATTTTTGACTATTTTTATTTCGTTTTCTTTTAAATTGCGCAATAGAAATACAAGCTTAATAGAATTTCCTATATATTAGTGTATCGATAATTCAAAAATCGATTGAAAAAGTATTTGTCGATTGGCAGATAAATTGAATTAGATATGATAGCCAGCTAGCTTAATTGAATTTCCTAAATACTATAGGAATGTTAATACCATATACCATCATAAATAAGTTAATTTTCGATTATTTTTCGATAATTAAGTTTTGAAATATATAAATTCAGTTGTAAAAGTAACTAAAATGCCATTTAGGTAAGATTAATTAAATTTGGTAAATACTATTGAAATACTAATACGATTTACTAGCATAGATAACTTAATTATCGATTAAATATCGATAATTGATATTTGCAATATTTAAGTATAGTTGTGAATAAAACTTAAGTTCCATTTGGGTAAGATTAATTAAATTTGGTAAATACTATTGAAATACTAATACGATTTACTAGCATAGATAACTTAATTATCGATTAAATATCGATAATTGATATTTGCAATATTTAAGCGTAGTTGTGAAAATAACTTAAGTTCCATTTAGGTAAGCTTAATTGATTTTCCAAAGTACCCAAGTATCGATATGTTAAATGTCTATTGAGCATCGATATGTTAAATTTCGATTAATCATCGATATTAATTGATTCTTTTAGTTGGCAATATTCGAAACTAGTTTTAAATAATCGAAACTTCAGCGATATACTTGAAGGATTTTAAAAATATCAGGTTATCGAAATGCCTGTATCGATAAGTTATATATATATCGATTAACAGTTGGCGTCTCTCAGTAATATTAAAAGTGGAAAGTATTTCAATTAAACTTCAGTATGTTGAATCGATATACCCATATCGATAACATTAATATCGATAAGGCAAACAGATTTATTGAATTTATATTTTTTGCATTTTGAAAATAGCAACAGTTTGCTAAATAGTTCATCAATTGTGATGGTAACGTTGCAAGCGGAGTAGTTAGAAATGCAGATAACCATTGGGGGATTGGGGGCAGTCCGAGCTGCTCTTGCACAATGAACCATGATGATGAAGTCGGCGCATAAACTAAGCTAACAATTCAACTAAAATGCCAACTAGATAATAAAAAAAAAAACTGAATTCGTTGTCTACACAACTGAAGTCGGTGGGGATAAGGAGCGAGGCGAGGCATCGCATATATCCCATTGCCTGATCGACAGACAGACAGACAGACAGACACAACTGTAAAGAGGGGAAACAGATATGGAAATGGATATGGAAAAATGCGAACACGAAGTGCGCCAAGAGTTTGGATAGTCGAGTCGACGCGACCACCCACACAACGTGGCTGCAACGTTTTGGTGCAGTGCATCCTCGCCGCCTGCGCAATGCCAAATGGCTGCGTGGTGCGCGGGCGTAAGCATGGGGACAGCGGGTAGGTGGGAGGCAGGGGGCATTGGAAGTCAGCATATAAATATTATCATATGGAAATTGGAGTTAGTCTGTGTGGCAAGCAAGGTGACCCGGCAAACGTCAAACGTTGTTTGCGCACAGGAAATCGAAATTGCAACAAGTTGCAAGTTGACGGTTTGTGCCGCTGCCACCACGCAGCTTTGACGATGATGTAGCACCCAACTATCCAACTAGCCCAGGCCAGTCAAGAGAGCTGAAGCTGCGCTTCATTCATAGATCCCAGCACAGCATGTGGCGCAGTTGTAGAAAGTTGAATGCAGCATGCGGTGCAACAACAACAACAACAACAACAGCAACGTCAACATGCCACAGGTCGCGCATAGAAATTGGCAGCGTGCAGCATCGCGGTTCGTACCTGTTGGCAGGCCAGGCCCAAGGTGCGAGGGCTGCGTTATTTTTTTTTGGGCGCAGCTTAAAATGGAATTGGCAATTGTGTTGTGTGTTGTGTGTTGCATGGTGGCAGCTACCGTTTACGTGCCACACACCTTGCAACAGGCAATCGCAGCTGTTGATAGACTAGAATTGAGTTTTGCGACCTCCTCTGTATGGCACTTCCTAGGGTATCTGTTAGTTGATCAGCTGACTGCGTGGCAAGCTCTAATTGTTGTTGCCACTTCAACGAGGCAGCCAGCTACATTTCAATATGGGCTTGGGGTTGGCCACTGTGGGTGTGGCTGTGGCTGTGGCTGTGTCTGTGTCTGATTGCCGAGAAATGGATGAGCCTAAGCTTGGCCTGGTCTGGTCGTGGCACCGCGATGATGATCAATCTTTGACGTGAAACGTTTATTGCAGTGGCAGTGACGTTGTTAGCTAAAATGATGATGATGATGACGATGATGACGATGATCCTCAGTCAGGCTGAAGACGTGTGGATGCCACTTCTGCGCCTCCTGTTGATGATGATGATGATGATTTTGATTGCAACCGCGTTTTGCCCTCGGTGCATTTTGGCTACTGGTTTTCATTTTATTTCAGCTGCCACTTAAGTGGGCGTGTGTTGGCCATTTGAAAACGTTAGCTTACAGCCAGGCTAACTCCACTCCAGTTGACGCATTTGGCCCGCCTCGATTTAAATATGAAAGGAAACGATTCATTTTCGATATGCCTGACAGATTCCTCTCTAGCTCGCTCTTATTTCTCTCTCTCTCTCTCTCTCTCTCTCTCTTTATCTTTGAGTTGATTATTATTTTCAGTAATGTTTCAATTTTCCTCAATTGTTAACGGGGCTAAAAGGTGTAGCATAGACAAGTAGATAAATCTATGGCTATATACACAACCTGTTAGAGCGGAAGTGCAGAATGACACGCCGTGCCAAAAGTGAATAGGAAGGAAGGAAGGAAAGAGGATGAAGGATGGAGGAAGGAGAAAAAGAAGACAAGACAATTGCCAGAAATGCCATTGTCAACTTCATCTTTCATTCCCTTTTTTTCACATTTTATTTTTACAGCATCGCATTTCCGTTTTTTTTTTTTCATTCTCGGAACATATTATTTCATTATTTCTGTTCTAGCCAAAATTTGTTAACTGGAATTACATTGTTTTATGACACGTTTCTTTTAGACAAGTGAAATGTAAGATAAAGAAATCATTTTTTTGTTGAAGTAGAGAGAATTTTTTGTGGAGTATAAAATACGAAATTACAAAAGTTGCAACTAAAAAAATATACATACGATTAAGAACTACAAATTGATAAAAAATTGACTAACAAAAATCATAAATAAATAAAATAATTATAAATAAATAAAAATAAAATAATATATATATATATATATATATATATATATATGTATATTAAGTTTACTTTAATATTAATATTAATATTATACTATCTATAATTTTTAAATTTAAAATTCATCATTTTTCCAACTTTTAGCATTTCTTAAATTAGTATTAAATTTTTAAAATTTATTAGATAAGTTTAAAATATCTTCAATAAATTTTGAATTTTCGGAAGTAATTAATGGATTTTAGAATGTATCCAATTTGATTTAAATATTCAAAATTGTGTATAATTTTATTAAATATTTTGAATATATATAATTTTTATTATACATTTACAAATTTATGCACCCCAGGAGCCCTAATGGGCAGTCATCAGTAAAACTCCTGCTGCAACAAGTAGCACATTAAGAGCTCATATCATAAACGAAGTCGGAGCAACTGCAGCATCTCATCAAGCTGAGGGAATCTGAGTTGCTTCATTTGACGACACGTTGCCACGAAAATTACATGTATTATGTTATGTGTGGCAAGCAGAGAGAGAATTTCTTTATAAACATGATGCGCATTTTTGAGCTGGTGGCGATGGCACCATAAACAGGACGATAACCTGCGACCAGCCCAAGACCAGAGCCAAGAGCACCCCACGCTGATTTCCTCCAGCTCTGCTTAAATCATATATGCAAAGTGTGGCAAAAATGAACCTTGGAGGAGGAGGCGGCATGGAGTTTGGTGTGGGGCTGGCCAACTTAATAGCTGTTAGCCGAAATGTGCAACACGCTGACGGCGGTGGCGGCGGCATGCCACATGACATGAGCGGCCAACTCTTCTTCAGTCAAAAGACTTGCGTCGTGTGTCGCCATCGCCAACCTGTAAAATGTATAACGACAACATTGAGCTCGTGCCACCAGCTGTTTGCTGCTGCCGTGGCAATGTTGCAACATCAGCAACTGCACAACGGTACTTGTTGCTACTTCAGGGCAGCAGGTTCATGCCAGTTCAGGCAACGGTCTTGGTCTTGATCTGATTTGAGTCGTCGCCATCGTTTTTGCCCCATGCCACACGCTCTCTCTCTCTCTCTCTTGTTGCTGCCTCCTACTTTTTTTTTGGTCGTTTGTCACATTCATTTTTTTGTGTAATAATAAAATTTTAATATTGCAATTTCTGCTGTTAGGTTGAGGTTTTTGGCCTCGTGCGTTGTCAACCTGTTGTCACCGGTTGTGGCAAGTATCTCTAAGTAGCTCTGCTCGTTTGGGAAATCACGACCAGGTGGCGGCTGCCAGTGGCATGCCTCATATTACCTACAAATAATGAAAAGGATCTCAATTCAAGCGAAAGAGAATGCGACACTCGACGCTCAATGGGGACTCCTGCAGATGCAACGACGTAATTCAAATTAGTGCTCAACACTCTTTGCTCCCCCACCCCCTCCATCACTCTCATTCTCGCCTGCCACACGGCTGCATTATCCTGCTGCAACAACATTGATTTATAGACGCAAACATGCGCGCGTTCTCCTCGCACACGTTCATATATATTCCTTTCAATTATTTTTGGTTCTCTTGTCATGTTTTTGTTCTTAACTCAAGTGTGTGAGTGTGCGTGTGTGTGCGTGTGTGTAGTTTTATATTATTTATTCAAATGCGTCGAGAATCCTTGGTATCCTCAGCTGGTATAAACATCTGCGCGTGCGCCCAAAGTGCATTTCACTTTGTCTGTCAATGCATAAATATGACAACAATGCATTGGTCCTTGTGCTCGACCTGCATGCGGCTTCTGTTTCTGTTGAAAGATTGTTCCAATGCCCAAAATGGGAGAAAAATGCATCTCTATTTGAATGATCTTAGATTGAAAGAACAGAACAGAAGCAGGGGAAATGCTTTAAAGATTTGATAATGCATGTCATTTCAAATACAAATATTTGAATAACACGACGTTCACTTTTCCAGACATAACTTGAGACATACTCATGAGAAATATATCAAACGAGGTGAGATTGTAACATTTTGAACTTAATAACAGAAAACAAAATTTCATCAAAATCGGTTGATTTTTGTCCAAGCAATGGCAGTTTAAATATTTGGAATAGCCGATTTTTCGAAAAGCGTAATTTTTGGTCATTTTTTGGCTATATCTCGGGATAAACTCATCAGAATCACCCCAAATAAAAAGCAAAATGCTTGTAATGAGTCCCAGAATCGATTACATCGCCAAAACACGGATTCGAAAATTTTTCGATTTTTGATGATTTTGACAAGGGGTTGTTATGGAAAAATGGTCGAAAAGGTCGAAAAATTTAAAAAGCCGAATTTTACAAAACTTTTGATGCAGAATCAAACTGTTACTAAAAACCTTTCCAAAATACCATATTTCATGAAAATCCGACAATTTTTGGCCAAGTTATGACTTATCAAAGTTAGAAAGAAGCCGCTTATTCGAAAAATGGGTATTTTGAGCACTGTTAATCACGTTTTTGGGCATATCTCGTGAAATTGTGATCAGAATCACCTCAAATAAAAAGTAAAATGCTTGTAATGAGACCCAGAATCGATTACATCGCCAAAAACCGGATTCGAAAATTTTTCCATTTTTGATGATTTTGATAAGGGGTTAGTATGGAAAAATGGTCAAAAAGGTCGAAAAATTGAAAAAGGCGAATTTTACAATACTTTTGATGCAGAATCAAACTGATACTAAAAACCTTTCCAAAATGCCAAATTTCATGAAAATCGGACAATTTTTGGCCAAGTTATGACTTATCAAAGTTAGAAAGAAGCCGCTTATTCGAAAAATGGGTATTTTGAGCACTGTTAATCACGTTTTTGGGCATATCTCGTGAAATTGTGATCAGAATCACCTCAAATAAAAAGCAAAATGCTTGTAACGAGTCCCAGAATCGATTCCAGCGCAAAAAATCGGATTTGAAAATTTTTCGATTTTTGATGATTTTGACAAGGGGTTAGTATGGAAAAATGGTCAAAAAGGTCGAAAAATTTAAAAAGGCGAATTTTACAAAACTGTTGATGCAGAATTAAACTGATAATAAAAACATTTCCAAAATGCCAAATTTCATGAAAATCGGACAAATTTTGGCCAAGTTATGACTTATCAAAGTTAGAAAGAAGCCGCTTATTCGAAAAATGGGTATTTTGAGCACTGTTAATCACGTTTTTGGGCATATCTCGTGAAATTGTGATCAGAATCACCTCAAATAAAAAGCAAAATGCTAGTAATGAGTCCCAGAATCGATTACATCGCCAAAACACGGATTCGAAAATTTTTCGCTTTTTGATGATTTTGACAAGGGGTTGGTATGGAAAAATGGTCGAAAAGGTCGAAAAATTTAAAATGGCGAATTTTACAAAACTTTTGATGCAGAATCAAACTGATACTAAAAACCTTTCTAAAATGCCAAATTTCATGAAAATCAGACAATTTTTGGCCAAGTTATGACTCTTCAAAGTTAGAAAGAAGACACTTTTTCGAAAAAATGGGTATTTTGATCACTTGTAAGCATGTTTTCGGGCATATGTCGTGAAATTGTGATCAGAATCACCTCAAATAAAAAGCAAAATGCTAGTAATGAGTCCCAGAATCGATTACATCGCCAAAAAACGGATTCGAAAATTTTTCGATTTTTGATGATTTTGACAAGGGGTTAGTATGGAAAATTGGTAAAAAAGGTCGAAAAATTGAAAATGGGGAATTTTACAAAACTTTTGATGCAGAATCAAACTGATACTAAAAACCTTTCCAAAATGCCAAATTTCATGAAAATCAGACAATTTTTGGTTAAGTTATGACTCTTCAAAGTTAGAAAGAAGCCTCTTATTCGAAAAATGGGTATTTTGAGCACTGTTAATCACGTTTTTAGGCATATCTCGTGAAATTGTGATCAGAATCACCTCAAATAAAAAGCAAAATGCTAGTAATGAGTCTCAGAATCGATTACATCGCCAAAAAACGGATTCGAAAATTTTTCGATTTTTGATGATTTTGACAAGGGGTTAGTATGGAAAAATGGTAAAAAGGTCGAAAAATTGAAAATGGGGAATTTTACAAAACTTTTGATGCAAAATCAAACTGATACTAAAAACCTTTCCAAAATGCCAAATTTCATGAAAATCAGACAATTTTTGGCCAAGTTATGACTCTTCAAAGTTAGAAAGAAGCCGCTTATTCGAAAAATGGGTATTTTGAGCACTGTTAATCACTTTTTTAGGCATATCTCGTGAAATTGTGATCAGAATCACCTCAAATAAAAAGCAAAATGCTTGTAATGAGTCCTAGAATCGATTACAGTGCAAAAAATGGGATTCGAAAATTGTTCGATTTTTGATGATTTTAACAAGGGGTTAGTATGGAAAAATAGTCGAAAAAGTCGAAAAATTTAAAAAGGCGAATTTTACAAAACTTTTGATGCAGAATCAAACTGATACTAAAAACATTTCCAAAATGCCAAATTTCATGAAAATCGGACAATTTTTGGCCAAGTTATGACTCTTCAAAGTTAGAAAGAAGCCGCTTATTCGAAAAAGGGGTATTTTGAGCACTGTTAAACACGTTATTAGGTATATCTCGTGAAATTGTGATCAGAATCACCTCAAATAAAAAGCAAAATGCTAGTAATGAGTCCCAGAATCGATTACATCGCCAAAAAACGGATTCGAAAATTTTTCGATTTTTGATGATTTTGACAAGGGGTTAGTATGGAAAAATGGTAAAAAAGGTCGAAAAATTTAAAATGGCGAATTTTACAAAACTTTTGATGCAGAATCAAACTGATACTAAAAACCTTTCCAAAATGCCAAATTTCATGAAAATCGGACAATTTTTGGCCAAGTTATGACTCTTCAAAGTTAGAAAGAAGCCGCTTATTCGAAAAAGGGGTATTTTGAGCACTGTTAAACACGTTATTAGGCATATCTCGTGAAATTGTGATCAGAATCACCTCAAATAAAAAGCAAAATGCTAGTAATGAGTCCCAGAATCGATTACATCGCCAAAAAACGGATTCGAAAATTTTTCGATTTTTGATGAATCTGACAAGGGGTTAGTATGGAAAAATGGTAAAAAAGGTCGAAAAATTGAAAATGGGGAATTTTACAAAACTTTTGATGCAGAATCAAACTGATACTAAAAACATTTCCAAAATGCCAAATTTCATGAAAATCGGACAATTTTTGGCCAAGTTATGACTCTTCAAAGTTAGAAAGAAGCCGCTTATTCGAAAAAGGGGTATTTTGAGCACTGTTAAACACGTTATTAGGTATATCTCGTGAAATTGTGATCAGAATCACCTCAAATAAAAAGCAAAATGCTAGTAATGAGTCCCAGAATCGATTACATCGCCAAAAAACGGATTCGAAAATTTTTCGATTTTTGATGATTTTGACAAGGGAATGGAAAAATGGTAAAAAAGGTCGAAAAATTGAAAATGGGGAATTTTACAAAACTTTTGATGCAGAATCAAACTGATACTAAAAACATTTCCAAAATGCCAAATTTCATGAAAATCGGACAATTTTTGGCCAAGTTATGACTCTTCAAAGTTAGAAAGAAGCCGCTTATTCGAAAAAGGGGTATTTTGAGCACTGTTAAACACGTTATTAGGTATATCTCGTGAAATTGTGATCAGAATCACCTCAAATAAAAAGCAAAATGCTAGTAATGAGTCACAGAATCGATTACATCGCCAAAAAACGGATTCGAAAATTTTTCGATTTTTGATGATTCTGACAAGGGGTTAGTATGGAAAAATGGTAAAAAGGTCGAAAAATTGAAAATGGGGAATTTTACAAAACTTTTGATGCAGAATCAAACTGATACTAAAAACATTTCCAAAATGCCAAATTTCATGAATATCGGACAATTTTTGGCCAAGTTATGACTCTTCAAAGTTAGAAAGAAGCCGCTTATTCGAAAAGGGGTATTTTGAGCACTGTTAAACACGTTATTAGGTATATCTCGTGAAATTGTGATCAGAATCACCTCAAATAAAAAGCAAAATGCTAGTAATGAGTCCCAGAATCGATTACATCGCCAAAAAACGGATTCGAAAATTTTTCGATTTTTGATGATTTTGACAAGGGGTTAGTATGGAAAAATGGTCAAAAAGGTCGAAAAATTGGAAAAGCCAAATTTTACAAAACTTTTGATGCAGAATTAATCAGATACTAAAAACCTTTCTAAAATGCCAAATTTCATGAAAATCAGACAATTTTTGGCCAAGTTATGACTCTTCAAAGTTAGAAAGAAGACACTTTTTCGAAAAAATGGGTATTTTGATCACTCGTAAGCATGTTTTCGGGCATATCTCGTGAAATTTTGATCAGAATCACCTCAAATAAAAAGCAAAATGCTAGTAATGAGTCCCAGAATCGATTACATCGCCAAAAAACGGATTCGAAAATTTTTCGATTTTTGATGATTTTGACAAGGGGTTAGTATGGAAAATTGGTAAAAAAGGTCGAAAAATTGAAAATGGGGAATTTTGCAAAACTTTTGATGCAGAATCAAACTGATACTAAAAACCTTTCCAAAATGCCAAATTTCATGAAAATCGGACAATTTTTGGCCAAGTTATGACTCTTCAAAGTTAGAAAGAAGCCGCTTATTCGAAAAAGGGGTATTTTGAGCACTGTTAAACACGTTATTAGGTATATCTCGTGAAATTGTGATCAGAATCACCTCAAATAAAAAGCAAAATGCTAGTAATGAGTCACAGAATCGATTACATCGCCAAAAAACGGATTCGAAAATTTTTCGATTTTTGATGATTCTGACAAGGGGTTAGTATGGAAAAATGGTAAAAAAGGTCGAAAAATTGAAAATGGGGAATTTTACAAAACTTTTGATGCAGAATCAAACTGATACTAAAAACATTTCCAAAATGCCAAATTTCATGAATATCGGACAATTTTTGGCCAAGTTATGACTCTTCAAAGTTAGAAAGAAGCCGCTTATTCGAAAAGGGGTATTTTGAGCACTGTTAAACACGTTATTAGGTATATCTCGTGAAATTGTGATCAGAATCACCTCAAATAAAAAAGCAAAATGCTAGTAATGAGTCCCAGAATCGATTACATCGCCAAAAAACGGATTCGAAAATTTTTCGATTTTTGATGATTTTGACAAGGGGTTAGTATGGAAAAATGGTAAAAAAGGTCGAAAAATTGAAAATGGGGAATTTTACAAAACTTTTGATGCAGAATCAAACTGATACTAAAAACATTTCCAAAATGCCAAATTTCATGAAAATCGGACAATTTTTGGCCAAGTTATGACTCTTCAAAGTTAGAAAGAAGCCGCCCTTTCGAAAAAGGGGTATTTTGAGCACTGTTAAACACGTTATTAGGTATATCTCGTGAAATTGTGATCAGAATCACCTCAAATAAAAAGCAAAATGCTAGTAATGAGTCCCAGAATCGATTACATCGCCAAAAAACGGATTCGAAAATTTTTCGATTTTTGATGATTCTGACAAGGGGTTAGTATGGAAAAATGGTAAAAAAGGTCGAAAAATTGAAAATGGGGAATTTTACAAAACTTTTGATGCAGAATCAAACTGATACTAAAAACATTTCCAAAATGCCAAATTTCATGAATATCGGACAATTTTTGGCCAAGTTATGACTCTTCAAAGTTAGAAAGAAGCCGCTTATTCGAAAAGGGGTATTTTGAGCACTGTTAAACACGTTATTAGGTATATCTCGTGAAATTGTGATCAGAATCACCTCAAATAAAAAGCAAAATGCTAGTAATGAGTCCCAGAATCGATTACATCGCCAAAAAACGGATTCGAAAATTTTTCGATTTTTGATGATTTTGACAAGGGGTTAGTATGGAAAAATGGTCAAAAAGGTCGAAAAATTGGAAAAGCCAAATTTTATAAAACTTTTGATGCAGAATTAATCAGATACTAAAAACCTTTCTAAAATGCCAAATTTCATGAAAATCAGACAATTTATGGCCAAGTTATGACTCTTCAAAGTTAGAAAGAAGACACTTTTTCGAAAAAATGGGTATTTTGATCACTCGTAAGCATGTTTTCGGGCATATCTCGTGAAATTTTGATCAGAATCACCTCAAATAAAAAGCAAAATGCTAGTAATGAGTCCCAGAATCGATTACATCGCCAAAAAACGGATTCGAAAATTTTTCGATTTTTGATGATTTTGACAAGGGGTTAGTATGGAAAATTGGTAAAAAAGGTCGAAAAATTGAAAATGGGGAATTTTGCAAAACTTTTGATGCAGAATCAAACTGATACTAAAAACCTTTCCAAAATGCCAAATTTCATGAAAATCGGACAATTTTTGGCCAAGTTATGACTCTTCAAAGTTAGAAAGAAGCCGCTTATTCGAAAAAGGGGTATTTTGAGCACTGTTAAACACGTTATTAGGTATATCTCGTGAAATTGTGATCAGAATCACCTCAAATAAAAAAGCAAAATGCTAGTAATGAGTCCCAGAATCGATTACATCGCCAAAAAACGGATTCGAAAATTTTTCGATTTTTGATGATTTTGACAAGGGGTTAGTATGGAAAAATGGTAAAAAAGGTCGAAAAATTTAAAATGGCGAATTTTACAAAACTTTTGATGCAGAATCAAACTGATACTAAAAACATTTCCAAAATGCCAAATTTCATGAAAATCGGACAATTTTTGGCCAAGTTATGACTCTTCAAAGTTAGAAAGAAGCCGCTTATTCGAAAAAGGGGTATTTTGAGCACTGTTAAACACGTTATTAGGCATATCTCGTGAAATTGTGATCAGAATCACCTCAAATAAAAAGCAAAATGCTAGTAATGAGTCCCAGAATCGATTACATCGCCAAAAAACGGATTCGAAAATTTTTCGATTTTTGATGATTCTGACAAGGGGTTAGTATGGAAAATGGTAAAAAAGGTCGAAAAATTGAAAATGGGGAATTTTACAAAACTTTTGATGCAGAATCAAACTGATACTAAAAACATTTCCAAAATGCCAAATTTCATGAAAATCAGACAATTTTTGGCCAAGTTATGACTCTTCAAAGTTAGAAAGAAGACACTTTTTCGAAAAAATGGGTATTTTGATCACTCGTAAGCATGTTTTCGGGCATATCTCGTGAAATTTTGATCAGAATCACCTCAAATAAAAAGCAAAATGCTAGTAATGAGTCCCAGAATCGATTACATCGCCAAAAAACGGATTCGAAAATTTTTCGATTTTTGATGATTTTGACAAGGGGTTAGTATGGAAAATTGGTAAAAAAGGTCGAAAAATTGAAAATGGGGAATTTTACAAAACTTTTGATGCAGAATCAAACTGATACTAAAAACCTTTCCAAAATGCCAAATTTCATGAAAATCAGACAATTTTTGGTTAAGTTATGACTCTTCAAAGTTAGAAAGAAGCCTCTTATTCGAAAAATGGGTATTTTGAGCACTGTTAATCACGTTTTTAGGCATATCTCGTGAAATTGTGATCAGAATCACCTCAAATAAAAAGCAAAATGCTAGTAATGAGTCTCAGAATCGATTACATCGCCAAAAAAACGGATTCGAAAATTTTTCGATTTTTGATGATTTTGACAAGGGGTTAGTATGGAAAAATGGTAAAAAGGTCGAAAAATTGAAAATGGGGAATTTTACAAAACTTTTGATGCAAAATCAAACTGATACTAAAAACCTTTCCAAAATGCCAAATTTCATGAAAATCGGACAATTTTTGGCCAAGTTATGACTCTTCAAAGTTAGAAAGAAGCCGCTTATTCGAAAAAGGGGTATTTTGAGCACTGTTAAACACGTTATTAGGTATATCTCGTGAAATTGTGATCAGAATCACCTCAAATAAAAAGCAAAATGCTAGTAATGAGTCCCAGAATCGATTACATCGCCAAAAAACGGATTCGAAAATTTTTCGATTTTTGATGATTTTGACAAGGGGTTAGTATGGAAAATTGGTAAAAAAGGTCGAAAAATTGAAAATGGGGAATTTTACAAAACTTTTGATGCAAAATCAAACTGATACTAAAAACCTTTCCAAAATGCCAAATTTCATGAAAATCGGACAATTTTTGGCCAAGTTATGACTCTTCAAAGTTAGAAAGAAGCCGCTTATTCGAAAAAGGGGTATTTTGAGCACTGTTAAACACGTTATTAGGTATATCTCGTGAAATTGTGATCAGAATCACCTCAAATAAAAAGCAAAATGCTAGTAATGAGTCCCAGAATCGATTACATCGCCAAAAAACGGATTCGAAAATTTTTCGATTTTTGATGATTTTGACAAGGGGTTAGTATGGAAAATTGGTAAAAAAGGTCGAAAAATTGAAAATGGGGAATTTTACAAAACTTTTGATGCAAAATCAAACTGATACTAAAAACCTTTCCAAAATGCCAAATTTCATGAAAATCAGACAATTTTTGGTTAAGTTATGACTCTTCAAAGTTAGAAAGAAGCCTCTTATTCGAAAAATGGGTATTTTGAGCACTGTTCAACACGTTATTAGGCATATCTCGTGAAATTGTGATCAGAATCACCTCAAATAAAAAGCAAAATGCTAGTAATGAGTCCCAGAATCGATTACATCGCCAAAAAACGGATTCGAAAATTTTTCGATTTTTGATGATTTTGACAAGGGGTTAGTATGGAAAAATGGTAAAAAATCGAAAAATTTAAATTGGAATATTTAGATAATATTTTGATGCAGATTTAAAGTGGGCTTAAAGCCATTAACAGAATGCCAAATTTCATCAAAATCGCTTGACTTTTGACCAAGGTATTGCAGTTTGAAGATTGGAATTTGCAAAAATTTAGAAAATCGGCCGAGTTTTGGCATAGTTATCGCAGATGAAAGTTGAGAGATGTTTGTCGTATTGAATTGTGCTGAAGTTACGATTAGTACAAACTTATGTTAGTTGGTAATTGATTGAGTTTTGTAAGCTTTATTGTAATTTTTGGCATTAGGTCGAGTTTATTCGGTTCAGCTTTGATTAGGTGTTATCTTTATGTTTGCCACGAGCTGGGAGAGGCGACAACGAGGCAAACAAAATCTTAAATCTGTGGTCGGCACTAGGCCTAAATAATCATTTGATTAGGCAATAAACACATCTGCAATGGGAATTTAAAACTCTTACTATGTCGATATTAGAGATCAGGCCACAAAATGAGGCATAAAGATGCTGAGGCACAGAGAGACCGCCCACATGGTAAATGAAATCAAAGTTAGGCACTTGGATCATTTCGGAGATAGGCAATGGGCACTTAACGGACCTCACCTCAACTACTATGCGGCTGGAGGGCCACATGGGGCACAACTAATATGTGGCACATGCCCCTATATAGTACGAATACAAATACAAATACAAAGAAGAAGTAGATGGAGAACTCATCAAATTGATGGACATGATTAGAGAGACTTGAGATTAACCAAAAAACCAAAGCAACAACGAAAATAAAAAATGAAAAGAGAAAAGCGCGACCTTTGGCGCCTTGCAACGGTGCAACATGCGCCACAGACAGATGCACACATAATTGATGAGCTTTTAGCATTTAAACGAAACAAAATAACACAAAAATCAGCTAGGGAATGGTATCCAAAGGGTGGAAGCGAGTGGTGGGGACAGGAGATAGGTAGCTAAGGTGTTAAAGGCAGACGAAACAACGTGCAACAACAAAATGATTAATCATGTGGCAGGTGCCCCGCAACAAACACAACGGTACTCGAGAAAGGGTTTCCTTTTTGTTTGTGGCTTAACAAGAAACTATTTAACTTAATTTCAACGGTTTGCATTTTTGGTTAAACTGTCAAGTGGCTGGCGGCAAGAGGCACAAAAGGCTCTAAAGGATTGGCTCTGGCACACAGCCACACCCACGCACACAATTGATGGCAAACAAAAGGTGTTTGTCCATATATGTATGTGTGTTGCATAGGCGTGGCAAGGACTTCAATAGGCAGAGAGACCTCTTTTGAACCTCAACTTGTAGGCTGACCATCATTATATAATTTGGCGAAAGGTAAACGAGGAAGGGAAACGACGATAGAAAGGGGAGCTGGTAAAGGACAGAGAAAAGGCGCGGAGAGAAAAGTAGATCTCCAGATCGAGGTCGAGAAATCAAAGTGATCTCTAATGATGGGGTTAAGAGCGCGAGTTGCAGCTTGATCTGCTTTTTATAAAGATTTATGACAATTAATAATAGGTTGAAAGGGCAAACCAAGCGACTTCCGCTCCCAAATCAATTAAAAAACAAAATATAAACTATCTCTCGTTTCATGAATTATGACAATCTATAAAGATATTTGTGTGTATATAACATACAGCTATGCTCATTAAAATAGCAGTGCGTAGAGTGAGCTAGATAAAAATCAAAATTCGTTTATTTATCGCTTGAAAATTATATTTTATTTAATTTTGCATAGATAACTAAAAAATAATTAAATAAATATTTAAGTTATATAGCAAATATTTTAAAATAAAAAATTTCAATTTATAATAATATAATTTTGATTATTTTCAAACTCAATTTATACGCTGCTAGTTCAATGGACACCGCTGTATATATGTATATATAAATATATATATATAGAGAGAGAGAGAAAAGTTTAAGCCAGATTTATGTTGACAGGGACCATCTTGCCATGAACATGACGCAATACACCTTGCCAAAAAAAAAGAATCTGGAGAAAAATAGATATCTCCGCTGATCCTTGGACTGGCAGCTGGCAGGCATCTCTTCAAGATATTGAGATTTGTCAGCTGTGTAGAGCTACCCGCTTTTGTCTACTCTGCTTTATTTTGCGAATAATAGTTGTGGAAATGGCGATAGGCATCGTTATCCTGGGCACAGGTCCTGCCAAACTGCTGTGCGTGAGGCATGCTCAGCACCTGTCCATATTGTGCCAAGGAGGCAAATCATCTCCAGCTATTCAATCTTGAATACGCTGCCTGCCCTTCTTCTTTTTTTGGCAGACATGTTCTCTATTGTTTAGGGATTTGCGGAACTGCTGCCCATAGAGTAGAGGATACACTAGGCACATGGCATGTGCCGTCTCCTTTACCTGTCTATCTATCTGTCTATCTGTCTGTCGGTCTGCCCGTATCCTGACTGTAGATAACCAACTCAATCTTTGACTAACCATTAACACTTATCTATTTTTATCAGCATTTTTTGGTGTTTGTTTGCGGCTGATCAACAGACACTTGTTAAACACTTTTCTGTGAGTGGACTATACATAGTATATAAATATATATATATGTTAAGTATTAACTCGTCTGCGTTCGCTTGAGATTTTCGAGAACCGCAAACAAATATCCGCAGAGAAGATAAATGGAATGTCAGTTGGACACGCACGTCACATCACCTCAAGTCACGTTTGGCACCTGAAACTTTATTTGTTATTTGCCAACAACTGCTGCTGCTGCCGCTGCTGCTGCCGATCGTGATTTCTGATGACATGAGCATATTTATTTGTCTCTGTGGGCATACTCAACTTGTTAGGCAGGTGCGAGAATATCTCTAGTCGGAGACGGAGATAACTTGATAAGTTCTCCGTCATTACATGGCTCATCGGTTCTTGATCATGTGGACTGAACTTGGACCACACCTGTTGGTTTCGCACGCTGTGCCGACTCTATGCTCTCTCCTTTCCCATATACAATGCTCTTTAGCATTGTCCTGGCACAAAAGGACATGCTTAGCAGGCAGTCCCAGTTCGCATTTCGTTTCTCATTTGACACAAAAGCCGTAATGAAATGCAGCATTGTTTGAATCACTGCGGATATTTCCTTTTGTTTTGTCACCTCCTCCTTTCCTTAGGCCACAAAACATCAGTAGCCGTAGGTGGTGCTGTATTAGTGCCGACTGTTGCACGCCTCTGGCTGCAGTTGTGCCACAGACCAGCTGGCACCACCGCAGCAGGAGCAGCAGTTGACTTTCGGCTGGAAAGGACTTGCAAAGAACTTCTCTAAATAGAGATTCTATTACATATAGAGCAGATTTGAGGTTACTACTTGCCCGACTACAGGGTATATGAATGGTGATACTTCAAATAGAGGTAAAATATTATATAGGGCAAATTTAAGGTTACTTCTTGAGGTATTGCCAGACTTGAGGGTATACGAATGGTGAATTGAAAGTTAGGATCATTTCTTTTTGAAATGGAACTATTTCTGCCTTGAAACTACTTCAAATAGATGTAGTATATTATATAGGGCAGGTTTGAGGTTACTTCTTAAGGCAATGGTCCCAAGAAAGCTGATTTGAAAACTAGAATTGTTAAGAATAAGATTGTTTAGCTTGAAAATGAGACTCCAGATAGAGGTTAAAATAATATACATATATAAAGAAGAATTGCGGTTACTTCGTGTGTCAATAACAGACAGATTTTAGGACCTGTGAAAGATGAGGTTCAATCTGAAATTCTTAGGCTGGGAAATGAAACTGCTTTCTAGATTCTCAACTGAAATTAAAGCAAAATAAAGTAGAATTCGGAAGGAATTCTTATAGATAGAACTCATATTCAACCTAGAGTTATAGGCAGAATATATATTCTCGACTCTCACCTACATCCGTTAAATATTGCTTTAATATAAGTTTCCCTACTTCTAAAATTTGAAAAATGATCATATAATAAAGAGACGCTTAAAACTGAAACTGTATTTTATAAAGTTGATCATCTTTTAATTCCTATATTCCTTAATTCCTATATTCCTTAATTCCTATAATTATATATTGAGTGAGACTTATATGTTTAACAGATAATTGATATGTTTAAACTTTAGCTAGATTTGAAATATTTCAATTTCTAGGGATATATATTCCACAAACAGACTGTGAACTAAAGTCGCTTAAAACTAGTAACGAAGTTTAATGAATACAGAAATTCTTTAGTTCCAATTTGGAGTTCTTTCATTACTCCTTTAGAATTATGAGTTCCTAAGATAACTAAGATCTGGCACCTCATCTTCTACAGATTACAGCTTGGAGAGAAATCTCTACCTGCATCCATCACAGACTTGCGACACTTGCTGCCTTTTTTTCTCATTGTCACATGGCGCAAATCAAATCAGGTCAACATCTTCATTAGAGCCAAACAACAGAGGGACAAAGAGAGATAGAGAGAGAGAGAGGGAGAGAGAGAGAGAGGGAGAGAGGGAGAGAGAGGGATGTAGTCAGTTGAATGGGCATCGATCATTATGCACTCAAACTCATGGTGGGTGTAGATAGACCGATGTCTGGACGGGCATCTTATCCTGCCATTGTACGCAAATCTGCACCAAATTTATGCAAATTGAAATTCCAGGCAGGCAAACAACACCTGGCCAGCCTTTTGGCCAGGTCCAAACAATAACACAACCATACAATTGTTTCAATGGCCAACAGGCAAAAATGGAATGATGAATGTGCTATTCCGATGCTGCTGCTGCAGATTCCAAGCCAGACAACTTGGCGGCAAACTGTAGCAAATATCTTGAGACAAGAACTGCGAGAGTGTGTCTTTGCTAGGCAAGGTGTCAATTCTGGGAAATCTGTGCTCAGCAGTCATATATACATGCACACATGCATACATACATATATAGTATATAGTATACGGTTAAAGCCAAGTCAACACACAGCGCACAGCGGGTTGCCAGGGCTACCTCCGACTGCTAGAGTTGAAGACTGAAGGAAGCAAACAGCAACAACAACAACAACAACAACAATATTGTTATGGTGACAATGACAATGAGAATGCACTTGGCCATGGCCAAGACTCGCTGCACAATAAGCGGCAACAACAACAGCGAACGAAGCGCAGACAACATTATTGTCAACTACGGACATCAATAGCAGAGCAACCTCCTCATCCACTCCCCTCCACTCCACTCCACTCCCCTCCACAGCACACAGATCATTGTCCAGTTGGGAGATTTGGGTAACTAGTGCAGTGGGCTGTGGGAGAATCCTCTTTGTGGTCCATTTATGCGGCTGCCAAAGAGCAGCTACAGCTCGACTAGAAGATACCTCAGCTTTTTTTCAAATTTAAAAAGTTAAATTTTAATAAATTATCTTAAAAAAATCTCATAAAATTTGTACTTAAAAAAACCCTTAGCTAAATTACATAAAAATTTCTAAAATGGTATTTTATGAAAACAAACTCAACTAATTCGAAAATGCAGATACTTAATTTAATTTTAAATTTTGTTCAATTACCTTTTGTGGCATAAATGCACACATAGAAGTAAAAACGAAAATTAACTATAAAAAAAATGTAATACAATTGTTAACAAATAAACTGCTAAATGTCAATATTACCTAAATATAAAATTAAAATATATACATATATAATTTCTCTGTTATTCCCTTTTTTCATAATATTTACTTATTATTTTTTGATAGATTGTAAATTATAAATAAATAAAAAAATGTCAACTAGCAGTTATTTTCGTAACTCCTCTCAAGCACTGATTGCCACATTAGTTGCCACACTATCGATATGCCCCATGTTGCAAGCTAACCTTCATTCTCAATCTCTCTCTGTCTCTCTCTCTCTCTCTGCCAACTCCTACCTGTTTATGCCACGTCGTCATCATCATCTGCTGCTTCTTCCTCCTCCTCCTCCTCGTCGTCGTCGTCTACTCCTTCAGGGACTTCTTGTGGCTCCTCTGAAACTGCTGCTACTGCTGCCCACTGGCAATTTGCATCTGCTGCAGGCTTTTTTTTTGGTGCTTGCTGCTGCCTCATCATGTTGCACGCTTGAAATACTTGTTGCACATTGTTAGTCAGCATGTCGACTTTTATAATAGCACCATGTACATTATTTATTTTTGTATTTGCAACAACAACAACAAAAGCGACAACAAATTGCTTGTCAAATATTTTCTTTGATTTGCGTGCTTTTCAAATGTAGTGCAGGAAAACGCCAGAGTAATTAGTATACTGAGTCAGTTGTGTGTTGGAAAATGCTATGCGGTTTTTTTTGGGAATAATTAACATATTTTTTTTGGGGTGTTTTTGTGAGCATTTAAAATTTTAGTTAAAAATAGATTTATTTATAATTCTTATATTTTTTGATTATACAAGAATATTTATAAATATTATTATTATTTTTTTTTAATAAGAAAAATTAATTGTGAAAATAAAACAGAAAAAATCAGGCATATTTGTGAAGCAAAGATTGTATTGGAACAAAACACTAGTGTATGTGTGTGTGTGTGTGTGTGTGTTAGTGTGTGTGTGTGTGTGTGTGTGGACAACAAAAATGCGCATTAAGCTGAGCATAGCCCTCAAGGTACGTTAATCCTATTTTGAGGCAATGAAACCAAAATAATAAAACGGCTTTTTACGACAAGCTCTAAAAACAACACACACACACACACAGAGAGAGAGATAGAGTGACAGAGAGAGAGGGGGTGATATATAGAGAGTGAGTGAGAAGTGTGTAAGGAACTTGCAACGCGTCTGTGGCAACAAAATTATTAACGACATTTTAAATACAACGCCCAAAACACAAACGATACTCTGTGGCTAAAAAAAACCTCAAGAGCGAAAGGGGTCACGACCAACTTAAGTTGGGTACGGGGGGCCGAGAGGGCCGAGAGGGACGAGAGGTGCAGAATGGAGGCTCCTTGCGGCGACTCGACGCCTTTTAATGAGATTTGTCTGCGAACCTCCCGAGTGAAATGCATATGTACATGAAAAACTCGTGTTTCTCTGCTGCATTTAAGCGTTTTAAGGACACGCAGGTCCCCCAAACAAGTGGAATATTGGCAAGGCAAAAAAAAAAACCAAGAAACTGACTGTTAAAAATTGAAAATTACGTTAATTTTTTTCTTTAGCATATATGTACCTCCCTGAAATCCCTTCCATTTGAAAGCTGAGACAATAATTGCCGAGTGAAAATTACAATCGAGCATTTTTATTGACTTGTCTGAAGTGGAACTGGAACACGGCATCGCATCGATGAAAGTGCGTGTGACTTATGAAGATCTGCTGTCGGAGGTTTCCTCATATACTACTGTATATATACTATAGTATAGTATAGTATAGTATAGTATATTCAACATGATATGCACCCGCGGCGACTTGCAAATGAAAGTTTCTTTACAACTTGAACAACTCTTTTGCTTTATGGCCAACAGGATCACGCTACGCAACATGACAATAATGTTGTGCCCCCCAAAAAATGTTGTGGTAAATAAATTTCTTGCTAAGAGCTTCGAGAGCTAATTAACTTGCACAGTGGTGCCACAACTGTGGGTGGTCCTCGGCGACCTCCATTATTAGAATCGAAGCGAACAGTTAAGAAAAAAAAAGTAGGGAATTAGTTTAACAAGATCATTAAATCTTTGTTAAGGAGCGATAAGCAGACTTGGGAGGCAGTTAGCCAGGCCAAAACAAGACGAGACGAGTCGAGAAGTTGCCTGCCTGGCGACGACGACGACGACGCCAAGTCAGATAAGATAAGCAGCGAACAGAGAGAGAGAGAGAGAGAGAGACCTTAACTTGCCTCGCTTACCTGCCACAAACTAACGTTGCATGTAAATTGCAACGTGTTGCACATGTTTATCTATTAATTTATGCTGGCGGTTTTCAGAGAGATAGAGAGAGCGAGAGAGAGAGCGAAAGGGAGGAGAGAGACCTGCAGCTTCTGCTATGCCCAGCGAGAAATCTCAAATCTGCACAGCAGTGTGCCCAGCTTCATTTGATAAGCGGGCCAATTAAGTTAAATTGTCGCTGTGTGGGACAAAATTAAAAAAAATAATAAATAAAAAAACAAACAAATCAATTCTGGGAAGCAAAAAAACAAACTCCACACTGTTTATGCAATTTTCACAGGTTTAGCGATAGGATTTCTATTCAAAAGGACTGCCCTGTGATTTATGGCTACTCAAACACCTTTTTATCTGGCAACTGAAAGTGTTTTGGTTGTTGTTGTTGTTGTTGTTATGTTCTTTTTTATGGGGGTTGCCACTCGAGTTGCCCTAAAACACGGGTTCCCTTTAATTGCTAAAAGGCGCATGCGTGTGGCCAGAAAGCAGATGGAATGCGTTTGTCCTAAATATAGCATAGATTGGGGTTAACCCTGCGACACATAGAGACAGAGAGAGAGATGGTGAGAGAGTGGGAGAGGCAGAGAGAAAGATAGGTAGGTAGAGCGAGTCAATCAACAGGCGGACAATTGGCTGAGGTTACCTCAGATTCTGTTGGCTGCCTTGGGGTTAGTGCTCTTAAGAGCACCGCAAAGAGCTCCCCAAACTGAAATGAAATGGCATTGGAACAGGCCAGACAAAGTAAAGAGCGGATTGTTTTTAAGAGCACGTGCTGTTAAATGTGCTCTTTATTTATACTTAAGAAACGTTCTTCTAAATTCTGAGATTGAAAAATAGGTTAAAAGAAAATTTAGCTACTTTAGAAAAACTAAAAAAAACTAAACAACTTCATATTATCGATAAAACAGCAAATAAGGTCTATGATTAAAAAACTGCATAATAGAATTTAAATAGAGCAAAAAATTGTATTCTAATAATTTTTTTATTAGCTTAAAATTCAAACTAGAACAGAATATTATTACTATTTTACCTGCAATACTTAAAAATCTTTTGGAAATTGCATGCTACAATATATTTTTAAATATATTATAAAATAGTTCAACTAAAACTGAAATGGAATAATATTACCGTATTGCAAGCTAGTGTATTAATACTAGAATGTCAAAAATTATGTAATTTATGGCCACACGCTAAAATATAAGCTCGTTTTGCAACACTGTCCCACGCGCTTAAAGTGCCGTTTTCTTCGATGTCCTATGGTCACAATTGAAAGAACAACGTGTCTATCGCAAACTTAGTCAACTTGAAATCCATTCCTTAATTTCAATTTATTAAAGAGCACAAGAGTGTGCTTAATAATTGATTAACTAAACGCACAATAAGCTGTAAAGTTACTCTTCGTTGCAAAGAGATTTCCCGCAGACAGTGCGCTGAGAGCGCCACGTGCTTTGCTGGTTTACATTTTTGATCTTCTTGTGCTGTGTGCACTCTCTTAGTTAGCAACAGCACACACTAATGCAAACATAACGGCATCTGCTTAAAGTGCTTTTTACGGCGATTTGGTGCTGTTGTTGTTGCGGTGGCGGCGTTAGCGATTGGTGCAAGTGTACGCGCTCCACGGTATATAAAATATACATAAAGCAAAGTGAGAACCGGTTTTGGCATACGTTGCTGCGATTGGCCGCAACTTGCCTGCTATCAGCATAAAACAACAAGAGCTGAAACAACAACACAAACAAACAGAAGAGCACACGCGCACACACATACAGAGGAAGAGCGTCAGGTAGAGAGAGAGAGCAGGTAAATACAGCAGAGTTGTTCAGGAGAGTCTTGGTTCTTTCGCTCTCTCTGTTTGCGTGGTGTGTTTTGTGCGCTAGTGGTGGTTGCTCTCTCTCTCTCTCGCTGCTCTGCGGCTGCGTGCAGCGCTGAACGCTCTGCGCTGACTATAAAAGGCCGCTGCCTGCGTTGTCGTGTTTCAGTTCTTCTCTTTCGTTCATTGCAAACAGCAAAACTGAAGACAAAACAGCTACAAGAGCACAACTCGAGACAAACATTTTCATAGTTTTTCGTTCAGATCGTTGAGTTTTGTGCGCCAGACGCGATGTTTATGTGAAGCACAGACAAATAAGAACAAATAGTGAAACACAAGAATTTATTGAAAAATCAAATATTATCAAAACAAAAAAAAATAAACATTAACAAAATGCATACCGTTGAGCATATGCTGGTGGAAAAGAACTATAGCAAGTGTCCTTTGAAAAAGCGACCGGTTAACTATCAATTCGAAGCCGAACCCGAAGATTTGTGCCTCAAAAAGAGCAACAGCAGCAACCATGAAACAACAGCAACAGTTGCCACCACAGAACTTGCAACAACCAAACAACAAATTGAGGCATCCTCCACAGTGAGCTCATCCAGTGCGGCGTCATCGGAGGAGGAGCTCATCAATGTGAGCGATTGCTGCGAGGACGAGGGCGTCGATGTCGATCACACAGACGACGAAGCCGAGCATCATCTGATGGACGTGGATGACGATGATGACGACGAGGACGATGTCGTCGACTGCGTCAATGTCGAGACAGATCCCAAACAGACACAGGCCGCAGCTCTGGCCGCTGCCGCTGTGGCAGCTGCCGCTTCAGCCGCTGCCGTGGCTGCCTCGGTGGTGGTGCCCACGCCCACATATCCCAAGTATGGCCTACAGCCATGGAACTTCCACATGTCACCCTACACCGCCGAGTTCTATCGCACCATCAACCAGCCCCATTTGTCGGCAGCGGCGGCGGCAGCAGCATCAGGAGCTCCACTTCGCGCCGATCTGTTGTCCCCCAGTTCACCCTCGGATTCGCTGGGTTCGTTGTCACCGCCACCGCATCACTATCTGCATGGACGTGCCAGCTCAGTGTCGCCGCCAATGCGCTCCGAGATGATCCATCGTCCCCAGCTTGGAATGAGGCAACAGCAACAGCAGCAGCAGCAGAGTTTCCTGCCGTATCCCACATATCCTGCGGCTGCATACACCGCACTCGGTTATCCGCATCATCATCCCCATCCACACCACCACCATCATCATCAGGCACTGCATCCGTCGCACCATGCACCCATCTCGCCTGCCTACTCCGAGAGCTCCTACTACTCCATGCGCAGCCTGACGCCAGAATCTGCCACCAGCTGTTGTTCCGTGCCCGAGGATCTCTCGCTGAAGCACAAGCAATCCATCTCAGCCCAGCAGCAAGTTGCCAGCGGCGACATCACTAGTGCCAGTGGCAACTCCTCCGCCTCCTCCAGCACATCATCCGCCAATGGCAACAGTAGCAGCAGCAGCAGTAGCAGCATCTCCTCGCCCAGCAAAAAGGACAAGTCGTCGCCACCGCGTTATCAGTGTCCGGACTGCCAGAAATCGTATTCCACCTTCTCCGGGCTCACCAAGCACCAACAGTTCCATTGTCCCGCCGCCGAGGGCAACCAGGTGAAAAAGTCCTTCAGCTGCAAGGACTGCGACAAGACCTACGTCTCCCTGGGCGCCCTCAAGATGCACATTCGCACCCACACCCTGCCCTGCAAGTGCAACATGTGCGGCAAGGCCTTCTCCCGGCCCTGGCTGCTCCAGGGACACATCCGCACCCACACGGGCGAGAAACCCTTCAGCTGCCAGCACTGCCATCGCGCCTTCGCGGATCGCTCCAATCTGCGGGCGCATCTCCAGACGCACTCGGATATCAAGAAGTATTCGTGCGGCAACTGCTCCAAGACATTCTCGCGCATGTCCCTGCTGACCAAGCACAACGAGGGCGGTTGCCCTGGCACCAGTTCCGGTTCAAGTTCCAGTTCCGGTTCCGGTTCCGGTTCGAGTGCCACTGGTTCCAGCTCTGAGCTATCCTATGGCGGCTATGCGGAGCCCTAGGCTCCAAGCTAATAACCACATAAAGAGACCAAGTTGTACACAAGCCATGTTCCACCAAAAATTAGTTCCTAGCTCGAGAGTAAGCAATCCTAACGGCAGCTCCAACCAACAAAAAAAAAACAAACACAAAAACGAAAAAAGAAAACAAAAACAATCAATATCCACACACTCCACAAGAAAAACCAGTGAAAAAATCAAATTTTTATTTTCTTAAAATGTTTTATTTTATTTTCTAGTCAACATTTTCTTTTCAAGAGAAAACTGAGAAAAAAAAGGAATTTTTCAAAATTTTTTTAAAATTATTCTTTTAATTTAAATTCTTAGTTTTTAATGTACCTCTTTGTGTGTGTGTGTGGAGATCCTAACTATTGTAAAGTATTTGCAAAAGTGTCCTGTACATAACTGTATTACGCTCCGGCGTCTAACTCTAGAGACTCTATAGAGCACACCTGTATAACTAGCTGAATCCTTGAGAAGAAGAAGAAGGCGAAGTTTTGTAATTATTCGAAATGAAAATGAATATATTTTGTATCTCCTTTTATCATATAGTATTTTAGCGCGTATTTACACTATAATTATACATCTATATATATACATATACATATATTTTTGATAATCCTGAAACTATTTTTGCATACATTGAAAATGTTTTACATATACATACATATATACTTATAAATTTTGATATACGATGAAAAATGTTTTATAATTTTAAGTAATTTATTAAACGGTTTGAAAACAAAACAAAAACAACAACAACAACAATCAAACCGCAACAAATACAAATTGAAAAGAACAAAAAAAACACAGTCTACATTTTATTTGCATAAACAGAAACAACCTGGGAGTATCTTCGGCTTGAGATTGAAGAATTTTAAATTGCAAAATCGATTGACAAAGCAGCGATATAGAAGAAGAAGAAGAAATGAAGTTGACAGAGAAGAGAGAATTTCTGAGAATTCTTCTAAACAGCAGTATGAGAGATGAACTTCAAGTTCAGTGAAGTTCAAGATCCTGTTGAGCTGTGCAATTTTGGTGGGAGGAATTTAAGAAGGGAAAGAAATTTATAAATTTAGAAAAATTTCGAATTATTTTTAAATGATGAAGAAGATGATAATTTAAAATTCTTATTAGATAAACCTGATTAACCTTAGATTTTCGAGGAAAAAGTTTAGGTAAATATGAAAACCTTTAAATCTTTGAAAAGAAAAGAAATCTTGAAATTTGTGGTATCATTTATTAAAAAAATTATTATGGTTTCTTGACTTTATCTAGTATATTTAATTCCTCATAAAAGAGATACTACCACCTCTTAAAATTTCTGTTATGAACTTAAATAATTTTTTTTTATTCTCATAAAATTTGAGATATATAGGAAAATACTCCGTTTGTAACTTCAGATGTTAAATGAATAAAAAGAAGTAGAAAAAGTCTTGCATAATTTAAAAAAATTAAAGAAATCTCATTAAAGTGAAAATTAAAATTATTTGAAAATACATTTTTAAAAGTATTTGATTTATGGAAGCTTTTCTATTGTCCTCTGATTATCCCTCTAAGTTATACAACTTTTCTCAAAAATCTATATAAAATTTGAAAATATTTAAAAGACGAGAA
The DNA here is from genome assembly GCA_018150725.1 of Drosophila quadrilineata. NCBI lineage: Eukaryota > Metazoa > Arthropoda > Insecta > Diptera > Drosophilidae > Drosophila > Drosophila quadrilineata. Next base: position 2,243,179 of record JAECWN010000452.1, read on the forward strand.
ATTCGCGGACTTTCAGTTACCAAAGTTACCGCAATAGCTCCTCCAACCCCTTCATCCATAATCCATCTCGATATTCTCCCACAATTCCCTTGAAGTGGAAACTTTTGAAGCTTCTTCATACTCCTCCTCTCCATGGAAGACACTGTGAAGCGATTTATGAACTTTTAGCTGCTGGAATATGTCAGCTGCGTTTTTAGGTCATGTGCTCCTCTTTCGTAAGTTTCATATGGATTTCAAATAAATATAAACAAAAGAGTGGAGAAGTAACAAAAAAAAGTTGTGGAAAAGGCAAACGAACGTTGAATGGATCGGTTTGGATTGTTTGATCGGTGGATCGTTTGCTACGCTTCCAGAGTCAATCAGCCAATCGCGACATTTTATTGCCTTTTGTCACTCTCAGAGAGTGACTGAGACAGCGTTAGAGAGAGTGAGAGGGAGAGTGAGAGAAGTGTAAGAGGCAAAAAGTTTTTTATATGCAATGCGGCTCATAAATTATATTTAAATTTCAGTGCACGTACTCAAGCGTACAATGTGATCGTGTTGTGTATGGGGGACGAGGAGGAGCTGACTGTGTAGCGGGGGAGTTGGGGGATGGGGGTCTTTGAAGGGGGCGCAGGTAGTCACAAAATGGCAGTCACTAAATCAAACCTGAGTTTGTTATGGCAGCACCATCAACGTCTTATTAAACATAAACCCATTTTAATGAAAAAGATCAACACGAACTACGCAGATATATCTCGAACGAGATATACTATGGAGCTCTAGCCAATCATACATACCCATACCCATTCCCATACCTATAACGATCCCGATTCCATTAATGCGGAAAGAGAAATCAAACGGCGACATAAGAGACGAACCGTTTGGGAATCTAGACGAATTTATGCCTACTCTATACAAATTTCAAATGAATATTGAAGAATCTAAGAACGAACGATAGTGAAGCTTCCTTTGAATCGAGATTTCTTGTTCAAATATTAATTAACGAATATATTATAAAGATAACGGAAAATTTGAAAATATTGCATCATTTTTCTTAGATAATTATTTGAGATACAATTTTGTAAATATTTGTAAATAATTTTTCAAAATTCAAGTATTTTCATAAAAACCTTTACAAATTCTAAGCATGTTTTTAATAGAAGTATTGCCTTCGAAATATTCAAATAATTCGAAAATTGCTCTTTCAAAAATGAAGCATATTTATTGAACTTTTATTTCTTGAGATCCTTGAAAGTTTCATTAACCAAACACATTACGTTTTTCTATATATTACTTAAGGAAAAAACAACTTTGTAAATAATTCACAGTTTTGTTTACAATCAAAATATTTCCATAAAATGCCAATCATTTTTAAATTTTATTAGATTAACATCATAATTACTTTGTATTATATACAATTAATTTTAATTAAACTATAATTTGACAAACAACTTTTCAAGTAATTATATTTATTTTTAATACAAATTTTTCCATAAATATCTTGAGAGACTGGCAAAATTTTTTGAAATAATTCTTAAAAATATTCAGCAAATCATGAGCTTATTGAAAATCTTAGAATGTAGTTAAAAAAAATTCTGTAAATTTTTGTACCAATATTTCTGAATGCAGAATTTTTCAATCTCAAAAGCAGATATTGGGTAACCCTCATGTTAGTGGGCATAGCCCCCATCCCTGTAGTGTATAAAATATGGGTGCGTTCTCATACTGTGAAGCTCATTATCGAGATCAATTGATCGCCGAGGCGTAGACCAGGTTATAGGCAAAGTCACAACAGAGACACATGTGTGTGTGTGTGTTGCTAGTGTGGATTTGCGCCTACTGCAAGAGATGGGCCCCCTCCCCCAGATCCCTTCCCTGCCAGAGCCTTTACTTTACTTTACTTGAAGGCAAACAAACTACAACTGGAAAACCACTACGACAATTGTTGCCAAATTAGATCATCAGCAGGAGCAGCCAACAGTCTCTGTATGCAACTTGCAACTTGCAACTGCAACTTCGACTCGTCTACAGCTGCATGGCTGTTCACGTGTGCCCAAAGAGAGAGAGAGAGATAGAGAGAGAAAGAGATGGCAGTGAAGCGATCGTTAGACTCGAAAAGAGTCGAATATATGAAATTAATATGCACGCATTTCGTGGCTCGCCTCCTCCAATGGGCTGCCAGTGCCTCCTCGGAGTCCTCTGCCTGTGCCTCGACTGAACCTGGTTCAGCATCAACTTCAGGTTACTGCAGCGGATCGTGCCTGCTGCTTTGTGGCACAAACAATTTGCAAACGATTTCTAATAAGCGTCTTAAATTGTAACAAAATAGACGCGCATTTAGGGCCTTTTGTGCACTCCCGATAACAAAAGAGACAACAACAGCAACAATAAACAACAATATAAAAAAAAAAAAACAAAGCTTAGCTGAAAATAAAACAAAAAATCAGAGGGTATCAAAAGGTGGCAGCCCTCTTTAACCCCACCAGCCCCCACTCTATACATGCCTTTGTATTTTGTTTGTGGCAAATTTCGCGCTTGAGCGTTTAAATAATTTTTTGGGGGATTTTATTTTATTTTATTTCAGTTTTTTTTTGGTTTGTTTTAAATTTCAAGTTTTGTGGGGCCATTGGCCAATGGAGTTAGTCAATGCTTGACTTTTGGCAGACAGCGATGATCGTTAGCCAAGGATTAGCCAAAGAAAAGGCAAAGAAGGGTTAGCAGGATATATCAAACTGGAGAATAGGTGGAGAAGTGTACTATATCTGAAAGTTTTCTTTACTTAACATATAAAAATTTCTTCATTAATTTCTTACAACTACTTTAAATGAACTTCTATGTGCCAATTTGTTACCCACTTCACATTTTTCTTTGCATTTCATTTCCAATTGAATTTCCAGGTTTTTTCACTGATCTCCAATTGCAACTAGGGAATTGGAGCTTGGAGCTCCCTAACTTGCTGTGGAGATCGCGCAAAAAAGCACACTTCGTCGTGACAAACAAAATGCTCACGTTTATCGCGGACAAAAGATCTCAATTTTTACGCTAAATTTCATTCGTTTCTTTTTCCTTCTTTTTTTTCCTGCCAATTCTTCAGCTCTCTTTTGGCTCTTTCAACTTTTTTTTGTTTATCACTTAAGGTTTTTTTTTTTTTTTTTTTGATTTTTGGCAAGTTGCAAGCTCCCCATGTGCAGACTGGGGATCTGTGACAGTGGTGCTGTGGGAGGAGAGGGGTAGAGGGAGCTCAGGCTGCTTTTTGTTTTGGAATTTCTTGTGCTTAAGCTCGTTAAAAACAATTGGATTTAAATAAACAAATTATATGTATATTTTTCCATTTGAAAAAGAGGATTATAAAAAGAGCAGAGAGTTATTATTATAAATGGATTATGGATTATGTAAGGAGAGTATATTGCGTGATGTAATGAAACTGAAATTCAATTAATATTTTAACAATTAATATTATTATATTTAATATTTATTACGCTTCATAAAACATTAGTTGAATATTGAAAAAACTTCGTAGAGGAGAAAGATACTCTTAGATTATTCATAATTTGCAGAGATACTTTGCCATAAGAGAGTGTGTTTGTGTGTGAGAGACAGAGCGATAGAAGAGAGAGAGAGAGAGAGAGAGAGGGAAAGAGAGAGAGAGCACCTAGGCCAAGTGCATTTCGCACAAAACGTGCAAATAATAACACCATCTTCATCTAAGCTTAATGATCTGCGCCATGCTTGTTGAGCTTGGGGCCACTGCCAGAGTTACATAGACACGCATACAATACACACACACACATACACATACATATGTACATATATCTACAACACACACACACACTTGTGTTGGAGACGTTGCGTTGTGGCCAGTGGCAAGACAATAAAACGCGTTAACTGCTGTTTGCCTGCACAATTGTTGGCAGAAACTCAACGTTTGTGGCGATACCATAGAAAACTGCAAATGAATGAAGGGGTATACTAAACTATATAAAGTAAAATAGTTAAAAAACTAGAAACTCGACAAATCGTTTGAAATTCTTTGGCGCCATCTAGTGTTTGATGCCTGTAAACTACAATGAATTAGTTCATGTGTATTAAGGGTTATGTTTATTAAAGGGTTATTCCTAGTAAATTGCCTGTAATTCCAATTGAGGAGTATTTCTTAGTCAGTTATTCCATTATAAAGTGCATTTGTTTGTTTTTTTTTGCTGTTTGTTTGTCCGTCTGCTTTTCAGTCCGTTTTGGGCCGTTTCAGCCAATGCCAATATTGCACGCTACGCAGCCAGAGCGTCTAACTAATTGGCGAAACGGCGGCACCAACAACAGCAAACAAGCAACAACAACAAATACAACAACAGCCACTACTAACAACAAACGACAGCCAGCAAACAAACGACAAGCAACAACAACAACAACAATGGTTTAGTCGCATTGGGTGAAAAGCCGCCAACTAGCCATAGCTAAAGTCATAACTACATAGACATAGACACATACACACGCGCATACACAGCTAAATGGTAAAGCAGCTTGCAGCTGTATGTGTGAGTGAGTATGTCTCTCTTACTCGCTCACTCTCAGTCACTCACTCATTCAGTTTGAAGATGTTATCGTCGTGTGTCTGTTGCTTAACTCACGCACTAAGCATTACACACAAATAGACTCTCACCATCTTTCTCTGTCTGCTCCCTTGACTAGCGCTTTGCAGCCAACCAAAAGCAGCGCACCCCCCTCCTAACATCTTCACTCAACACACACTTCAAAACACTTGCGCTGTTCGTTTCGTTTGCCGAGCTTAACAAATTCGTTGCGCCGCTTGCGACGTTCGTGCTGCGTTCGTTTGTATGTGTGTAAGCTTCGTAATTAGTTGGGCAAGCATTGACTATCGCTGCAGCAGCGTGAGCCGAACGAAGTTCGTTTGAAGAGCATCAAAGCTTCGGCTTTAGCGTCGTTACTGTTGTTGTTGCCCAACGAATTAGCGAAAATTGTCAAAACAAAATGCAGGAAATAAAGCCGAAGATAGTCGCCTTATTGTTGTTGCTGCTGCTGCTGCTGCTGACTGTGTCGTTGCAGTTCGTGCCTTGTACATTTTCTTTCGTCTCTTATCTACGAAACAATAAGATTTGCTTATGACAAAGCGTAGGCAGCGCGTCAAAAAGTAAAGGAGAGAGAGAAAGAGAGAGACAACTGCAATTAGTTTTGAATTATGTTTGTTCTAGTCCACGTTGATAGCACCAGTTTACCATTTGGCCACATTTGTCACATTATCAAGGCATATGCTAGTTTTTTACTCAACTAATTTCATGCTACTTTTTCCCACCTGGATGCTGGGCATTCTCACGCCAATAAGTTGACCTCGAAACTCATCAAGAATCTTTTCAATTTTTTGTTCTGTCTTTTTAGGTAAGCCAGAAAATCAAAACTAAACGAATCTCCCACACAGCGCTGAGCATGGCCGTAACACGCCCCGCTTCTCAGGCCCAAAAACTAGGTGCACTGAACTCGACAAGTATTGGAAAGAGAGCGGGACAGTCGAGAGACATTTGTAATGGCATTCATATGAGAAAGATGACTGCCTGCCTGCCTGTGCTCCATTTCCTACGGCTCAAATTACCAAAAATAAAATACAAAAAACATAATGAAAATACAAAACTAAAGCAGGAAAAGAACCTGTTCAACGGCATGGATTTCGGTCGACGATGCCCCAGACTCGCACGTGAGCATGCATAAAAAACAACAGCAACGATCCTCATAAAAAAAAAAACGGTTTACCTTACAAAAAAAAAAGACAGATTCTGAACAGAGATCCAGGAGGATTGTAGGAAGATGTTGACAAGAGCAAATCAACATTCGACAACATTTCGGCTGAGAGGTCATGAGAAAATTTCCAAATGAATCGGAAGTGAAACCGTTCTTTGCAGCTGAGAGTAGGTGGTGAGGGGGGGGGGATGGGAATGAGAGGATCCTCAACAGGATATGCATAAGCAAGTTGGATATTTATAAATCAAATGTGATTCCCTGTCTCATATTTATGTTAATAACACAAAATCTTCTCTCATTTTTTTTTCTTTTTTTTTTTGATGAATGCAACGCACCTTGGGGCAGCTGTGTGTGAGAATCCCAACGAGCAGACGCTTGACACTCATTTGACAGAGGGGGGGAGCAGAGAGCGGGGCGAGTGCAGCTTCCACTTAAAATATTTGCTAGAAGAATAACAAACGGCGGCACATGTCCAAATTGATGCCCTGGGGCATTGGGTCTATGAGTCTCCATCTCCATCTCCATCTCCATGTCCGGCTCTGTGCCTCTGGTTGATCTCTCTGTGGCTGTCCCATAACCAAAAATGGTCTCATTTGCGAACTCTAAATTCAAATTGTTATGATCCGTAAATGTCAAAAAGAGAAGAAACAAAGCTTCAACAACAACAACAAAATATTGTAAACGTTGTTTGTCATTTTTTTCCTGGGTTGTTGTTGTTTTTTTTTTTGCAATTCAAATGTAACGAAGTTGGACTTGGGACAACGCCCCCTTTTTGCCACCACACGAAAATGATTCATGCCACATGGGGCACTTGCCATAGTATGCCAAGTGTATATGTATGTATATTGTATGTATTCAAGGTCCCATTATCCAAGTGCGGACCATAAATAACAGAGAGGGAAAAACAAACGTACAGTAGCCCATGGGCAGCTACCACACTTTGGCCAAGTCTTCGTTTTTGGTTAAATGTTTGGTTTGCTTTTGGCTTTGGTTTTCTCTTTGTGTGCTTGCCCAAAACTTTCTTCGTCGATCAAATGAAATGCTCCTTAAGCTTAATTGTCTCCCCGTCTCAGTTTCTATCTCTTTCTTTCTTTGTCTTTTTGGCGCTTCAATTTGATACTCATTTGGCAGCAGGCTGGAGGCTGGTGGCTGGATGAGGAGGAGGAGGATGGCGGCTTTTGTGGCCCAGAGAGTTATTCAAATGCTATCAAAATATGTGGGCTATTTGTCAGCAGACAGCGTACAGTGGTTCACAAGTTATTTGTAACTAGCAATACTTTAATTCCAACTTAAAAAATTGTAATGTGCAAAAAATATTAAAACTAAGCTTAAATTACGTCTTAAAACGTAATTTTTGATATAGTAAAGAAAATAAATTTCAAGTTGATTTTAAATAATATAATAGTGAATAATATTTAATCTTGAATTTTCAATAAGAAAATTTAAACGAAATTATATAAAGTTGGTTAAAAATAATATAAAAGGAAACTTGAAAGTAAACATGAATTTCAATTTTCAAATGATATTATGAATAGTGAGAAAATTTTTACAAATTCATTTTTCTAGATTCGATTGTAAAGAAATCTAGAATTTTCTGTTTATATTCTAAAATGAATTTTATATCATAGTAATTAATAACAATTTAAAGTAAATGTAATTACAATAGTTTGAAAAAGTATAAATTAAAAATTTATATAAAGCTTGGTTCCACTGTGCGCTCTGCAAATATCATAAATATTTTCACTGACTTGGCCATTTGCTAGCTAAAAGTCAGAACACAATCAGCTAAAGAAGTGGAGAAAGAGAAGGCAACCGGAGGCCAAGAATTTATGATAAAAGTACTTTTTCGTCCATTCAATATTTTCATTTTCTAATTTCAATTGTTTATGCATTTGAAATGAAATGTCAGTTGAACGACAAATAGTAGTTCACAGCGAGTGAAATGGAATCCAGTTGAAGAATAGAGTTTTCGAGTTTCAAGATTGGAGAATTCTATACCGAAATCCAAAGAAGCGAGAGTACTCCATCATCATAAACAATAATAATAGAGATCAAGTGAGAGCGCGAGCCAAAAAAAAAAATTGAAGTTAAGAGCGACAGGGAAGATAACGGGAGTGAGGGAGGGAACCACATCTATAAGGCGATTTCTAGACATGAATGTAAAACAGTTTTGTCAGCGGCCAAAAAAACAAATATTTTTTTTTTGTTGGGTTGCTTGGGATGTGCTATGCAGTTGCAGCACCCCCGCCAAGCGGTCAGACCAAAGGCATTTGTGGCAGCTGTGGCAGCAGCAGCAGCAGCAGCTTTCCCAACGCGTTGCATCGTTATGGCCCCGTTGTCATAATCAAAAAGCGTTATCTGGTAGCTAACAGCCGCATAATTTCAAGTGGCTCTCGACTCAACTTACCTCCAACTTCATACCTCTTTTTGTCTGCCCCCGTCTTCCTCTGTCTTTCTACGGCTGGTTTCGATTCAAAGTGGAGCTTTGCGGTTGCCTCGAAATCAACACGTTGAAGCTTCAGCTTCAGCTTCAGCATCAACTTCAACTTCATCTGCTGCCAGCTGCCAACTCGATGTCTGGAATGGTAATTACGAATGTGTTTGGCTCACACACACACACATATATGTGTATATGTATGTATATAATAATGACAATAAAGAAATTATAACAATAATAAACTAATTGCGGAAAAAATGGTATGCGCCCAGCGAGAGATGGAGTTGGAGTTGAAGTTGGTGAAGAGAGACTTTCGCCTTTTGTGGCATATCCGATTACCTACAGCATAACCCTCTGGCGGAGTCTACTAGCTGGAAAAAAGATAAAAAATGAGTTGTTAGCTTTTTAGAGTGCCACATACATATACCACATATATACCTATACATATGGTATATATAGGGAGATATCGGATTACCTGCAGCTACCGTGTGCGTCTAGAAAGCCTTTGCCCAAGTCGAGTGCCACTTTGAAGCCAGATTTGAGCTAAGGTTACTCAAGTGTGTTCCACATTCCTTCACTTATGAAGAGCACAAAAAATTTAATTTTTTTAATAGAATTTCATTTAAGCAAAATTTGTTAAATAAGATATTTTTTAGAAGTACATAAAAAACCATTCACAAGAGCATTTCTAGTGTTAAGAACTTTTGGCAATTTCACATTTGCTTGAGAACCTAAAAACCGAATAATGAAAATTAAACTAAAGAATCCGCTTTATGCAAAAATCAAGTTATCAAATTTTATATTATGAAAATATCGTAGAATATATATAAGATATATATATATATATATAATAAAATTAATATATATATATATATTATATATAAGAGTAGAAATAGAGTCAATAAAAATGACGAAAATTCGAAGGGATTTTTCCTTATTTTGACACGTCTCAAGCTATATACAAACCCAAAAATATATAAATTTTAAGAAGATAAGCCTTTTTTAAACTAGGGAATCATAAATATTTTTTTAAATAAATTTTGCAACAAGTCTTTCTAAGACGAATTTTAAAATTTCACAAAATATTTTTAAAATTTTTTAAATGCCTCAATAATTATTCTTTATATAAAATATAAGATGTATTTTCTTTATATGTTTTTAAAATATCTTTCAGCATTAACTAAAAAAAATTGAGTTACTTCACTTCTTTTAAAGTCTAGCACACCCGCTTTCCACACATGAAAACGGCACACAGGGTATCTAATGAAATGTTTTTCTTTTGCACGTGAGACGCGTGCAAAAAGGTGCAGCCTTTTTTTTCTTGATGTTGTTGTTGTTATTGTTGTAGTTGTTGTTGTTGGTAAACAAATTTCACTTGGGGGTTTTCATTTTATTTGTGTAGCATTTAAGGAAATGTCGAGAAATGTCCATATTGGTGATATTTCCTTAAAAGATTTGTCTCTTTTTTTTGTTGGCCAATTTTCATTTTTATTTCTTTTTCTCTTTTTTATTATTTTCAACGCCACAACCAAATGGAATTGTGGGTGAAAAGTTCAAATGTCAAGCAAAAACTTTCAAACAAAAGGTAAAAGTTATACAAAAAGATAAAAAAGTAAATTGAAAGAATTGGCAATGATGTTGTTTGTGTTAGTTTTTTATGCAAATCATAAATCAGGCAATAGATACATTGAGACATAGAAATGTTGGTTTTCAAAAGTAGTGGATGAATGGGGGGAGAGAGAGGGAGAGAGAGTGGGGAAGTGGCAGCGGAGATAGCAGAGCAAAGTGATTGGGAATGACGGCGCTTTTGACTGATTGACGGATTGATATGAGCCAAAGCCAAGTTGTGGGGCATGCCACAGACCAACTTGCCGCCATTTCATAGCCGTAACATTTTGCACACTTTCGAGTTATCCCCCTAAATAATTAACAACAAAAAGAGTAGAGAAAAAAGAAAAGACGGGCAACTTCGTCTGTCTGTCTGTCTGTCTGTCTGGGGCCTTAATTAATTTTAACATGGTTTAATTTCATTCACGCACAATAGAAATCATCGGGTGGTAATTCAACTCATATATATATATATATATATGTTTTTTCTCTGCCATCTCTCTGGCAACACTTGAGATGAAGAGACCTGTTTTGCGGTTGCCCCCACTTGAGGTGGGTTGGGTTGGGGGGGGCTCTCTTGGGGGAAGGAGCATCTGTGCGGCTCATTGAACCACACGGCAAGTGGGTCTCCAATAGAAATTAGCAAATGTGTCGCATCATTAGCCACAAAAGCCATAGCCCTTAAGGAAGACCCTCAACTGCTTCCAGCTTTTCACTCTTGCGGTTTTTGGCGCCGGATTAGCTCGAGGATGCGGCTCCACGTTGGCAGATTGTTTATCCAACTATTTCACCAACTTGTTGTTGCTCTTGTCTATCTTTATAAATAGTATCTCTTCATCTTCTACGGCTGCTGCTGCTGCTGCAAAAGAAATTTCACCTGAAGTTTTGTTTGTCTGCCGTAGTTACATAACATTGCCAACGTTTATTTTCGTTTTGGGATTTGAGTTTTGGGTTGGGTTGGTGTTGTTGCTGATCGTTTCATGATTTATGAAGTTATGACAGTGGGTTAAGTTGTTGGCCAAAAGTGTTTATTTTGCAGTTACCAAAAAAAAAAAACATATATGGCTGACATAAGGAAAGAGTTTTTCAGTTTGGCTTCAAATTGCCAAAATGGGCACAAAAAATCTCTAAAAATATACATATAATTTATAAATAATACAAAAAATTTGAGAAATAATTGTCATATTTAAGATCTGTACGCAAATATTAGAGCTCTCTAAACTTGAAATAAGTTTCTTTAAATAATTTACATAAATCATTTGCAAATACAGTTAAGTTCCTAACTTATAAACTCTCCATAGTTTGACTTTCGCGCTGTCAGAGATCTTGACAAACCTTCGAGGTTTCTTTTCGCTGTACATAGTTCCTTTCTAAGTGCTTAAAATCATAAATCTTGCAGACCACTTGATCTCCTCATCCCTCTCTCTATCTATCTTTATCAAACTGTTGCAATTTGGAAAAAAGTTAACTTGAGCTATTTGATCAAAATATATTTTCACACTTGCCTCATATATCAAGCAATGGGCAATGGGGCACAACATTTGCACTACAAATGATTTCAACACCAAAACGCCGCCAAGAGGAAGCACCAGACGATGATGGAGCAGGACGAGGGGCAGACAATGACTGAGTTATGGGAAACAACAGGCGCATGTTGTACAAATTTTCAGTTATCCCCTTCCTTGAGAGAGGGGGGAGCTTTACGCCAACGGACAACGCAGAGAATCAGAAGAGAGCTAGAGAGATTTATAAAATAAAAAAAATATATATATACATATAAAAAACAAAAGGCGCAAATCTTCAAAACTCCAAAAGTCTGGCATAAATCTGCAGACGCCTTTCTTTTAGGGGGCGGTACAACATTGCTATACTTTTGGCAGTCTACCACGAAAGAGAGAGATGCACATTGAGTGATAGAGAAAGAGACAGAGAGAGAGAGAGAGAGAGATAGAGAGGGTAGAAGGAAAAATGAGAGCCAAAATGGATTACAATAATAATTTTTCATATGCAGATTTTTGCTACAACAAGTTGCCAAAGCCATGAATAATATTTCATTCGGGAATTCAGTCCTTGCCTACGCCTCAGTTGGAATATCCACTCTTCAAATGAACGACTATGAAATACTCTATAAGTTAATCAAAAATAAACAATTCAATTCAATGAAAAACAATATTAATGCAAATATCAAGAAATAATTAACTTAAGTATATAGTTAATTGTAGACAATGAATTGCGCTATAAATTAATGAATAAAAAAGAAAAAAATATATCAGATATATTATAATATTAATAAAAATCAATAAAAAAAAAAAATCATGAAAAATATAAGTATGTGCTTAATGTATGATAAATTATGGGGAATTATTTATATAAACCTATAAATATATTGAAAAAAAAATTACGAATAATAATATAAATAAACAAAAAAATAAATAAATTGATATTATTTAAAATAAATAAAAAATTCCAAAAAATCTACGAAATACTTAAAAATTGTAAATGAAATTAATTAATAAAAAAAAATCATTTAAATAAATTACAATGTAAAAATAGTAACTAAAAATAATGAAATGTGTTGTAATATAAATTGAATTAATACAAATATTTATATATTTGTATTGAAATGAAGTTTAATTCCTTAAAAATAATAGGAAATAAGTTATGAATATCATAAGTTATATAAATAGTAAATATATGAAAATTCATCATATACATATATCATATATAATATATGTACTGATATATGATAGTTCTCATATATCATATATGTACTTGCTGAACTGACAAGTGTTGTCTGCCTTTTTTGTATAGGGTATCTCTGTTAAAGGGTAGTCGAGTGGGCTGCTGTTATTTGATGCGCACTTCTGCGGCAGAAGAAACTCAGCGACGCCAATATGTTGCAACAAATTTGCATTCAACGAGCACTGCATTCGTCTTGAACTCTGCCACTCCAGGCAAACAACAACAGCAACAGCAACAAGACACATTTTGCAACTCTGACTGCAACTTGGACTTGATCCTCCTCCACCATCACCTTCAACCCATCGAAGTTGGACTTGCGTTGGCTGTTGCCTGTTCCCTGTTGCCAGTTGCCAGTTGTGTATCATTGGCCAGGCAGCGAAACGTTATCATCAACTTGAAGCTGGCTAAGAATTATTATGCTCTCTGCTAAATATAATAAAAACAGTATAAGAAGAAGCAGCAGCAATAGCAACAGTTGGCGCATTGGAGCATCGATGCATTGGAGCTGCGGTTGGCCACAGGCCTCGTCTTGAACGATCAACTTGAGCATCAACTGCCTCAACTTGAACTGCAACTCCACAGCACTTCCACTTGATGGACTTTAGTCAAAGTCAAGTTGTAGAGTTCAAGTTCTCAAAGTATAGACAGAGTGAGAGAGAGAGGGTGATGCGGTGCGGTGCGGGGGTGATGCAGTTTCTGCATAATGCAACGTCAACGATGTTCGATCAAGTCGAGCCAAGACAAGTTCCGCTCTCTCCTTGAGTCTTTGGCCTCATCATCATATTGCCAATAACGCATGGTTTTGTGCAATAGATTTATTGAATTATTGCTTTGACCGTGGCAGGTACATGGTCTCTCCATCTCCCTCTCTCTCTCAGTCTCTCTCTTTCTCTGATGGTCTCTCCCCACTCAACGACTCCAGCTACGAATCGAAGAACTTCAACTGGAGGATCGACAGACTGTCTCGGGCCTCATGACATAGCGATTGCATAGCTAAAGAAAAAACAAAAATTTTGCTCTTGAGTGGGTGATAAATTCAAAGTGAACCAATACACACACATATACACTCACACACACTCACACACTCATACATATACACTCTCATTATGCGAAGCAGTCATAAAAGAAAGCTGAAGTGCCTGCCCGGTTTGGTTGTGAACTTGGCTAGTCAAGTCACAAACCCGATAAGTCCAATTAAAAGAAAGAAATGCAAAACAAAACAAACCAAAAAGGAAAAAGGGAATAGGAAAATAGCGACTGCCTACTATTGTTGTTATTATTATTATTATTATTGCTAATAAGCCGAAGTTGTGTAAAATTGTTAGCATAAAATGCGCAATAATTTTTGAGGTTCGCTAATCTGCATTTTGTGCAGGGGGACGGGCCATCATAAACAAATAATCAAGCCATAAATCTCAATTGGCAATGAACGATTTACAGCCATGCAGACATATTCGACATATTTTTTGAAAGTTAAAACTAACTACAGTTACTCTATACAGTTACATATACACACACACACACACATACTTACATAGTTTCTGCAATTATTTGGCAATTTGTATGCCCCAGTTGAGACTGTGTCTATGATTAATTGCCTGACTGTTTGCCTGCCCTTCTTCTTCTTCGTCTACTTCGTCTTCGTTTTCTGCTTCTTCTACTTCTTATCGCCTTTTCACTTGAATTCAAATTTGTGTTGTTGTTGCTGTTGTTGTTGTTGCTGTTGCTTTTGAGTTGAAAACAAAGTCAACCTGCTGCGCGCATCTAAAAAGAGATTTGAGATATTCTCGCACCGTTAAGTGCACTCACAGTTACCTTTTACTGCTCCTTCTTCTCCTCCACCTTCTTTTCGTCGCCCACTTCATCATACAAACATACATATGAATTTGCTTGAGGCGCACGGGCTCAAGTGCGGTCGACGTCGTCGTCGTCGTTGACGTCGGCGTTGACGTCGTCGTCGGTGCCTGCCCTGCATTTGCTTTGATTTCACTTCTCTCTCTTCTCCACTGTTCTTCTTCTGCTCTCGCTCTTGCTCTCTCTCTCTCTCGGGCACAATTACAAATGCTGACAGTAGCCGGGGCCGATCTTCAACTTCATTAGAGAGATTTCGATATTGTTTGAATGCCACTGTAAGAGTAGAAGTATTATACATACATACATATGCATACACACTCACACACACATATGTACGTACATCGGTTGTATATAATTGTAACACTTCACTTTCCAACTATGACATGGCAATAATAATTGCGTTGCCCAGCGGCATAAAACTATTGCCCAAGGAAGACGGGGGGCATGGGGCACACAAAACTACTCACATCTTCACAGGTTTTTTCGGTAGCACATAAAAACGTAGCTCTGTCTGTTGTCCGCGAATGTAGATCACAATATGACTCATTATTGGCACTTTAAATAATTCACTGAAAGCCCTCAAAATGCAGCAAATTATATGTTCTTTTGTTTTGTTTAGCAGGTGGACACAAATTACACGATTTTTACTGCCAATAGGCCAAGCACGAAATAATCGATAGTCGATAATCGCAATTAAATACTGAACTTAGAGCAGCCAGCTTTCGTCATCAATCACTTTCACTGCTCGTCAATGGGCAGTGTGCAAATTATGCACTAATTAATGTCAACAGGTCATTGTTGGGCTTAGAGCTTTTTATTACTAGCTACTTAAATTGAATTCGTATATTTTTAATCTTATTTATAAATAATATTCATTAATTTAATCGTATATGTTCTCTGTTTTTATTGCAGCTTTTATTGTGCAGTATGCGTACAATTGGCATTAATTGTAAAGTACTTGAAATGCCAAAAATACCAAAATATCGGCGTCTAGAGTATCGTCTGCTGCCGTGTCACGTCAATGATCGCGGCAATAGTTTCCGTGTACGCGACGGTCCTGATTGCAAAGTTTGCATAAGTGCATTAATGTGTTAATAATTGAAATATAAATCTATATTTTTAATATTTTATTTTACAATGGTGCAAAGCAACAAATAGCTAATGAAAGTATCTGCGCAAAAGTATCAAATGACAAGCAAAATCAAACAAAATTGCCCACTGTGTCTCAACTTCATACATACATACATACATACATACATATGTACATATGTATGTCATCGTAACAGGTGCTTCTTCTAATAAGCATATTTAATGAAAACGTGCTACATTAGTATTATATAAATTATGAAAGTTCATTATGCGCTGCTTTCTATGTGTAAAAAACGTAGTTTCAACAAAAATGTATGCTTAAAATGCTAGTGAAAAATGTGAAGCCTGCAAATCCAATATGGCGGCTGTAAATACATACATACATACGTGCGAAAGCGTAATAAAATAATCGGCTAATTAGCAAACATCGCGATATATCGATACGAAACATCGTGTGCTGCCGTGTCACGGCCGTGATCGCGGCAATAGTTTTCGTGATGATATGAAAAGTGTTTAGTGTTTTTTTTTTTTTTTTTTTAATGTGAAATTCCTGCTACAAAAGCTAAACTATTTGTGCAACTCAAGGTAAGTGAACATTTATTTATTTATTATTAAATATGTGCAAATATGAAACAATATTCTTCTTATTATTAATAAAGAGTAATATTGAAATACTTTACACTTTTAGCTTCATTATTACATTTATTATACATTAAGTGGCACTCACTCATAATAAAGTGAAACTATCTCTTCATGTTGATGTTGTTTGGGGGGGGTCAAATTGACAGGTACAAATGATAGTGTGGCCCCCTCCCCCCATTGGAGTGCCCCTCACCCTTTGCCGAGCGACACCCGCTTGATTCGTGCGCTCCGTTATGATATTTTAATAAGATCTGGCAGCGCTGTAAAGACAACGTTGCCCATTTGTTTGGTTATTGGCAGCTTAACTGCGCAAATATGCAGGCAGGAGGCAGAGTTAAGAGTTAACTCCATACACGACTACACTATATATAATAATAGTTGTTAGTCTTGATACTCAGCAAACAAATAGAAAAATGTGTTCAGAGAGGCAAACATACCAAAAGATACCCTGTAGTATTTTATTTTTAATACATACCATACAGCATAATATGACAACTAGATGGCGCTTTCATGTCCATTGCGGACAACTGATAAATTAAGCTTGATTTGTGGGCGCATACCCCATTTGAACTAGGCTATTGTCTGTGTACAGGGTATGTGGCAACAACAATCGAGTGAGATATTTAGATTAACAGGTTGTTTTCATTACAATTCGTGCATTTTAACAAGCAAAACGTGCACTTTCTCCGCACGCAGAGCCAATAATTTCAGTGCCTGCCTCGCTTGTCTCTATATCCCTCCAATTCTCTGCCCACTTTTGCTCCTCCATCTCCAACTCCATCTCCTGCTCCTCTACAAACCGCAAAACTTGCTATCGCCGTCCGCAGACTCCTTGGCACATGGAACAATAGGCACATTGGGCTAAAAAGCAAAAACAACATCGACATCTCGACATTAACATTGACTTTACACGACTTTGAGGCGATCGGATTTTTTTTCTTTGAATTTTTGTTTTTTTTTTGTCGGAGCTTCATATTTTTATTGTTTTGTTGGGCATTGTAAAGAATGTTTGTTTTGCTGCTGCTGCTTCTTCTTCTTTTATTATTCTTAGCTTGGATCGTGCCAACATCCTTAAAGTTTAATATACTCGGTGAGTGTAAAACGCATTTTTGAAAGAAAATATTTGTTATTTTTTTTTGTTATGCAAAAAAGCGCAGTTTAGCATCTTCATGACTTTCTTTTGTATGATAAATGAGGATCTTTTTGAAGTAATTAAAGATAAGCACTTTTTTTCAATTTTAAGGTTATTTTGATCAATTCAATAGGAAATATCTGTATGAAATTGGAAGATATCGTAATATATTGATATTAAGTCTTGATGTGAAATTTGTAATTTTTAAAGTGTATTTAAACTTCGTTATGTTTTGTAGTTTGCTGATGTTTTTAAAACCTCTTCTTGCTGTTTGCTGCCTATGCAAATACGTTTAATGCGGTGTTTGGGTCACGTTTATGGGCTGTATGTTGTATAGTGTCAATTTCTCAGATGCGATTTTCTCACACACACACACACACACACACACACACACACACACACACACACACACATAGTTTGCTATCAGAATGTAGAACGTGCAGCTCCTATGTCATAATCGTTGCGAATCCTTGCTGGGTGTTAATGCTTCCCCATTGTGGCATCCGATTTTCCCACATTTTACTTGTGTATGTATTGATATGTGTTGTTGTTGTTGTTTTTTATGGCCATTTGTTTATTTAGTTTGGCTACTGTATGCACTTGCTGCAACTTCAACTACTGCTACTTGCTACATCCCTCTGCCATCGTTCCGTATTCACTTGACTAGAGAACAATGGATACTTTTGGCTTGTAATCTAAACTCCTTGTAGTTGTTGTGTGAGATTTCTGGCTGCGATGTGTGTGCAGGACATGAGCAACAACACAACACAACACAACACAACGACAACAACAAACTGTCAAGAGCCACAATCACGAAACATTTCTCGTTGGCCAAAAAAAAAAAAAAGCAGAGCCGCCAATGAGGTAGCTAAATGAGCAAAACGCTGCTCGGAACAGTTAACAAATTGCGGCTTTATTACCAACATCTCACTTAAAAGCCAGGCCCAGACCCAGACCCAGGCCCAGTCAGCCACTTGGCTGTTGGCTGATAGATGTGCCCGCCAAGAAACGACGAAACGGCAAACGAAAGTCGGACCCATTAGGATAACTATCGCGTGAGAGCAGAAGGCGATGCGACGCGGTTAACCGACTGAGGTTCACTTTGAGTCGTCTGCGGTTGCTTGGATCAGTGTATAGCAGGGCCACTGATCCTGACTTGCCGATGCTCCTCCTACTCCACACACACACACACTCACACACACAGTTCTAGTATAAGTGGGCTAAAGTAATGAGGCAAACGCCGACGCGTCGATTTACCACGCAGCCCCGCTACCCTCGCTCTCTAACTGTTTCTCACTACTCCCTCTGCCACTCTCTCTCTCGCTCTCTCTCTCTCTTTCTTTCACAATCTGTTGCTACTGCTCCCATGCAATTTGAGCTACAGTTTCAGCTGCCGCTTTAGCAGATCTCAGCCGGTGCGATTGCTGCGCGCATGCGCAATAAACAAACACGCCATGTTACCAGACAACGGTAACGGCAGTCCCCGCACAGTGACACAAAATTACGCCAAAATGTAACAAACTTTTTTTTTTTTCGAAGAAAAGCAGACAGTGGTAATAATTTTTATTTATATTAATTATAAATATTATAACTAGTATATTGCGGATAATTATTATATAATATATTAAAGGATTTGGATACTTTACTATATACTTATTTTATATAAAATTACCTAAATATAGCATATAAGCAAGATTAATTTATACTACATATTCTTAAAATACAAAACCCACAAAATGGTATTTTTTTTTTAACAAAACTATATAAAGTTGGAAATGAAAATGAAAAATATTAAAAGAATTATGACATTTAAATTTATTTTATTATTTTTTTTTTCAAATTTTTGTTTTGTTTATTTTTTTTAATATTTTATTTAAAATTTTTTTTATTTTTTTTTTGTAATATTTTTTTTTTTTATTTTTTTTAAATATATTTTTAAAATATAAATATTCAAAAAAAATCAAAAGTTCTTAACATACTTTTGCCACTGTGCGCGAAGTGAACTGAACTGAACTGTTTGCTCTGCTGCCGAACGGGATGCTTATTGTTTTTGGCCTGGCTTTCAGTTGGTGTGTCGGCCCTGGTGGGAGTAGCGTCTGCCGTCTTGCCAGAAATGAAATAATAATTATTATTAACTATTAGCGTTTGCTGGTAGCCAGAGCCACAATATGGTGGAAGGCAAGGGGCATGCAGCATGGGGCATGGGGCATGCGGCATAAGGCAAATTGTGCCACCAATTTGGCGTCTCTCTGCAGACTGAACTGGACTTGGTGGAGGTGGCTTGGCTTTTCTTTTGATTGTTTATGACCTCAAGTTGTCGTGCCGCAGTGAAAAGGTCATCGTTGGGTTGTTTGGGTGTCCTCTGTGTTGGGTTAGTTAGTTGTGACTCCTTTTGAAGAGTCGGAGACGGAGGCGGTGTCTAATTGGCGGCATAAAGGAGCAACTTCAGCTTCTATGGCGGCATCTGGGGTTGATCTGTGTGTTTGATTTTTATGATGTTTTAATTTGTTGCACGTTGCAATAAATTTAGCGATTATATACGATTTCTGATCCAACAACAGGTTCAAATTCTTCATTGCAGTTTAAACCTTTTCGTGCGAGAAAGTTAAGAGATAGACTGAGGCAGAGAGAGAGAGAGGTATTTTTCTCTTCAAACTGGAGAAGTTTCTATAAGATGTATTTGGCTTTGTGACACAATTATGTTTCAAATCGTAATCCCTCAAAGTGATTAAAGTCTATGAAGAGTTTCCCATCACTTGTCGGATTGAAACCTAAATCCCAAATCTGGCCAAAATACCCAACATACTCCAATTTTTCAAAACTGAAAACCAAACCCCAAAAATATATATATATAAAAACAAATCAAAATAGGTGGAAAAAAAATAAACAAAATTGAATATCTACAAAGCTTTTTTTTTGTTTTGTTTTTGTTTTTTTTGTAGGATGGGGACTATTTGATGTTTTGCCGCAATAAAAGTTAATCCCAAGCCTAGAGACTTCCTTCTCGTACAACGTACACTTGAGTGACCAACCAATAGAAAGAGAGAACTAGATACATTGTGAGACAGAGAGAGAGACAAATAGAGAGAGAGAGTTAGAGCGGGAGGGGACGAGTTGGAAACTATATCTACGACACATGTCGCCGCCAATTAACAAAAACCCAAAACAACATTTAAAAAAATATTTACCAGAAATAAGAAATTTGCTGAGACTTGAGTAAGAGAGAGAGAGAGAGAGAGAGTGAGAGAGAGAGAGAGAGAGAGAGAGAGAGAGAGACCTAAAAAGGATTAAAATCAGAAAAAAATATATATATGTATATGGAGAAAATGCTTTCAGGCTAATCCCAACAACATGCCCAACAAAAACCGTTTGCGTCTCATGTTCTCCAACTTGTTGTTGTTATAGTTGTTGTTGTTGTTATTGTTATAGTTGTTGTTGTTATAGTTGTTGTTGCTGCTGGACACACACTTGTCGGTGGGGCTCAAAGCGACATTTCCCACATCAAAAAGATTTCGTCACGCATAATATTTTTGTATATTTTTTTTTCTGTTTTGGATTCTTTGTATGGCATCCAAGGGGTTTCATTTGAAAAATTTGTATCCAACAAAAAAAATAATAAATAAATACAAAAAAAATACAATTGAGATTCGATATTATTAAGTCATGCAGAAGACAATTGGATCAGTTGTTTATAAGGTGTGTTTTATGTATATTGTTGTTGTTCTGTATATTGCTGTTGTTGTTGCTGTTGCATATGCAACAGGTTAACATGACTGACGTGTCTCGTTGAGCTTCGTTTTTTGTCATCAACGTTACCGTTTTATTTATTATGATTATTATTATTATTTTTTTGTCTTGAGAAATCAGCTTAAATATAATTAATGTCCATTGACAAGTCCATTAAATATATTTGCGGAACTTTGATTGATTCGCATTGTCCGGGGAAACTAGACTATGATTAAGTTGTCAGTGGAGGACAATATATTAGTTTCATTCAATATTTTGTAATGGCGGATACTGCAAATGAAGTAATTTATTGATCCCGAAAAAGTTAATTAGTTTATTATTAATTTAAGAATTCTTTAATCGAACACATTTTATAATTATATCTTTTTTTCGAATATTTTGTACATTAATTTTCTTTTTACATTATTTCATATAATTTATTATTATAATGAAAGTAATTGTTAAATTAAAGTAACAAATATTCTCATTGTATTTTTCTAATTTTCGTAGAATTCTTTGTTAATTTTTTGATGTTTTCCGACTTAAAACAGATAATTTAATTATTTTTGCAATTTTAATTATTTAGTATTTTAAAATACTAATTCAAGTGAACATAATATTTTAAAATATTCTTACCTATCAACTTAAATTGCTTTTTTTTAAATACTAATTTTAGTAAACAAAATATTTTAAAATATTCTAATATATTTTTTTTGTATATTATTATTATTTATATTTTAATTTATTTTTGTTTAGTGTTTAATTTTATTTTTAAATTAAGTTTATACGTCTATTTCACGATTTACTTTTGTTACTTGTTTTATTAATATTTTTTTTTTTTAATTTTATTCTGCTTAGAATTATATTTCCAATTATTTTGATATTTGTTTTTTAGGTTTAATATTCAATTTAATGTCTTTTGTCTTTAGTTTGCCCTGGTTTTATATTTTCATTGCGACCCTTGCTCATATTGGCCTGGCTAAATGTATGTTTTAAGCCATTTAACAGTCTCCGGCCGCGATATCAGCTCTGTGTGTGTGTGTGTGTGTGTGTCAAGATTGTGGTCTTTGTTGTTGCTGTTCAGACTGTGCTTGTTTAACGTATTTTTTTTTGCGCCGTTTGTTATGACTAATAAAATGTTAACATGCAAAATATTCGCGCAGAACACAAAAAAAAAACACGAAAAAAACAAAAGAAAAAAAAAAATATAAAAAAAATTGTCAAAAGACACGTTTTTTGATTATGGGCCACAACTTGAGAGAGAAATATAGAAAGAGAAAGACATAGTGATATATAGAGAGTGATAGAGAGAGAGATAGAGAGAGATAGAGAGAGAGAGAGAGAGAAAGAGAGAGAGAGAGAGAGAGAGACAGAGTCACTTAGTCAGTGCATTTTTGTCTGATGGATTTTTGTTCTTCGCGTTCGTGTTGTTGGTGGGCTGAGAGATCAATGGTCAATGGTTATGGTTGTGGTTGTGGTTGTGGCACCCTTACCTGGATCTGAATATGAATCGGAATCTGAAACGGAATCTGAATCCTTAACCTGTTGCTGTTGCGTTGGCATGATTCATTGGCGCTGAGTTACGAGCTGTATGTGTGCCAATTCCTTGATTTGTTTGGCAAAAGCGCGTGCCTCTTATCAGTTGAGAGTGTCTTTGCAACTGCAACTGACAACGGGCAACAAAGAGTTGCATGAGGGATAGGTGGAGGGAGGGGGGGGCTGTGCACAACGGTTACTGGCAGTTGGACCCACTTTTTTCATGTCTTGTCTTGATGGTGGTGGTCGAACAAAAGGCATTTCATTTCCATTTGCATTTCCATTTGCATTTCCATTTGCAGGCCAAGTCATAAACAAAGTGTCTGGGCTTTCACCTCATCTGCTTTGATTTACCCCAAGAGATACAACGGCATCTATTGCCTATCAATTAAACTCATTACAACTATATTTTTATTATCATCTTCTGGCTTTCTTGCCGCAGCTCAATTAAGACTCATTAAATCATCTATAATATTCATAAAAAAATAAGACGACAAAGAAAAGGAAAAAACTATCCAAATTGGGGGGAAAATAGCCATAGAATTTGAGGTAACTCCTCTAATGCATTTGCCATGAACCTGCTCCGCTGCCAACCTGACAAGTCCGACTTGGACTTGGACTTGGACTGGGAGTTGGAGTTGAAGTTGCAGTTGGAGTCGATGGCGGCTTCAGGTTCAAAACTCAAACAGACTTTGCATTGACCGCGACCTGCTCTCCATTGTGCACATGATGATGACGATGAGGATGGGGATGGGGATGGGGATGAGGATGGGGGAACTGCGACTGTGACTGTGACTTTGAGGTTGGGAATCATGGCCTCTTGTGGCGGGGGCAGCCACAACACGCTAATGGTCAACAACTGCCCTGCCAACAACAGCAACAACAACAGCAGCATTAACAATAATCAACATAATGGCTAGCAAGAAGAAGAAGAAGTAGCAGCAGCAGCAGCAGCAGAAGAAGAGGAAGAGAAACGTATAGCGCACGCTGCCAACATTATAAAGAAATTGTAATAACAATAATGGCTCAATAATTTATTGATAAAGCCTCCTTCAACTTGCAGTTCAACTTGTAGCTAGTAATATGTGTATATGTATATGTGTGTGTGTGTGTGTATCAAACGGTATTTTTTTGATTTTTTGGTAACTTCATTTCATGCGCGTAGCGTTGCCCGAATATCTTTCGCTAGACCCACA
The DNA here is from genome assembly GCA_018150725.1 of Drosophila quadrilineata. Taxonomy (NCBI): domain Eukaryota; kingdom Metazoa; phylum Arthropoda; class Insecta; order Diptera; family Drosophilidae; genus Drosophila; species Drosophila quadrilineata. Next base: position 2,266,871 of record JAECWN010000452.1, read on the forward strand.
GCGAGAATCGTGACTCCCCACATTTTAACCCTTGACCTCACCACGAGCGAATAACGTTAACTGGATGCCCTCAACAGCAGTTGTAGCCTCCTACCCCCCCAACCCCCAACCCCCTTACCCACCCCTTAAGCTGCTTTCTTTATGTGTGTGGAGAGCAGTGGATGTTATTGTGCATATGTGTGTGTGTTTTTAAAGAGGGTAAACTGAAAGAAAATCCACAATAATCATACAATTTATTGCCTTTGATATATACTTTTATTTTTTTTTTGGTTAAATTCTCAAACTCAAAAATCCAATAAATCATGTGCAAAAATGTTTATATAAAAATTTTACTTTTTTACTGTCGTTGTTGCCGTTGCCATGGCACGAGTCAGTGCATTGTTGTTGGGCTCAAAGGACAAAAAAAAAATAAAGAAACGAAAAAAAATATCCCTAAAATATAAGACAGAAAGGCAAGTGGCTGTTGAAAGTTGCATGCGAGAAATGCATGAGATATTTCAGCTTGTCGCATGTGCAACTTGACACAAAAATATATACTTTTTCTAAATTTTTTATTTTTAATTTATTCATTTACTTGCTTATCAATTTTTTGCTTTTATTACTATATTATTATTATTTTTTATACTTAATTTATAATTTTTATAAATTTTTATTTGATTTTGGTGATGGAATTTTCGGCCACATCAAAGTAGCACTTGAGGAGCTTCTGATGACGCCAAGGTGTAAATGAAAATCATATTTACGCACCTTTTGCTAACCACAAGTTGCATCCACCTTGGCCCTCAGGTTATCGCATGCAACAATTAAGTCGGTGTTGCAAGTCGCCTCGTCACGCTTTTCTTCCAAAAAAAAAAGAACATCAACTTTTCGGGTTTGCAATTTTTTTTAATATTGCCGGAGTTTGGACTAATTTACAAGCACCCAAAAGGAGCAGGGCACATCCTGCGACGTGCTTGTAAATTCAAATTTTTACTCACTTTTTTTATCGCTGATGTTTTTTTGAGGGGTATGTTTTTCGTATGGTGCATTGAGCTGCATTCTGTGCATAAATTAATGATATAGAGAGAAGGGGAAGAAGGGGGGGAGGAGACCGCACACAATGTTGAACATGGTTTATTAATTCAATTTGTGCTTAAATTAACGTATAAGTGCTTAAATATTGAGTTACCGCCAGGCAACATTTCTTACACTGCTCCTCGTGGATCAGCAACTGTTAGTTGCGTGTGGCAACATCATTGACTTGCCGCAGCCAAAAAAAAAGAAGTCAGAAAAGAATTTTAGGAATATATGTATACAACTCTTCATAGAGGCCTACAAGCTGATACAGAGACAAACATCTGGGGCACCGCAGTTTATTTGCTCGAAATCTGATTCCGGGTAGACCTTTGAGGCGTCTTAAGAGGCAAGGATTTGCCAAAACAATGAGGCGTTAATAGCGCTTACCCAACTCCATACTACAACACAATTCTAAAAACACATCAATATATGTAATCGTCATAAAGAATTGACTTTTGGTTCCACTTACACAATCTAACCAACAGATTCTTCAGATTCTTCACTTATTAGATATATTAAATTAAAAAAAAGGCATATATATTGTGTGGAAATTCGTTATGTATATAGGGAAAGGAATAAAGGTATCAATCAAACATTGGCAGGTCGCCGGCTGTTGGCATTTCTGGTGGATTCACCTTATCAGTAATGTCGAGTCGGGACCATATCAAAAATTGGCACATCTGGCGCTGAAATTCCCTAAACGGAAAAGTTGAGCTCCTCTACGCCAACATAAGCTTTGACTAATTGGCGAGCGAATCAAATGTACTCGATAAAGATATCAAAATAGATATTCTACTTTAATTTATGGCGCCAAAAAAAAAGATATATATATATATATGGAAAAATTGGTTGTTGTTAACTAGACTATAAATAATAATATTAACCGAGCACTTTACGCATTCTAAATATGCAAATCATGGCATAATGTTGCAATTTTGATTTGATTTTTTATTTTTGTTTAAACAAAAAAAAAACGCAAAAATACTGAAAATTGAAAGAACAACAAGCATTTTGTCTAGACACAACTTGTCTAATGTTGTGACCTTAACTTGAGTCGGAGTCTGCAGTTTTGAGGTCTTCTGAAAATGCAAATATCTCAAAAAATATATATGTATATCTATGAGAACTGATATAAGTTGGCATATTTTGATGACTATGAATTCAATTTAATTGCAGTGACTGTTGTTGCAATTGCAGTTTGTCATTTGTGGCATTAGTTGGCATCATTAAAGTCACGAATTAATCCATTTGTTAGCGCCATGTTAACGGTTTCCTATCTCTCAGTCCAGGTGGCAACCCTGACATCTGCCAAGCCCACCCACAAAATATACAAAAAGAACAACAACAACAACTAATGGCGACACTCACTTTTGTGCTGCATTTGATTCATGGTGGCAATCAGTAAAATCATTAACAACTAATTAAATTATATAAAACAGTCATTAATTAAGCCAAGTTTCAAGTTACGAATTGGCCAAGTTCTCGCTTGGTTCTGATAAACTTTTGCCTTTCACTAAAATATTTTGTGACACAAATTGAACGAAATTAAAACAATTGATAGAATATACTATAAAATTGTGAAATAATGACAAGAAGTTTGGCGTTAAACTTTTGCACTTTGACATTGCCACCGCCAGCATGCCACCAGGTGCAGGCGGCAACTGCAACTGCAACTGCACCCACAATGTGGCACGCTTTTTGTGCGGCAGCCAGTGGAAGTTGTAAATATTTAATAACTACATTAATAACAGCCAACAAATGACAACAACAACAACAACAACATCAACAACAATTGCAGTTGAAAAAACAACAATTACACAACACGCGCTATATTCTTAACCATGACTATGATTGCAATAAACAAAAAAAAAAAACTACCGTTTGAGTTCAAGATTTCAAGCACAGACTGACTGATTGACTGACTGACTGATTGACTGACTGACTGATTGAATGCTTTTGCCAATCGCAGTATGAACTGAATGAATGTCATTAATTTGACAACAGCAACCGTTAAATCAGCAATTCAATCACCAACAACAACAACAAAAAACAACAACAAATGCTATAAAAACAAAAAAAAATATCTCTCTCTTGGCGACAAAGTTAACGAAATTAAACTATATATTCTTTGCTCGACTTGTGATACCCTGTAATAAAGTAATTATGCTTAAATAGGCAACTACAATTGAGAATATCAAAAGAATTCCTTTGTTATGAAATATACAGTATTTATTCCTTGCTCGACTTGTGATACCCTGTATAAAAATAATTATGCTTAAATAGGCAACTACAATTGAGAATATCAAAAGAATTCCTTTGTTATGAAATATACAGTATTTATTCCTTGCTCGACTTGTGATACCCTGTATAAAAATAATTATGCTTAAATAGGCAACTACAATTGAGAATATGTGAAGAGTTAATTTGTTATGAAATTAATGTATTTGTCTTTTATTTTTCTACATTTTTGATACTTTAATTAATATATTTAAAAGTTAAATTTTCACAAAAAAGAAAAAAATTTTTCATCTCTAATTTTGTGGCGCAACTAGAATAAGCATTTTTAACTAAAATATATTTTTGTATATTAATTTCTTTGTAAATTTAGGTTTTTATTTAAATTCATATTTAATTTACTTCTGTTAGGGAACTCCAATCGGCATTTCTGCCTAATTATGCTTTATAGGGTAACTTTCAGTTGTTCATTTCTATCGCCTTAGCTGCTGTATAGTGAGGGGAGGAAGTTCTTGCCACGGCGTGAGTCTTAAATTACCAACCTTGCCACAATTTTCAAATGCGCATTCGCATTCGCAATCGAATTTGTTTTTCAGTAATTGGCCCGGCAAAAAACAAAAAAAAAATGGGAATTGACGATTGTTGCTGTTGCAGTTGCAGTTGCTGCTACCGCACCCATTAACAACTGCTGCTGTGGCATGCACCACCCAAGCGTTCATAGTTCGCCTTTTGCCTTTCAACTTGCGTTACAGGTGTCTGTCGCTCTCTTGGAGCGCGCCTCTTGTTGCAAGTCTGCCGTGTCAATGACAGTTCAATGTGCTCGCGATTTGCTGCTGTTGTTGTTACTGTTCTTGTTGTTGTTGTTGTTGGCAACAGTTGTCGCACATGCAAATCGTGACTGTTGGCCAACCAAACAACCAACCAGGCAACGTCCATCACAAGTTGCCAAACACACCAAGTTAACCAACAAACAGTCAGTCAAGTCAACTCAAAAGTCAGTCTTCAGTACTGCGCACTCATTGCAGAGTTTACACGATGTTTCTGTTTGCGAAATCATAATTCACAAATTTAATTATTATTTAAGTGAAACCCAAAACTCTTCAAAAGAAACAAATTCCATTTTTTTTAAATTATTTTATTTTGTACCACAACGCTTTATTTGTAATAAAGTCTGAAAGTTACAGAAAAGAATTCATAAATTCACAAATATAATTCTTATATATTTTTCTCCACCTTATTTAAATCTGAATAAAGCTTAAATTTTATTTAAAATTAAACAAATTAAAATTAATAATAAATATTATTATACAATTTTTTTTTAATTTTTTTCATTTGATGCCATTTTGAAAAACATTATGAAAGTGTCCAAGCTCTTTATTAATTAAATTAAATTCCAAAAACATTTAAAGTCCTTTTAAATTTCTTTAATTTTTATTATTTTGTTATTTGTGTGTAGTGTAATTTTTTTAAAAAATTTTCAAAAATTTATTATGTGTAAAATTAAAAAAAAATTATAAAATTTTATAAAATTTAAAAAATTTTAAATTTATTATGAGTAAAATTAAAAAAAAAAATTTTAAAATTTAAAATATTATAAAATTTTAAAATTTAAAATATTATAAAATTTTAAAAATTTTAAATTTATCAAGTGCATAATTATAATTTTTGTTTTTAATTCAATTCATTTTATTCCACACCGTGTAAACCTTAATACAGTTAATACTGTTGGTTTTCCTCGAACGTAATTTTGTTTTTATTTGTTGGGCAGTTGATTTGCGAGTGATTTGCTTAAGACATTTTGATTGATTATTTTTAACAGTATTTGCAGTGATCTGCGACCACCTTTTGCCACTCTGCCACACTTTGCAGAGATACGCGTCAAGACTCTTCGTCAAATACTTCCTCGAGTTTTTCTTTTTTTTTTGTTGTTTGCCCACCCAAAAGCCCCGAGACAATCGGCTAAAACAACAGCAAACCACACTTATTTTGGCCAAGTCATGCGCATACAACAAGTCGCTCGCTTTTATTAATTACTTTGACCCAGAAATTGTTGTTCGATTTGTGTGTTAAGTATTGTATATATACGATCTGAAGTATCTGCAAAAAGGGGTGTGGGGAGGGGGAGTGGCACACAGACCATCCAAAGTGCGGATCTGTTTCTGTTTTGGGTATCGGCGCGCGTTTGTTGTCAGTTAAATTTACCACCTGTGATGAATAACGTTACATTTTGTCGTTGATTTGTTGCCAGTTGTTGTTGCTTGTTGTTGTTGTTGTTGCTGATCGTGATTTATCGCATTTTATAAAGTACGATCAGAATCATTTTTGGCTACATTACGACTTCTTTTCGTTCGCCTCCTTCTGTGCCATGCCCACATCACACCACATCACAAGTTGATTATTCAGGTGTCTCAGCGAGCGAGATGTGTGCTCACATCTCTCTCTCTCTGTCTCCCTTTCGCACACTCACCATCCACTTTTCGTTGTTTGCTTATGAGGGTCATGTACCGTTAATTAATTTTGCCAAGCTTTTGTTGTTCTCATGTTTAGTCGAATTCTGATTTCAATTAGTGCAAATTGTGAGCACCTTGAGAATTATACAGCATAGTATCATTAAATTATCACTTTTACTTACAAAACTGTATTTGGAACTCTGAAATATTAAATTTTTTCGATTTTTGATGATTTCGACAAGGGATTAGTATGGAAAAATGGTCGAAAAAATCGAAAAATTTAAAAAGGCGAATTTTACAAAACTTTTGATGCAGAATCAAACTGATACTATAAACATTTCCAAAATGCCAAATTTCATGAAAATCGGACAATTTTTGGCCAAGTTATGACACTTCAAAGTTAGAAAGAAGTTGCTTTATTGAAAAGTGGGTATTTTTAGCACTTTGATGCACGTTTTTAGGCATATCTCGTGAAATTGTAATCAGAATCACCTCAAATAAAAAGCAAAATGCTTGTAATGAGTATTAGAATCGATAACATGAAAATCGTATGATTTTGGCCAAGTTATGGCATTTCAAAGTTAAGAAAAGGTTGGCTTTTCGAAAAACTACCTTTTCGGTAGTTTTTTTTCAGTTTTTTTGGCTGTATCTCTGGATAAACTCATCAGAATCACCTCAAATAAAAAGCAAAATGCTAGTAATGAGTCCCAGAATCGATTACAGCGCAAAAAATCGGATTTGAAAATTTTTCGACTTGTGATGATTTTGACAAGGGGTTAGTATGGAAAAACGGTTGAAAAAGTCGATAAATTAAAAAAGGCGAATTTTACAAAACTTTTGATGCAGAATCAAACTGATACTATAAACATTTCCAAAATGCCAAATTTCATGAAAATCGGACAATTTTTGGCCAAGTTATGACACTTCAAAGTTAGAAAGAAGTTGCTTTATTGAAAAAATGGGTATTTTTAGCACTTTGATGCTCGTTTTTAGGCATATCTCATGAAATAGTGATCAGAATCACCTCAAATAAAAAGCAAAATGCTTGTAATGAGTATTAGAATCGATAACATGAAAATCGTATGATTTTGGCCAAGTTATGGCATTTCAAAGTTAAGAAAAGGTTGGCTTTTCGAAAAACTACCTTTTCGGTAGTTTTTTTTCAGTTTTTTGGCTGTATCTCTGGATAAACTCATCAGAATCACCTCAAATAAAAAGCAAAATGCTAGTAATGAGTCCCAGAATCGATTATAGCGCAAAAAGTCGGATTCGAAATTTTTCGATTTTTGATGATTTTGACAAAGGGTTAGTATGGAAATACGGTAGAAAAAGTCGAAAAATTTAAAAAGGCGAATTTTACAAAACTTTTGATGCAGAATCAAACTGATACTAAAAACATTTCCAAAATGCCAAATTTCATGAAAATCGGACAATTTTTGGCCAAGTTATGACACTTCAAAGTTAGAAAGAAGTTGCTTTATTGAAAAAATGGGTATTTTTAGCACTTGATGCTCGTTTTTAGGCATATCTCATGAAATAGTGATCAGAATCACCTCAAATAAAAAGCAAAATGCTTGTAATGAGTATTAGAATCGATAACATGAAAATCGTATGATTTTGGCCAAGTTATGGCATTTCAAAGTTAAGAAAAGGTTGCCTTTTCGAAAAACTACCTTTTCGGTAGTTTTTTTTTCAGTTTTTTGGCTGTATCTCTGGATAAACTAATCAGAATCACCTCAAATAAAAAGCTAAATGCTTGTAATGAGTCCCAGAATCGATTACAGCGTAAAAAATCGGATTTGAAAATTTTTGGTTTTTGATGATTTTGACAAGGGGTTAGTATGGAAAAACGGCTGAAAAAGTCGAAAAATTTAAAAAGGCGAATTTTACAAAACTTTTGATGCAGAATCAAACTGATACTAAAAACATTTCCAAAATGCCAAATTTCATGAAAATCGGACAATTTTTGGCCAAGTTATGACACTTCAAAGTTAGAAAGAAGTTGCTTTATTGAAAAAATGGGTATTTTTAGCACTTTGATGCACGTTTTCAGGCATATCTCATGAAATAGTAATTAGAATCACTTCAAATAAAAAGCATAATACTAGTAATGAGTCCTAGAATCGATTACAAGAAAATCACATGTTTTTGGCCAAGTTATAGCAATTCAAATATTAAAAAATGTTGCTTTTTCGAAAATCCACATTTTTAACCGATTTTTGCAGCTTTTTGGCTATATCTCTGGATAAACTAATCAGAATCACCTCAAATAAAAAGCAAAATGCTAGTAATGAGTCCCAGAATCGATTACAGCGCAAAAAATCGGATTTGAAAATTTTTCGACTTGTGATGATTTTGACAAGGGGTTAGTATGGAAAAACGGCTGAAAAAGTCGAAAAATTTAAAAAGGCGAATTTTACAAAACTTTTGATGCAGAATCAAACTGATACTAAAAACATTTCCAAAATGCCAAATTTCATGAAAATCGGACAATTTTTGGCCAAGTTATGACACTTCAAAGTTAGAAAGAAGTTGCTTTATTGAAAAAATGGGTATTTTTAGCACTTGATGCTCGTTTTTAGGCATATCTCATGAAATAGTGATCAGAATCACCTCAAATAAAAAGCAAAATGCTTGTAATGAGTATTAGAATCGATAACATGAAAATCGTATGATTTTGGCCAAGTTATGGCATTTCAAAGTTAGGAAAAGGTTGCCTTTTCGAAAAACTACCTTTTCGGTAGTTTTTTTTTTCAGTTTTTTGGCTGTATCTCTGGATAAACTAATCAGAATCACCTCAAATAAAAAGCTAAATGCTTGTAATGAGTCCCAGAATCGATTACAGCGTAAAAAATCGGATTTGAAAATTTTTGGTTTTTGATGATTTTGACAAGGGGTTAGTATGGAAAAGCGGTTGAAAAGTCGAAAAATTTAAAAAGGCGAATTTTACAAAACTTTTGATGCAGAATCAAACTGATACTAAAAACGTTTCCAAAATGGCAAATTTCATGAAAATCGGACAATTTTTGGCTAAGTTATCGCACTTCGAAGTTAGAAAGAAGACACTTTTTCGCAAAAATGGGTATTTTAATCATTTTTTGGTACGTTTGTGGCCATATCTCGAAAAATATTGATCAGAATCATATCAAATCAACAGCAAAATGCAAGTAATGAGTCTCAGAATCGATTACATGAAATCGAATGCTTTTTGATGTTTATGGTGAGTATTAATAGAGATATTGTAGTTAATAAAAAACAATTAGAAAAGTAGAAATTTGCACATTGTGTATTATTCTGTGGTATTTCAATAATCTCATATACTTTTGTAAATCGATATACATATCATAAATTAATACTTTTTGTATGATTTGCAACAGACATGGTCGAGACTCTCATTTGCTGTCTCATTCTGTTGCCTCTAGTCTTCTAACTGGGGCGCATAGTCTGTCTGTGCAGCTGTCTGAGGCAGACAAGAGCTTTTCTGGTGACTCATTGGGCTCTTTTGAGGTTTTTTTTTTTTTTTTTTTTGTTGTGTCTGCCACGTATTTGTTGAATATACATATATTTGATATGCATAAATGCCTGCAAAGATTTTTATTAGCTTGCGTGTGTGTTTGAACAACAACAAGTCTGCAAATGTGCAACATAAAAATGCCGCCGGTTGCCGCTGAGCGTCGTCAATATGTAGTATGTTTTGTCAATTAAACAGCAAATTGTTGGACAAATTCAAGAAAATATTTTTGTTTTTAATAAATATAACAAAAAAAAAATGTTGCAATGCTAAATAGATCTCTTTGGGAACACGGAATAATCAGAGGCACGCCATCGTCAAATAACCATTATTTGCTGTAAATAAACCTAAGTGTTGGCCATCATGTTGCAGGATCAGGTTAAATGAAAATTGTCCAAAAATTAAAGTGAAATTTTAAATGCTCTAACGTTAGTTTTTATAGTATTTATTGCATTGAAATTATATATTTATTTATTTATATAATGAATTAATTATAATTTATTATTGTTACTTTAGTTCCACTTTTCTTTTTTCAACTATTTTTTATTACTTATTTATTACTATTACTAATTTTCTACATATCTTTTTTCAACTATTATTTTATTTATTTTGTATTATATAGAATATATATTTTTTTTAAATTTTATTCCTTTGGCATTGTATAGTTGTATATTCCTTTCTTAGCTTCGTCAAGTGAATAGAGTATGAAAAAATACTTACATCTGATATGAGTAGTGGAGGTGCTTGCAAAAATATTGTCTCTGCCACCAGAGAGGGAGAAATTGTGGCTAGGCAACTTAGTAGAATGGGAGTCTTGGTCTGCGTTGCCATTGTTCTGAGCACCAGGAATTGAATGGGTTGGAATGGGATGGGATGGGGTTCAGTCTTATCGGTCTGTAGTGAAGCAGCCAATTAGGCGACATTTCTGCCACCATCTGCTTTGCGGTGGCAATTATGAAAATGGCAATACTTAGTATAGGAATGGCAGCAATTGTGGAAATTGTCGGGGAAGTGGGCAGAGTTCTCACATGGAATCCTCATAAGATTTACGGATTTACCTACACTAATTGGCAGCCAGGTGCATAGTTTAAGCAGATTCAGGCTACATTCAACTCCAAAATTAATTTCGCATGCCAATGCACGTTCCAGATGCGAGGAAAGAAAGCAGTAGCAGGAGTTGCATCAGCAACTGTGGGGTATAAGGGGGAATAGGAGGGCAACTCTAGTCTGTAATGGTCATGTAGCAAAGCGTGATTCACTTTGACCTCTAGGCGCGCGATCGATGCAGTCCCGTGCCGCTTTGTGGCATGCCCCATGCCATACCTTGTGCCTGCTCCAAATTTACATAAATCTGTTGCCGAATCTCCAAAATCCAATATGGATGCAATCCATGTTCAGAGAGGACTCCTATGCGGAAGCGGCGTCTGGAATTAAGCAATAGTCTCAACAGAATTGGATTTATTAAAATGAATTAATTTCCGATCCGACAAAAAATTATTCAAAATGTACTTTCTTTGGTTCGCCACTGGCATTTTAATGATGTCGCCAGAATTTTAATGGGCATGCGGCATAAAAAGAAGAAGAACTTTGCATTTGCTTAACCTTTGTGAGCACAGAAACTTTAGCCAACAAAATCAAGCTAGTAACGAAATAAATTCAACTTGTCTCTAAATTTGGATTTCGATACTCTATATTCAACATCATATGGGGCACCACACCCACAAGCTAATCAGCACAGACACAAATCATAATCGCCAAAAAAAAAAAAACTAAAACAAAATGAAAATACATGTGAACACCTGACGTAATTTGCCAATTGCATTTGGCCAAGCAAATCAGCCAAAAAAAAAAAAGGCGAAATAATAAAGTATGTTAGTCGCAGTTGCAACAATCACAATTGCTTAGCAATTTCACACTTTCAATCGATACCCAAGCAACTTGTGGCAGGCATCTTGTCGGGGAATTGAGTGAAAAAACCAAAGGAAAATCCTGAGTGGAGCTACCCACTGTGCAATTAACACCTCAGCGTCTTTGGGGCTCAAAATTATAACACAAGTCTTTTTGAAACGAGCTTTTTTTGGTGCAATGCGCTGCTTTTCCAATTAATAAATACGTATCAAGCTGAAGCTATGCTATATATGCTATATATGCAAAGAGAAAAAACTTTGAAAATAATTTGAAGGAAAAAAGTTGAAAATTTATACCATTTTATTGGCCATACATGGCAATGCACTTTGCAATTTGTTTTGGGAACAGTCATAAATACTTATCTCCCAGCTACACCTATATACCATATACCATATACCTATATATATATATACCTATATTAGATAGTCAAGTATTTTTATTATCGTATATATTTTTTTGAAGCATTTTTCACCTGCGGCTCAACAAACTTGTTGTGTAGCAATCTGAAATACCCTGTAGAGGAGATTGTTTTTGTAAATTTGGAAAATGTTTGAAAACTATTCATAGTTGTGAAGCGTTAAAACTCCCCTCGTCGCGTTATTAATAATCACCTTTTAGCCATAAATGTCGCCATGGATTGGTGGCCAATTGCCAACCATTTGCCAATTGGCAGTTGACAATAATTCAATGGCTCATTGCATGCACTTAATGGCAACTCATTGAGCCAACTGTCCGGCTCTTAACTTGGTTCATATACTCATATGTGTGTCTAGTATTTGTGGCTAATTGATTTTCAATTAATTTATACCTGGCTAGTTGGTTGGTCAGGGCGGGACAGGAGGAGTTTGGGGGGGGGGATTGGTGGCATTTCTTGACACTTTTGTTTCTTGTCGCTGTATAATTAAAATTGCAGTTCATTTTGTTTGTGGCTAGAAATGATTTATATCAATTGTACATAAATCAAATAATGTTGATTTTTAAATGAAACCGAATTTCGAATACACTATTTGAAAGCTTAGTGCAAGAAACTGGGTTTTTATTTATTAATTTTATTCAAATTTTAAATTAAATTTTTATATTATCATTTAGTTGTTAAGCTTTATGCTATTCTCATTTTTTCCAAAATTTATATTTTAGTTTTAGAAATTTGTATTATAAATTTTAATAATTTGATAGTTTAATTCTTTTAAAATATAATTCATTTTTGTATTGTTTTATTTTATTATAATCTTTTAATTTTATTGTTAAATTTTTAATCTAAAAAATATTTATAATATTTTACAAATGTTAAAAACTTCTTTTTAAATTTTTTTTATTTTTATTTATTTTTTTTTATTTATTTTTTTTATTTACTTTTTTATTTTTTTATTTTTTATTTTTATTATTTAATTTTTTAAATTTTTTTATATTTTTAATTACATTTAAATTATAAAGTAAATTAATTATTATTATTAATTTTAAAAAATTTGTATATAATTTTTCTCATTTAAATTTAATATATGTTATACACAAATTAGCTTGAATTTGGCTTAGTCTCTTCTGTGTTCAGAGCGTGTGGCCAGCACTATTCAATTGACAGTCGGACTGACAAAGTCGCCTCTAGGACTTTAACAGTTGTCCGACTGTGTGCCCCTCTTTACGATCACCTCGGCCCCTTCCTCTCTAAAGTTGGGCTTATAAATTATAAATTGTCTGGCAACACTTGCCGGCGTTTGTTGCCATTTGGAAATGAAAAGTGAACTGGACGCCGAGAGCATGCATGGATATGTGCATATATGGCCGGCTTATTACCTAATTTCATTGGATGTCTTTGGCATTTAAGGTGACATTTGAAAGCGTTAGGAACTGCAGCGAAGTGAACTGAAATTCGTAGACGATTTCAATGTGTTTCTTGACACAGTCTGGCCTGGGGAGAAAGTTGACTTGGGATCCATCGATCACACAATCGGCAGCCCGCAAAGGGACAGACTTGGGCTATAGGAAAGTGTTATTTGGCTTGGCCAAAAAAAAAAAAATGCAATGCAATAAATTTAGTTTAATTTATCATAAATTTAAGCCTTTGCATATATTGCTGTTAACAAAACAGAAAACTAAAAAAAAATATAAGTCAAGACAATGGGTTTTCCTTTTGTAGTTTAGGCCTGGGTCTGGGGCAACTCCCGCGCACATTTCCATGCAAATGAGAGACGACGACGACGACGACGACGACGGAGTCTGTGCTCTGGTGGAAAGAAAGAAATAATCGAGACTGTATCCACAGTCAGAGTGGTTGCTTTTGGTGGTGGGTGCCACAGCTAAGCACCATTTGACGCCAGGCGGGACGACGCCCCATCTATTGTCTGTCTGTGTGGCACATGCCGCTGACTGAGGCAGAGACAGAGGCAGAGACGGAGATAGAGACAGACTCGTGTGGTATATATGACACTTTTTGGCTGGTCAACTTGGGAGAGATCTTGGCGACTCCATGCGACAAGATGTCCATCAACGCCTGCGATCTGCGCCGTCTAACGAAGTACCAAAGATCAGCCGCCGTCACTTCAAAGCAATGTTTCGGGCGCCAGCTAGTCCAGGATGCGGATGCCACATGTGGCACATGCGAGAGATGTGGGCTAACTTTATGGCTGACAACCCTCCCCCTTCTCTCCTGGTAATGCCTTTGTTTATGTGGCTGCAACCATGACTGCTGCCTGCCACCTTCACACTCGCCATTTAATTTATTTTAATGACTCTCTTTTTTTAAGAAATGTATCAAGTGCTCATCAGACATGCCTATGCCGCTGACACCCACAACTATTTGCAACTAATGCCACATCAGGAGAGACTCCCTTTGTACTGTCCAGCATTTAAGTGGCCCTCAATCCTCCCACGCCCCGTCTGTGATTTTCGTAAATCTTTGACAAATGTGGAAGATGCAAGAAGTTTTATTAGTTGCCGGCAGTTGGCCGTCAATCCGGACACGTGTCCTTAAGACATGCCGGAAATGAGCAGCAATAAGTTGAGGGTGGGGATATGGTAAAAGGATTTCTATGGATATAAATATTTGCCAAATATCTTATACACTTGGCGAAATTTCCACTCGGAAAGTGGAAATACGAAAATATTAGGAAAATCTGATATTTTAAGGATTCATTTCTCTTTGGATTCCCCCTAAAAATTTGATTTGATTCCTGATTCCCATTGTCACTTGACAGTTTTCTTCAGTCTACAGATTATAGATTATATCATGATTATTAGAATGAAACCTAAGCTTCAATAGACAGAAGAAAAACCTCAGATATAAAAATGATAGTTGTGTGTGTTTTAAGGGTTGAGTAAGAGAAATATTAATTTATAGTATTTGCAATGCGGCAGCATGCAGCATGCCGCAAAGTGTGATTGTGACAGGTACTCTGGCAGGAGAGGGTGCCCAAATCCAAAATCCTGGAACGGCACGTGTCTTGGAGTTGGTCCTGCAAATATGCATAAAAATTGCCAAAGATCTCAATGATAGCGATTGCCTATTATGCCCATTGTTGTTGTTGTTGTTGTTGTAGTAGGGGGAGTGAGGAGCGAGTGGCATAAGGGGTGCAAAAGCATATGCTCAGCTTCACAGCAAAGGAAACATTTTCCTTTTTCCTTTTTCCCATTTCCCACACTCTGCGCAGAACCACCAGCAGCAATTTGATTGTAAAACTGAAGTGGGCAGCCAGGATGATAATAAGTGGCGTGGCAAAGCAAGTCCATGTTGCATGCAGCATGCATTGAGAAATTAAAGCGCAACACGGCAGGCCAACAACCCTCCTGTCTCCTCCCCTTCCCCCCCGCCCTCCCCCTCATTTGAGCATTACCAGCTAAATTGATGGCCAACAGACGCTCGCTGTCTGCCACAGGCAACAAATGTATCTTTTCTGTCGGCAGCGTCAAACCGCCAACAGGCACTTCACTTCACTCACATCTCATCCACAACCTCAACCTCAACCTCATCCTCATCGTCAACCTCATCTCCAATACTCCAATTGAGTTTCTATGGTTTCCCACGGCCACCGAAACCAAAAAGTGTTGCTTATGTCCTTTGCAAAGCCTAAACACAACAGAAGGGTGTGTGAGAGAGTGTGTGTGTGTGTGTGTGTGTGTGTGAGAGTGGAAGGAGGGAGGAAGGGTGGGAGGCTGTTTGCGCCCCGTTTTAATTGCCGCCCCTGTTGCAAGCAGCTTAGCATTCGGATCATCCCTTGTTGTCTGCCACACGTACACTCACCTTCTCTCTCTCTCTCACTCTCTGTTTCACTCTGTCTCTTTCTTCTTGCTGTCAGCTTCATTATTTGCTATTTTAGCAATTTGATGTTAAACTTTGACCACGGTTCGGTAAACTCTGTGCTGCTGATAGATACAATATTTACCAGCTACCGTGAACTGCCCTTAATGCTTGCAACAGTCTCTAGCAACAGAAGAAACGGGCAGTTGAGGGTGGATAGAGAGGAGGGATGGAGGGTGAAGGTTGGAGGGTAAAGGTAGCTCTTCAATTTGGCATGAATCAAGAACAGAACTATCATCTATCATATCATATTGATCATGGACTGTGGGAAGACGCTGAGAAAAGCAGATGAGACACGCATAGGCAAAAATATTGTTTATAATTATATAAGTATTTTTTTTTTTTATAATATTTCTGACACAAAATTGATAGAGTTGCAACACAATTAAAGAGGGAATATACTGAAGATATAATCCCAAAAGAAATGAAACTGATCTGTCTGCAATATTTGTAGAATTTGAAAACTCAGTTCTCCAACTTCTCTTGCCTCAGGAAAATCTCTGCTAGAAAATTTGCTGTTATAACTTTTTTTTTTATCTCTTGCTTGTTGTGAAAAAAATGAGCAAAACATTTGTTAACAAAACATTGATCATTGTTCAACATGTAAATTCGCTAATTTGGCAGCGAAAAAACCGCCAGCTATAAATGGTAACAGGCAACATAGAGACGAGACTCCACAACCACGTCTGTAACTCTCTGTAACTCCAACTCCAACCTCAACTCCAACAACGAATGCGACGAGCCATAACAATTTTTTACAATATTTTGTTGTTGTTGTTTTTGTTGTTTTATTTGTTGTGTGTCTTTTTTGCATACACAACAAACTGAATGAATATGTAGTTATTGTTGCTTGGGCATTTTCCAAAACAAATAAAAATCAAGAAAATTTGCATAAAACTTAAGTAAATAAAATACAGAATCTGCGACATGGTGATATGCATACAGAGAGAGTGGGAAGAGAGACAGAGAAGAGGCAGAGAGAGAGAGAGAGAGATAGAGAGCGAGAGAGAGAGAGCGAGAGAGAGAGCGAGAGAGGGGGCGAGAGAGGGGGCGAGAGAGGGGGCTAACAGCAGATGAAGAACTACTTTGGGGGAAGCAAAAATCTCTGTGAGCTGCGAACTTATTAAAGTTGTTGGCGGCTTGAGGCTGATGCTGCGGTTGCTGTTGCTGCTGCGGTTGTTGTTGCTGTTGTTGTTGCTGTTGGAGGCTGCACTTGATCAAGGATCAAGGTTATGCGTGCCCAATGCAAGGGGCAACAATTGCAGCAAGCACAAGTTGCAAGTTGCCAGCGAAAAAGGAAAACAATTCGAGAAGACGTAGTTTCGATACTCTATAGTGAATTGAATAAATAATAATTCACTTTTTGAATATGATAAATAAATAAAATAAAAAGTAGCAATGTAAGTAAAATGTATAGCAATTTAATTTAATAAAATGCAAATAAATACAAATTTAATTATGATTTAAATAAATATATTATAAGTTAATATCAAACAAATATTAATGAAATAAATGAAATAATTAAAAAAAAATAAGAATAACCAAATCTACATATAACTTAGACTATATTAGATACTAACGCAAATACAAATAGAAAAAAATAAAAAGAAATACTGAAAAAAATAAGTTGTGCATAATAAAGTACCTATATTTGAAATAAATAGCCACAAAATAAATAAAATTTATTTTCTAAATTGAAATTCAAAAAATATATTCATCTAAGCAATAGATCAACCATTTTGTGGATAGAAACACTTTATTTTTACATTTTAAAAGGTGTAAATCACGATCACCATGATTATAGTCCAGAAAATATGTTGAATGGGGGCGTAGATCCTTCATCTTTTCTCCTTCTACAGTCTCCGAGAATAGAGTGTTCAGAGGAGCGACATTCTTTTCGTCGCATTTCAGAATTGCTGCAAGAATGGAAATTGCTTTATGGCTTATATATGCAGATTGGCAACGTTGGGCTCTAACTGGCTAACTTGCCACAAAACTACAAACGGAGAACTGAGAATTCAGAGCTGAGAACTGAGAAGACTTAACTGCTGCTGGGCGGTTGCTGCTGCTGTTGTTGTTGCAACCTGCAACCTGTCGCAGTTACAAAAGCTCTTTGTGAAATTTATGCGCAAAAGCGCGCGCTGATTCTTATTTTTTCGCCTTTAACAAGGCCTACACTAACAAAAACAACAACAATAACAATAACAACAACAACAACGGCAAATAATAATAACAACAAGCAGCAGAAGAACACAGCAACTGCAATTCCTTTGCTTTGCCCGTTTTTGGTTTCTGCTGAAAATTCAATTTGCTACAAAATGTGCGCCGCTTTTGCATATCTTCCAGCAAAAATTCGTGATTTACAATTTTCTGTTTCGTTTTGTTTCCTTTTTGGTGCCTCATCCTGATGCCCCAGCCCAATCCCATGCCCATGCCCATGCCCAAGTCGAAATCCAGGCTCCAGCGTGAGTCTGTCCCTGGGCTCATTTCTCGGCCATAGTCTGCTCTCCTCGTCCGCATCCTCATCCTCATCCCCATCCTCGTCATCGTCATCGTATGCAAGTTCTGATTTAATTTTTTTTGGTCGCCTTGGCAACCTTCGTCGTCTCCGTCGACGACGTTCACCTGTTTATGCCAGATTCCTGGCATGCGATTAAAATCACCTGCGATCACAGGTATGCGCCCACGCAGCATCAGCAGCAGCAACCTCATCCTCATCCTCCTGCTCCTTCTCGTCTCTGTCTCTCGCTCTCTCTCTTTCTCTTGTGGCTGGAAGGTTTGGCTTTGATTTGGGGCCTCGTTTGGGGCTTATTATTGTGGCTCTGATTCTGTTTCCTCAGTTCTCTGTACCCTCTGCTACCTATGCCATTTAAAGGCTGCTCGTCCTCGTTCATTTATTATGTACGAGTTTTATTTATATATATATACAGTTTTTTCGTATTTTTTTTTATAAATATATATATTTTTTTTTTGGTTTTTCTGTGTTTTTACTGTTCGTTGTTTTTATGCTCTTTGGCTGCCTCATGCGCTGTTTATTCAAACTAATTTAATTTGTGCGCCCGCAGCTATGTTGAGGCTCCTCCACTGCGGCTCCACAGCGTCCACATCGCTGGCAGGTTGCATTTCACGCACTTGCCGCATGTTGCAGTCACGCCTTTTGTTGCTACGCGCTGTCCAATTTTGTGTTTTCTGTGCCGTTTGTGATTTTGTGTTCTTTTTGTTTTTTGTTTTTTTTGGACACACGCAAAAAGTTGTTAAAATGCAAATTAAATTAGACACAAAGTGGGTAAACAGAGGGGGCGAGGGACATGTGTGGTGGGATTGACATGAACAGTCGCTGGACAATGATTGCAGATATGCAAATATCATTTGCCAGGTGCAAAAGCAACTCCCTTCACCCCACGATTACTCTCATCACCTCCTGGCACAAATTTGACAATTATAATATATGCATGAAAGTCTCTGTTAGATTTTCAAGCTTCCTCATTTAAGTCGGGGATTGCTATAAGGCCAAGAATTATAGACTCTCCCTTGCATTTTGTTTAGTTTTTGTAATAACAATTTGAGGCCAAAGCTTATGCAACATTGTTCGGTATCACCAAAAAGAAACGCGTTATAAAACAAAGCAACACACAACTTGCAACTTGCAACTTGCACAATGCAAAGCGACAAAGAAAACACCATCAAACGGATAACAAAAAAAAAAGAAGTAAAAAAAGAAGCTACCCAAAAATGGTCACATAAAAAACCAATGCGACAATCGCGAAGTGAAATGAAAGAGCAGCCAACAAACGACGTTAGTTTAGCTTTTGTTTTATTTCAAGTCGAGTTAAAGGAGCGCCAAATAATCTTAGCACCCACTGTTGCAACACCATCCCCCCCCAGTTCCCCTCATCAACTGTAGCTTTAACACTTGTTTGCCCCAGCTAATCGCAGCTGCATCGTTTGTCGATGGCAGCATTTAAAGAATAAAAAGCGAATTCAGAATCCATGAGTCAAGTTACCGCAGAATTAAGAAAAAAAAAAGAAAAACGAAGACGAATCAGAGGCAGACGATATAAATGTATATATAAATATGTTTGTATTCCTTTGCCGTTTTTTACTTCTTATTTTTTTTTTGGTTATTTTTTTTGCCGAATGCCTTTGGTTTTTGATTTGTGTGGCTTAATAAAATACCGAGAAGCCGTCACCATTTGGTAAACCATTGGGAAACAATGAAATCTTCCGGCGCGCTGTCAATGATACTACCCAAAAATCAGATATAGTCGATATATCGCAAGTGTATTTGTAAGTGTATATGTATCTGTGTGTTATGCGGTGATTTATGTGCCTCGTTTTTGGCCAATTTTCGTTTTTAGTTCAGCACTCTGTGCTTAAATAATGCGCTTCCGAGAATATACAAAAAAAAAAACATACAAAAAAAGAAGAAAGAGTGCGGGGAATATAAAATTAAAACTGTGCATAGTTAGGGATTCTTTTTTTTTTCTTTTTCGATTATTAAGCGTGGAAGCCTTGAAGCCTCTCTATCTAGCATAATTTGTTTCGATTGTGATTATTATTCAACTTAATTTTGGAGCTCCTTCTCTCTGCTCGTTTTTCCCCCATTTTTCTTTTTTGGTTTGTGTTTGTGTTGATTTTCTAAACAATTAATTTGATTAACTGCCGAGCTGCGGTTTTGTGTTGCGCCTTTGATCTGGCCACAAACAGACGAGTCGAGTTCGATGTCAGTCTGGACATCTATCAAAAGTATTAAGCTCAGATTGGGACATTATTAATAATTCCAAAATATCAGAAAAAAAAAAATTCAAATTCTTTACAGCTAATTGTCGATGTGAGATTTTTCAACGGATATGACTACCATATTCAGTTATTTTCATACTCGAAACAATGCACATCATTAACAAGTTCTCTATATGCAGATTATAGTAGAAAAACGTAGCAAGTTCGTTGCCTAAGTCTTTTGATTTTATGCAGAGTTTTTGTTTCAGTTTTTTTTTTTTTTTTATTTTGGCTGATTGCAATTCAATATTTTGTTTTGTTGCTGGCTACGATGTTATCAATGTGGCAACAACAACCACCACCACAACAATAAAAACAGGAGTAACATTTACACGGTCTCTGACCACCTGCCCGGCCACACCTCTTTTCTGTCTCTGGGGCGTATTTGCGCCTGATTAGCTGTTACCAATATTTTTGTTAACTTATTTCTTGTTCGACTTTTGCTCCACTAACCAACAAACAAAAAAAATAAGTAACAAATGCGGCACGAATACATGTATTGATTTGCAATTGTTGTTGCCGAATTTGAATAGGAGAGAAACTGCTGCTCGAGTTGAGTTGAGACATGGCTTGAAAAGTAAAGCAAAGCAAAACGTTAATTAATTACGATTTATTGACTAAATTTGTTGATTAGACAATTGACGTTTTGCCGTTGTTAGCGTTGCTGTTTTGGCTTTGGCTGATTTGGATGTTGCCACACAATTTGGCCACTTGCCACACAATTGTCGTCAATTAATTTAGCATTGATTCCATTGATTCGATATCTTGTACGCCGCCCTGCAGGTGGCATTTTTCAACCACCAACTTGCAGCAAAACCAAAGAAAAAAAAAAACCAAAATCTGTAAACTTCAACACGCCAATCTGTGGTTGTAAAATGTATCTATGATTATTTGAATCTAACAATAATTTATATGAAGTTTTCTCTTTGAAAATCAAATGTGAAATCAAAGTCTTTGCTGCCAAACAAAAGACTTAGACAACGAACTTGCGCATGGAATTGACCACGAGTTTCATATTCTATATGGCATATTGCTTTGAAAAAATAAAGAAACCAAATTGAGTGTAGTGTCTGAATGTCTGACAAGTGGCTCAAACAGAAATTTCCATAGCTCCATAGTTGGCGGTGTGAAATTCCTAACTGGCACTTTCTGCTCCAACGAATGAACGCGGCATCAATCAGGCAGTGGTGCTGGTGGTGGTGGCGGTGTTGGCGGTGGCGGCAGCTTAAATGCTGCATCATGACAAAACCATTACACTTGACCAGCAGAAGAAAGCAGCCAACCTGGGCTGGCCAGGTTAGTCCGGTTAGAGTTGATGGCGTCGTCGGCAGATGCACAGATGCACAGATGACTAGGCGACTCACCTCACCTCAGTTCAGTTCAGTTCAGTTCTTGGCGTGATTGATTGATTGGCAGCGTGAGCAGGCAAGCGGGAGGGCGGTCGGGCGGTCGGGCGGTCGGTCGGCTCATCATCTGAGCCTACACTACACTTACTCTGAACTGTTGCTGGTGCTTTGTCTAAAAGCCGTTTAGAATCACACCAACAATAACAAGCAGCACACACATAACGAGCCCCGCAGCAGCAATGAAATTATGCATTGTATTCAGCAGAGTGCAAACTAATCAGTTGGAGAGAGGGGAACAGGGAAAAACTGAAGGAGGGAAGAATGTTTCATCTCTGCAATGCCAAAGCCCAAGAAGGTAAAGTGCAGGCAGCCAAAATTAGTCGATGTTTAATATTAGAAAACGTTTAAATTGGAAAATAAGGTTTTCAGGTTTTTTAATCAATTTATTTTTACCACATCTCAACAAAAACACATCGGAATCACCTCAAGTAAAAAACAAAATGCTAGTTTTGAGACTCAAAAAATTGGAGTCGACATTTTTTCGGTTTTTTTTAAGAGGTTAGTAAGCAAAATTGGTAAAAAAAGTTGAAAAATGTTAAATGTGATAATCATTTAAAATAATAATGCAGAGTTAAGCTGGACTTAAAGCCATTAATAAACAACCAAACTTCATCAAAATCGTTTGAATTTTGGCCAAGTTATAGTATTTCAAAGTTAAGAATAGGCCGATTTCCTAAAATTTAAACTTTTTTACCCTTCCTGGCACGTTTTTGCCAATATCTCCATAAATACGCATGAAAAACACCTCAAATAAAAATCAGAATGCCAGTTTTGAGACATAGAACTACAGAATTACAGTCAAATAAATGAAGCCTAAAATTTTTCGATTACTGATGACTTTATCTAGAGATTATAGTGGAAAATCGGAATATTCAAATCTAAACTTTAATGCAGAATTAAATCGTGTTCAAAACCATTAACAGAAATCCAAATTTCATCAAAATTTGTTAATGTTGTGCAGAGTGACAGTAGTTCGAAGTTAGGATAGAGCGAAAATTGAAAAGATTTGGTTGAAATGGTCATATTGGTCAGTTAGTCAGTTCATGTCATGTAGTCATTTCGGCAGTCAGTCAATCAGTCAGTTAGTCAAATGGAGGCATCCAAAGGCCGACGGCGGCCGTCAGTTGATTGCGCTTCATTATTAATGCCGAACTGTGCGCCGGCATTCGTTGAATTTGGTTTTTGCAATTTGCTCTCAATGCCGCCGCCAACCCATTGCAGTCTCTGCTCTTCCCGCCTCTCCTCTCTCTCACACACACACACACACACACACACCCAGTCCATTTTGGGGGTGAGGTAAAGGCATTAAAAATGAGCTCGGCGTAACAGGTGGATGCCAATGCCTGATGCCGCAACGATGGCGATGGCGATGGCGATGGCGATGGCGACGGCAACGTGATTTTCGCCAAATCGTTTAGATTATTTTGAGATTGCTTGCGCCACAGTGCAGTCCACAGTCTACAGTCCACAGTTAAGTCTCCAGTATCCAGTCTCCTGCAGCCAGCAGCGAGCAGTCAGTCGCCTGTCCAGGCGGCTGTCCAATCTGTCTGGCACTCCTCTCTTGGCCAAGCTCCGCACCTTGCATTTGAACTTGAAACATTTCATTTTGTTGCTGCCGGCACACAGAAAAAAAAAGCAGTAAGGCAGAGTGGCAGAGAGGCAATGAGTGAGAGAGAGAGAAAGAGAGGGGGGGGATGGAGGGAGACTTTTTGCTGTGTCTGAGTTTAAGCCCGATCGATTAGTGGCATTCTATTGCGTTCAATTTTCATGTGCAACATTGAAGCGATCGCCGTTGGCACAATAAACACGCGATTTATTTCATGCCGAGCATTCAAGTGCCCCGCACTGAGTCGGTCAAGCAAAAGGAGGAGCAGCAGCCACAACAACAGCAACATCACCACCACCGCCACAATCACAACTACCAACAATTCAAGTCAGCCTTGCCTCAGCTGCGTCTCTTTGCGCCTCTCTGCCCCTGGCTCTGGGAATGCTTAACTTGGCTTTGGCTTTGCCTTGGCTTGGCTTGTGGTATGTGATAATGGGATGATGGTATGATGATGCATGCGTGGCATACACAACATCAGGTTACAGCAACAAGCCAACACACTGCGATTATAGGATACACTATACAACAAAAAAAAAAAAACTAAAATAATCATTAAGCATACGCTATAAAGAATACTAAATTTGCAATAAAATGAAAATTATTAAAAAAATGCATATATTAAAAAAATCAAGCAGAAAATCAGTAACAAAAATAAATGAATTAATATTACCCAATTAATTGGATAAAATCTAAATAGTATTAATTAATAGACTGTATATTTCTCAGAGTTATAAATAATTTTTTTATACAGTAATAATTATACTATGAAAAAGGACATATAAAAATATATAATGAAAGAGAAACATACAAGTGTTAGATAATAAATTGAAAATTAAAATAGCAATAAATAACATAAATATATTTTACAAAATTCTAAATTAATTCTAAATAAAATAAAAAAGTAATAAATAAATAAAAAAGTTATATCCGTCAAATAACAGTTTTAAGTTTGCACACATTAATTATTTCTAATAGTTCATATCAATTTTGGTGCACGATAATATAAATTTGACTTCAATCTCATGTCTAGTCGTTGTTACCCGTCCTCAATACTCTAACGTATTTTCAGCCGGTAATTGCTTGTGATGTATGATTTTAAGTTCTAGTTTTCTTGCTTGGCCTGGGAATATCTCACATTGAGCTGAACTGGAGTGGAGTGGAGTGGAGTGGAGTGCTGTGCTGTGGTGTTGGGAGGTATGGTGTGGTGGGGAGGGAGAGGTGATTGGTCACTCGGTTTTGCTAGCAGATTGCTGAGGATGCCTATATATGCGGGTGATGTATTGTATGCTTGTCAAGCTATAGCCACAGCTATAGGTAAAAGGGGCCATAGTTATTGATTTGACCACGATGATGTTGATGATGATGATGATGGCGATGGCGATGGCGATGATGATGAGTGTGCTCTAGCGATTACTGTCACACTTTCTAAGCGCTTTCGCCCAATTAGTGCTATAAGTAATATCACATATAAATCATACAGGCACTTCATAGTTTATGCAAAGGAAGACAATAACATTGATGATGGTCTATCAAAGACCTCAACCATGTACTTATATAAAGTTTTTTTTGGTTAAATTGAAGTGATTTTGATGAAATTTTAGTTTTCTTTTAATGGTTTCCAGCCCCGTTTAATTCTGCATTGCAAAGACATGAATTCCTCAGCTGCACATCGCATCTCTATTATTCTGTATCATATCATAGCATTATCTATCAAATGCATCAAATTAGTTTGTAGATATTGTTCAAAATTCATAAGTTCAACTTATTAAAAAATACTGTCAATTTGTTGTAAAATGTGCCTGTCTGTGAAACTGAGTGTTGTGGATGAGATGTGCTGTTCAGTGAGGAAGAAACTGTTAAGTTTCGCCATCTGGACATTGGCACATGGTTTTCTACTGATTATAGCAAGTATCTGCATATTTCATGCAGCGGGCGGTATACTTCAGATTAATATACATTTGATAGTATTCAAAAGAATATATTTTTAATTAAACTATTTACAGCCTTTAATGATACACAACAATATGGTTGGCTCTGTTATAGCTTGCTTTTTTTGGAAATGTTGCATTTGATGGCGGGGATCGTTATGTTGTATGGCTATATTAAAGTGAGTTATTTCTTGTTAAAATATAAAAATATACAAAAATTATAAACAATAATAACTAAACAATTTGCTGTTGCTTAGCAAAATTCAATGTATTTTCTGATCGGAGTCGTTCTCAGCTCAATTGTACCATTTTTTTTTCTTTTTCTTGTTTACTTGCCCAGTAAGTAAAAAACTTAATTGAGAGTTCTAGTATTATGATATTATGTTATTATTTATTTACAGTTGTTCAAGCATTCTTTCTAATTGTTGTTTATATTATCGTAACTATACATAAATTAATTGAATATCATTTATTATAATTAATCGATTTTCTATAAAGACGCTTAAATCTACAAGAATACTAAGTCTGTGCTCAAATAGAAGGCTTCAAGGACCTGTGTTCATATAGTGTTAAAGTAATAAAATTTAAGACAATATAAAATATCCAATCTTTTAAATATAATCAATTCTCGGGCTCAATCGACTTGGATTTTTTCGCAGTAATCGATTCTTGGATTAACTTCTAGCATTTTGCATTTTTATTTCAGATGATTCTGATCACCATTTTTCGATATATGTCTAACAACATTCTTTAAAGTGCTTAAAATACCCATTTTTTTTTAAATCGTCTTCTTTCTAATTGAAGTATAATAATTTGGCCAAAAACTGTGTGCTTTCCATGAAATTTGGAATTTTTGGAAATGCTTTAAGTATCATTTTGATTCTGCACTAAAAGCAGATTCTTAGATTCTTGTTACTAGCATTTTGCTTTTTATTTGAGGTGATTCTGATCACTTTTTCATGAGATATGCCTAAAAACGTGCTTCAAAGTGCTAAAAATACCAATTTTTTCAATGAAGCAACTTCTCTCTAACTTTGAAGTGTCATAACTTGGCCAAAAATTGTCCGATTTTCATGAATTTTGGCATTTTGGAAATGTCTTTTGTATCAGTTTAATTCTGCATCAAAAGTTTTGTAAAATTCGCCATTTTAAATTTTTCGACCTTTTTGACCATTTTTCCATACTAACCCCTTGTCAAAATCATCAAAAATCGGAAAATTTTCGAATCCTATTTTTTGCACTGTAATCGATTCTAGGACTCATTACTAGCATTTTGCTTTTTATTTGAGGTGATTCTGATCACTTTTTCATGAGATATGCCTAAAAACGTGCTTCAAAGTGCTAAAAATACCAATTTTTTCAATAAAGCAACTTCTTTCTAACTTTGAAGAGTCATTTCTTGGCCAAAAACTGTCCGATTTTCATGAAATTTGGCATATTGGAAATGTTGTTAGTATCAGTTTGTTTCTGCATCAAAAGTTTTGTAAAATTCGCTATTTTAAATTTTTTGACCTTTTTGACCATTTTTCCATACTAACCCCTTGTCAAAATCATCAAAAATCGGAAAATTTTCGAATCCTATTTTTTGCACTGTAATCGATTCTAGGACTTATTACTAGCATTTTGCTTTTTATTTGAGGTGATTCTGATCACTTTTTCATGAGATATGCCTAAAAACGTGCTTCAAAGTGCTAAAAATAAAAATTTTTTCAATAAAGCAACTTCTTTCTAACTTTGAAGTGTCATAACTTGGCCAAAAATTGTCCGATTTTCATGGAATTTGGCATTTTGGAAATGTCTTTCGTATCAGATTATTTCTGCATCAAAAGTTTTGTAAAATTCGCCATTTTAAATTTTTCGATTTTTTCGACCATTTTTCCATACTAACCCCTTGTCAAAATCATCAAAAATCGAAAAATTTTCGAATCCTATTTTTTGCACTGTAATCGATTCTAGGACTCATTACTAGCATTTTGCTTTTTATTTGAGGTGATTCTGATAACAATTTCACGAGATATGCCTAAAAATGTAATTAACAGTGCTCAAAATACCCATTTCCGAATAAGCGGCTTCTTTCTAACTTTGAAGAGTCATTTCTTGGCCAAAAACTGTCCGATTTTCATGAAATTTGGCATTTTGGAAATGTTGTTAGTATCAGTTTGTTTCTGCATCAAAAGTTTTGTAAAATTCGCCTTTTTAAATTTTTAGATTTTTTCGACCATTTTTCCATACTAACCCCTTGTCAAAATTATCAAAAATCGAAAAATTTTCGAATCCTATTTTTTGCACTGTAATCGATTCTAGGACTCATTACTAGCATTTTGCTTTTTATTTCAGGTGATTCTGATCACTTTTTCATGAGATATGCCTAAAAACGTGCTTCAAAGTGCTAAAAATACCAATTTTTTCAATAAAGCAACTTCTTTCTAACTTTGAAGTGTCATAACTTGGCCAAAAATTGTCCGATTATCATGAAATTTGGCATTTTGGAAATGTCTTTTGTATCAGTTTAATTCTGCATCAAAAGTTTTGTAAAATTCGCTATTTTAAATTTTTCGACCTCTTTGACCATTTTTCCATACTAACCCCTTGTCAAAATCATCAAAAATCGGAAAATTTTCGAATCCTATTTTTTGCACTGTAATCGATTCTAGGACTCATTACTAGCATTTTGCTTTTTATTTGAGGTGATTCTGATAACAATTTCACGAGATATGCCTAAAAATGTGATTAACAGTGCTCAAAATACCCATTTCCGAATAAGCGGCTTCTTTCTAACTTTGAAGAGTCATTTCTTGGCCAAAAACTGTCCGATTTTCATGAAATTTGGCATTTTGGAAATGTTGTTAGTATCAGTTTGTTTCTGCATCAAAAGTTTTGTAAAATTCGCCATTTTAAATTTTTCGACCTCTTTGACCATTTTTCCATACTAACCCCTTGTCAAAATCATCAAAAATCGGAAAATTTTCGAATCCTATTTTTTGCACTGTAATCGATTCTAGGACTCATTACTAGCATTTTGCTTTTTATTTGAGGTGATTCTGATCACTTTTTCATGAGATATGCCTAAAAACGTGCTTCAAAGTGCTAAAAATACCAATTTTTTCAATAAAGCAACTTCTTTCTAACTTTGAAGTGTCATAACTTGGCCAAAAATTGTCCGATTATCATGAAATTTGGCATTTTGGAAATGTCTTTTGTATCAGTTTGTATCAGTTTAATCAAAAGTTTTGTAAAATTCGCCATTTTCAATTTTTCGACCTTTTTGACCATTTTTCCATACTAACCCCTTGTCAAAATCATAAAAAATCGGAAAATTTTCGAATCCTATTTTTTTGCACTGTAATCGATTCTAGGACTCATTACTAGCATTTTGCTTTTTATTTGAGGTGATTCTGATCACTTTTCATGAGATATGCCTAAAAACGTGATTAACAGTGCTCAAAATACCCATTTTTCGAAGAAGCGGCTTCTTTCTAACTTTGAAGAGTCATTTCTTGGCCAAAAACTGTCCGATTTTCATGAAATTTGGCATTTTGGAAATGTCTTTTGTATCAGTTTAATTCTGCATCAAAAGTTTTGTAAAATTCGCCATTTTCAATTTTTCGACCTTTTTGACCATTTTTCCATACTAACCCCTTGTCAAAATCATAAAAAATCGGAAAATTTTCGAATCCTATTTTTTGCACTGTAATCGATTCTAGGACTCATTACTAGCATTTTGCTTTTTATTTGAGGTGATTCTGATAACAATTTCACGAGATATGCCTAAAAATGTGATTAACAGTGCTCAAAATACCCATTTCCGAATAAGCGGCTTCTTTCTAACTTTGAAGAGTCATTTCTTGACCAAAAACTGTCCGATTTTCATGAATTTTGGCATTTTGGAAATGTCTTTCGTATCAGTTTAATTCTGCATCAAAAGTTTTGTAAAATTCGCCTTTTTAAATTTTTCGGTTTTTTTCGACCATTTTTCCATGTTAAACCCTTGTCAAAATCATCAAAAATCGGAAAATTTTCGAATCCTATTTTTTGCACTGTAATCGATTCTAGGACTCATTACTAGCATTTTGCTTTTTATTTGAGGTGATTTTGATTACTTTTTCATGAGATATGACTAAAAACGTGCTTCAAAGTGCTAAAAATACCAATTTTTTCAAAATAGCAACTTCTTTCTAACTTTGAAGTGTCATATCTTCGCCAAAAACTGTCCGATTTTCATGAATTTTGGCATTTTGGAAATGTCTTTCGTATCAGTTTAATTCTGCATCAAAAGTTTCGTAAAATTCACCTTTTTAAATTTTTAGATTTTTTCGATCATTTTTCCATAGTAACCCCTTGTCAAAATCATCAAAAATCGAAAAATTTTCGAATCCGACTTTTTGCGCTGTAATCGTTTCTGGAACTCATTACTAGCATTTTGCTTTTTATTTGAGGTGATTCTGATAACAATTTCACGAGATATGCCTAAAAATGTGATTAACAGTGCTCAAAATACCCATTTCCGAATAAGCGGCTTCTTTCTAACTTTGAAGAGTCATTTCTTGACCAAAAACTGTCCGATTTTCATGAATTTTGGCATTTTGGAAATGTCTTTCGTATCAGTTTAATTCTGCATCAAAAGTTTCGTAAAATTCACCTTTTTAAATTTTTCGATTTTTTCGATCATTTTTCCATAGTAACCCCTTGTCAAAATCATCAAAAATCGAAAAATTTTCGTATCCGACTTTTTGCGCTGTAATCGTTTCTGGAACTCATTACAAGCATTTTGCATTTTATTTGAGGTGATTCTGATCACTATTTTTCGAGATATGCCGAAAAGGGCTAAAAATATCAATTTTTTGCAAAGCGTCTTGTTTCTAACTTTGAAGAGCCATAACATCGCCCATTTCAGCAGACTAACCTCTTGAAAATATCATTAGTAAGTAAAAAATTCCGCCTCTTACCAATGACAATTATCTCACTTGAGTGTTAAACCAGTTCGAAATACGGGGTCTCGATACTATTTAATTTTGCGGCATTTTTTTGGTGTAGCAATCTTTTGTTTTCACTTCTGCGGAAATAAAAGTCATAAAGGATAAATGCAGTTGATATTGGAGGAATTGAATTGCTTTGACTACGGGTAACAGTATATGGCGACTGTTTAAACTGTTTTAACTGTTTAGGTAGCAGCGGTATGAGCGGCACTCGTTGAACTTTTGGCATCAACAAGTGCGCAGCGGGAGATCGGGCGGCGCTGCTGGCAATTTGGTTTACATTTCTGGTAAATGGACAACGACGGAGCTAAAGGTTGGCTATGATTATATCGAAGACAATCCGAACGGTTCCATTGTTCTCCGATTGGAGTAAGCTTTCGAACTGGGCATGATTGATGGACTGAATACTTTACAAAGGAGAGGAGAAATGTAAAGGAGAGAAGAAAAGAATATTCTCTGAGGTAGAAAGAAAGCGGAGAGAAAACTCTCATTGATCACATGTTCTTACATCGAAACGTCATACGGTTGTCAAGCATTAACATCAAACACACATAGATGTATAAAAATTAGAAATTTTTCAAATTTCTCCAAGAGACATGAGCGGACAACCAGCCTTGCCTCGAGATCCCAAAGTGGTGCAGAGCATACGACGCGAACTGGAGCGTAATTCCCGGCGTATAAGTCAATCCTTTTGGCAGGAGTTCGAGGAGATGCGCGAACAGCAACGTGGCCAGCTGCAGGAGGAGCGTGCGAACCGCGAGAGAATAACAACCATGGTACGAGATACCACTCTGGAGGTGCAACAGCAAATGGAGACACTCGGCCGCAGCATCAGCTCTCATGGGGCCAATCCAATCACTCCAGCAGCTGCTGCCGTTCGACACGAACAGCCGCAATCCTCAACTGCTGTTCCTGCTGCTCCCAGGGATGCGAAAAAGCGTCGCAAATTAACAATCAACACTCGACCTCAGCTCAGATTGCCACCCAGCACACCGCATCTGCCACGTGCACCGCCATCATCACGCGCCACAATTGTGCCAGCAACCCCAACAAATGCCAGAACTCCAGCCAGGACACCACCGCACACATCCAAATTGAAGTTGATCAATAAGCCAAAATAAAATCATAATAATTTGGATTTATTATTCCGAATTAATTAGTTCAATATATTAACACAAATAAATATAAATATAAAATGTTTGCAAAAATAGAGGAATAGTAATATTATTTATCGATTTTTTCATTTCTTTTTCTTTACAGTTTTCAAACAATATGGTCGACTTTAGGGTGTTATTTTCTTATGACAAGGTATGTTAATTTTTTGCTAAAATAATTTAATTTAATGAACATATTTTCTACTCGGTTAAGTATATAAACATAAAATTAATAAAAACATGAATAAAATTTAATTTTTAAATGAAATTTAAATTTTCAAAATTAATATGAAATATCTAAACGCAAATATATGAAAGAAATATATGATGTAAATGTGAAAAGTATATTTTCAATGTATATCTTTTTCTTTCTGTAACCCAAACTGTGATTCCTATCACTGCAATGAATGTGACACTTTGCTGGAGTCACATAAAGTCAAGAGGCAATTAGGTTAATGCAATGCCAGCATTCCATATTTCAATACTTCAGGTTGATCTATATATTTGGCTGCTTTATGCTGGGTAGTGGCGGGGAGGGGTGGGTTATAATAAAAATTGCACCTATTAATTTATGATATAATAATTCTCCAAAGGCAAACAAAGCCGCTCGTAAAAAGTAAACTTGCAAGCCCCACAGACAATGGCATCGCATTATGTGCACTTACACCCAGAGGTGGCGACTGTGATGTGGAGGAGGGGATACCACGTGGAGTGCCCAGTGGGGCAGTCCATGTGGCACAGTGTGGGTTAGAGCAGCTTTGCAAATCGCAAATCAGACCGGGGAACAGGACAGACAATGTGATCAGTTGTTGCGGTGGTGGTGTCTGTCCATGCAGCTGTCAGAGATTGCCACCGTGTCGTGTATCTGCAACTGTGTCGCATGGCAAATAAAAGTAAAATGCAAGCCACCTAAATTATAAAATAATATCACATTATCTGGCATCATAATTATGCCCAACACACATCTACAGTCCTGGGTACAAATTGTGCGCTATTCATGACTCATGCAGCAATACAAGAAAAGAAAAAAAAAGAAAAAAAGAAAAGAAAAAGAACTTGAAATGAAAACAACTATGAAAAATCACTTGCAATTTGGTTTATCAATTTGTGAAAATTATAAAAAATATGCATACGTTGAATATTTTGGCGAAATCATTTGTAACAAACAAAAATCTCAAGCTGTCGCCCACGATGGCGGCGATGTGGCAACTCTGCTTGCCGCACCGCATATAGCGCCGCCGCCGTTGAGTGGTGTTGTGTTGTGTGGTGTGGTGTGGCACCCGCATGTCGTGGGCGTATGGACTGTGCAACACAGGCGCCAAAAGACCCCAAATCTATAATCTGTTTATATAACACTCGTTGTCGCGCTAAACACATGCAGCAATATATATTGGCTGCCTCTATCGTAGAGTGGAGTATTCTTTGCTGCTGCTTTAAATACACCTGACTCATAGACAGAGCTTCTCTATATACACCTTATATAATATATATGTATATAAATATATATTTATATACAGCTGTTGTCAAAATAATAGTTTTACGTGCAGTTAGATAGAAACAATTTTATAAAAAAAAACTTTTTAAAACTGAAAAAAAAAGAAATAAAATAAAAATTATATTTCATTTAAAATTTTTCAAAATAATATATTTATTTTTATATTTATATATTTTTTAAAAATAATTTTATAATAACAAATAATTATTTTAGTCAAGATTTATATATACTCCGCTAGTCTTAAAAATATTAACAAAATGTTGAATTTTTTTCCAAATTTAAATCCATTGCTAGCACTACTATTAACTTGACCGGCATTGTGTATAGAAATTGCGTCGTGAGTCAAGTGTAGGGTTGCTTTACAGTCAAGTAGCGACAGCCTCAGCAGCTTCTGCTTCTGCTGCTTCTTCCTCTTCTTCTTCTGCCACACACTAAACTCGCGTGCTTTGGGGCACAGAAAGAAAGGCATTTCAAACAGCAGTTTGTTGTTGTTGTTGTTGTCGTTGTTGTTGTTTTAGGAGTAGAACAAATATTCGTGATTCCTGATAAGCATCACATTGTTGTAGTTGTTGTTGTTGCTGGTAGAAAATTCTCAGCAGTTGCCGCTAAAATGCGGCAAAAGCTAATCAAAAACGCGTTGCGACGACAATGCCGACTGTCCACCAACAAAACAAAAAAAAAGAAGACTAAAAAAAGTCCAAGCAACAGAGAGAGAATCGATGCGAAAAACGTTTTCAAGAGCCAAGTTCAATTGGCCAAGAAAACAAAAAAACAAACAAACAAACAAATTCGCGTGAATGAGCCACAAAACGAAGCAAATTTTGGCCAAACAAAGAAAAAAAAAAAAGCAAAAAACATTTTCCGTTTTGTTGCATTCGCGTTTCCTTGAAGACTTTTTTTTCTAAGAGGTCCGTGTGACTTATGTGCGACATTAGCGCAACGTTCTTTGCTTAATTACGTAAAACGCTACACGTTGCAAAGCCTTCACCTTGCCGCATCGCAATGGCTTCATCCACTTCATCCTTACTTCAGCTAAGCAAAGTTTCTTCGTTGTCTGTTTTCTATGTACGACAAGTTCGTGTCTTGAGTCTTTCGTTCTGCAGCCAAAGTCTTGTCACATTTAACGTTTTGTTTGTGTTCAGCGTTCTTTTTTTGTTCACTGCTTAGCTGTTTGTTGCTACTTGCAACAGGTTGTAAGTTGAAATTAAAGAATTTGTTAGCTTGATTTGTATACCCCCCCCTGGAAACCCCACCCCCCAAAACATTACCACCCCTTTTAGTGCAGGCAAAGGTCGTATATTTGCCAATACCAATTAATAGTTTCATTTGGCATAACAATTGCCAAAAGAAATAATGTGTAACGAAAAAATTAATAATATTTTCTCACGCTCCATTAAAACATCATTAATCTGTGCTTAAATTGAAGGCAGAAGTCATAGTTTAAGAAGAGGAAGAAGAAGAGTTCCGAAGCGGCATTACATGAAAATCAACTAATTTCGGTTAACTTCAAACGATTTGTAACACAACAAGTACACACACACACACACAGACACACACACATATGATATACACACACTGTTATCCAACACACTTGTTGTGCATGAAATGTTGTTGAACCTGCGGCTGTCGGTGGTTTGAGAAATTGAAATAGTTGTCGGAGCGTATTGACAAATTATTGACAGGCAAACGCGAGACGGCCCACTGCTGTTACAAACTAATTAAAAATTGTTTAAATGTTACAACAAAACGGCGAGGCAGTACATACCAAAAATAAAAACAAAAATAAAAACAAAAGCCAGGTAAAAAAGGTCAATGAATTTACATAAAATTCGATTTATTTTCATTTGGTCGATTGGCAATTTTTCATGTTGTAAATGTGGTAGCTGCCGATGCTGCCGCCGCCGCCGCCACCGCCACCGCTGCCATTTACAACATAATCTAAATGAGGCATATGGGGAGCTGTGGATGGAGCCACAGATGTAGATGGAGATGGAGTTGTAGTTGAAGCTGGAGATGCTGGCTGCTTTGGGGTCGGCGGTAGCCATTATTCATAAGTAGGAGAGAAGGAGAGAAGCCGTGAAATGAACTCAAATGAGGCGAACGCTATGACTTAATAGGCTGATGGCAACAGTGTCTCTATTGTTGTTGTTGCTGTTGTTGTTGTTGTTGCTGGTGGCCACCCAGTTGGACTTGAAGTTGGACTTGGACTGCAGACTGTGAAGTCAATAAAGGCGCCGTTGGTGGTCAACTCACAAATGTTGCCAACTCGACAAGGCAGCAGACAGTGACAGTAACAGAGACAGAGACAGAGAGAGGGAGAGGGAGATAGGTTAACAGAGAGAGAAAGAGAGAGTGCGAGCTGCGCTTGGCAAGACAAGATCATTAAGGTGGCATATAACATGGCACTAAAGACACACACACACACACATACACACACAGGTGTATCTAGACACTTGCCGCCTAACCAAAGTACCTGTTTCGCATGGCGAGTGTCGACATAAGGACAGTAAGGACTCCCCATACATTAATTGTTGCTATACTTTTTTATATTACAATATTTTCTGGGAAATAATATTCTGAAAACGTAATAATTTGAAAATAAATTTAAATTAAATTAGCCATTTTTGTTGATAATTAAATTTAGCAAATTTTAAAGACAATTAAAATGCAGCATTTCATTATTGCTAAAAGCGTTAATAAATCATTATTATAAATAATATTGAATAGGCAAACAATTTTAGTTTTTGTAGAATTTCAAAAAGTTATGTTCCGATTTTGTCAAAGTATTTGCCATCACTCTTAGCTGGGAACTACTGTAGTTGCCTAGTTAGTGGTTTTTTCCTGCAGTTAGAGACGTTTGTTGCCGGCGCTGACACTTTTGATTGAATTCCCAGCAGCGTGTGCGTTTGGTCTCCATGGTGCGCCAACGTCTCTCAATCGGCGACTATGTGGCGATTGTAATCAACGCGCGCAGATCAATCAGGATAGGTTGCAACTGAAGCTGGACGCCACACAGCAGCGCCAAGCTGAATCAATCCATCAAACGTATCAATCATGATGACAGCACACAGATCACTTCACAGAGAGGAGCTGCTGGTCCAGCTTGCCAGTGTCCAGTGTCCCATGTCCAGTGTCCAGTTTTGTGGCCTGCCTCCACTTGTGGAGTCTCCACGCGCGTTGCGCCCATTAAATTTGAATAATCTTAGTTTGTGGTTAGTTTTTTTTTTATATATTTTTTTTTTTGTTGCATGCGAATCTCTAAGTTGGAGGAGACGCTGCTGGCGGCAACTGATTTGAAATTCTAAAGTGATTTTGATTACGTGAGGTGTTGATGTTTTGACGTTGTACGTTGATTAGATAGTTGCTGCAGTTGCAGTTGAAGTTGAAGGCTTGTTAGATGCATGTCAGAGCATCCCCAACCGGCTTCAAACTGACGTGAGGTCTCTCTCTCTCTCTTTCTCTCTCTATCTCTCTAGAGTAAGTGGGTAGCGGTAGCTAGTCTCTGTCCCTGGGCTGTTGATGTTGATTATAATTTAATTATAAGCAATCTGTAACAAGTTAATGATTGGCTGCCGACAGACACAACACTCTACACTCTACACTCTCTACACTCTACACTCTACACTCTCCACTGGCGCATCGCATAATTTACCAGGCAGGTGTGAAATAGCTTCATTAGCTTAGACACCTCTCTCTCTCTCTGTCTCTGTCAGTATCTCTGCCTCTATAGCTTTGCAAATGTGGCAACTGTGTTGTTGTTGAGGCAAGGCTAATAATAGTCATGGACCTGTCACAGCAAATGAAAGTTGCAACTTCAGATTCGACTGTAAAGTGAGTGACCATCGTGACCAGACAGCAGCTAATGATAATTAGTGGATAGGATAGTTGAGAGTAGAGCATACAGTTGAGACTATTATCAAGTGAAATAAATACTTAGTTCAACTATTTGATTTGATCTCAATTAATTTAATCATCATTTTAATCATCTCACTTTGATTTAAATTTTTGCAATTTTTCTTATATATATAATATATACATTTCATTTAACTTAATTAACTTAATAATTTTCAACACAAATATATGGTATATAGTTCTGAGCTTGTGGAGGGGTCCAAAAATGATTGTCTTAATTTGGACAATCTTTGAATGCAGTTTTGTTATAAATGCCGAAACTTGAAAAAATTGGCATCAAACTTGAAAATCGGTTGAGATTTGACGAAGTTATGGCCCATCGAAGTTTAAAAAGACCCGAAACACCGATTTTTGTGCATGGTTCTGGACTTGTGGAGGGGTACAAAAATGATGGTCTTAATATAAAGTAATTAATTAATTTTTTTAATTTTTATTTTGCTTTGAATTGTTAGTTCCTTTCTTTCTCAATTAGCACACTCTGTAGTATTTTAAAGAATTTCCTTAGTTTATCACTGTTATTTTTTTCAGCTTCTTGGTTGGAATCATGTCATGGTCACTTGCTCAAATTCTTGAGTTGCTCCAACTGACATTTATTTACTTTAGAGAACTTCTTGTTAATCGAAGGGAGATTTGAAGTCAACTTATTCTAATGTTGTTCATAAACTTGGGCTTTTGTTTGTTTATTTGGCATTCGCTACGTCGACATCGTTATATATAATTTGTCAGCACTGTTTTTCAAAGTTCATTTAATTGCCCGGGAATACAACGAATAGAACGGCATAGAGTCCGCATCAGTTGAAGTTTGAGTTTGGTTTGTTGATGAGCTGATTTCATGTGTGGGCCGTTTTTTAAAGTATATGTATTTTGTTTATGTTATGCAAAGTGTGTTTGCATTTCGTAATTGGAACGTCAAAAATGTCAAGTGACGACTCAGCTTGAAAGGGTTCCAAAAATGGTTTATTAAGCAGGCGGCGGTTTTCAATGTCCAATGTAAAATCCAAAATAATAGATACCTATTAAATATGAGTGTAATCATTGATTGTTTTTACCCCAGCTGCTGCTGCTTCTTCTTCCAATACAGACTTAGATAATTCGAATTCTTGGTAATGCTTAGAAATGTGTCTAGGAATTGTTCTCGTCTTCCTCCTTAATGGTTGATGACTGTAAAGTTCACCTGTACCAGCATAATCGAAGGTACCTGCTGCTGTGGCTGTTGCTTGGGGCAGAGGCGGTCGCTCTGTTTGCTGCATATGCTTATAATAATAATAATATTATTACCAACATTAAAGGTAAACGTGTCTCAACGTGGCCCAAAACAAAGTTGAAGTGCAAGTTGAAGTTGAAGTTGAAGTCGATGAAGACAAAAGACGCGGCTGCGCAGGGCAAAAGCGGTCAATGAAATCAACATGAAAAGATCGCAGCCAGCAGCAGCAACAGCAGCCGCAGTCGCAGTCGCAGCAGAGGATCGCAGAGACCTCTCAATGTGAACCTGCTGCAGAGACCCAGACCAGGGCTCTAGCTACTCAGAGACTACGCGACCACAACAAAAGCAACGACAACAGGTACTTGCCCAGTCCCCAACCTACCTCATCCGTCTCTTAGAGGTAGCCTCTAGGCAATGCGATGCGAGAACGAACCAATAATCCACGCACAGAGCTCAGCACAGGCACAGTGTGGCAGCCGTTGAGGTTGAGGTTGACTTGAGGTTGACGCTGCGGTTTCTTTCGTTCAGCGCATTTCTATGGAACCTTAATACAACTTCGTGCCCCAGCTCGTCTTGTATGTACCAATACTATGTGTACGCACAGTGGTTTACGAAAATTGAGACTAATATAAATTCTTTTCAATAATTTATTTGTATTTCTTAATTATTTTTTATACTGATTCTTTGAAAAGTTCGGAAACATTTTCTGTTTATCGAAAATAATTTAATTATTAAATTCTGTCATCACAAATCTTGTATTGTGACTTTCAATGAGACTCATTTCCTTAAAAGATTATTTGAAAAAAATTTAAAAAAAAAATATATAAAATTTTATAAAAATTCTCTGTTCAATTTATAGGATTTATATATTTTGCATGTTTAACA
The DNA here is from genome assembly GCA_018150725.1 of Drosophila quadrilineata. Classification (NCBI taxonomy): domain Eukaryota; kingdom Metazoa; phylum Arthropoda; class Insecta; order Diptera; family Drosophilidae; genus Drosophila; species Drosophila quadrilineata. Next base: position 2,305,667 of record JAECWN010000452.1, read on the forward strand.
TGATTTGTACCACTGTGCTGTGGCTCCAAGGGCGCATGGGCAATTCTCGCGAAATGGAATTATAAAAGAATGCCTCCTCGACCCGGGCGCGTTTTAACGAGTTGAACAAAATCGAAAACGCAGCTCCACTTGTATTCCACAGATATTCTCTCCTCCGCACACAAAATGACTTGAAAATAAATACAGAAAATAAGAAAAGCAAGTAAAAAGAAATAATAAATAAAAGTTGAGGCCGTAGAACAAAAGACCAGACCAGAGACAGGGTTCCGACTCTGACTCTGAGGCTGAACCCAAAGAACCTGAGCGTGAGTTGAGGGTGATGTCGGCGACCGACTGCGTATACTCTGCCAGTTCAAGTAGGTGCCTTCCCCCCATCCCCATTGTCAACTATCCACAACATATTTCTGCAGCAAAAAAATAAATAAAAATAAAAATAAAGGGGGAAATAAGAACAAGAAATGAACCGAATTGGGAGCGCGAGCTGCGACCGCAAACCCGCAGCAACAAGTGTATACAAAATGTGAGGGGCGAACGGAGGGCGACGACGTTGATCATTGATCGCGGCAATCGCTTGAAATGAAGTGGAAGTGCGACAAGGAGGCAGACAAGAGGGGGAGAGAGAGAGAGATCAGGGTCAGGAGCAGCTACAAGACACTAGCGAAGCGCGATCGATGGATCTCGATGGGATTGGGTTTGGGATGAGGTTTGGGATGAGGTTGATCGTCTTGACTTGTTGCTATTATTGTTGTTGTTGTTCTTGTTGTTGTTGTTGTTGCCAGTGCCCGTAGATTTATGCAATTCATTGTTGTGTGCTGGGGGTTAGGGAGAGGGGCATCGACAGCGTCCAAGACATGATCATCTTCAACACCTCGGACAGGTTACAAAACAAAAGTGGCAACATTATTGGAAACCTCAACCACCACATTGTGTTACCCCACTCTCCCTCCCCTCGCTGCTGTTATCGGTCAAACTGTGCGTACGTGATTCTGGCATTTAGCTGCAGATTACGTGGAAGCACCCTCCTCTCCCCTCCTCCCATCCACTCCGTGGCATCTCTGCATCCCATCTCTGTTCCGCCATTTGGTCGCGGTACGGTTCGGTAGTTAGTGCTTGATGTATGTAATTCGTGTTTCGCCCGCATGCAGCTACCTGAGGCAGGAGACTCCTATTCCTACTCCCATTACTATTCCAACTATTACTCCCAGTCGTACGAGTAGTATGAACTGAACGTGGCCTATGCTGACCATCAACCATTTCCATCCATACCACGGAATATCTTTGCTATGCTGAGTATATAATATTTCATAATGCAATGCAATCTTTATGGGTTCATCACTAGAGGTGATCAGAGAGAGAAGATGAAGAAAAGAAAATAACCAAGTGCAACCTGTTGTTCCCCGGCTAGAGAAAGCAGCGATGTGAGAATATATATATATTTCTTTTATGAATGTAATATTTAAAGTATTCGAAAATTTGTTTAGGATATAGAAATATGGCCAATATCGAACCAGGCTCGAAATATAATATAATTCTAATTTTAAAATAATTTTATTTTTTTTTAATTGGAAAATATGTTATTCATCTCAGCATACAATGAATTTAAGTTCATTTCTTTGAGTTTATTATGTTATTATTACGTTGAAATATATATTTTTGCTAGTTTAAATTATTTCGTTGTCAATTTATTCACGTTTATCATTAGAAAATCGCAACCTTGATCAAGAAGCGGTATTTTCCCCCAAATTGATATCAAAATTGAAATATGTGTCAGTGCGACAGTTGCGCATGTTTAGATGATTGTTGCTGTCCCAATAAGACGAAGGCCCTGTTCTTTGGCATATGGACGCTGTTACATGGCATCGTGTTCACAATATATAATATACGTCACTTGGGTATGTAACTCAGTGTGTTCTCCCAACTGCCCATCTAATTAACTTGTATATAGTGAAAAGGGGAGGAAATAGATACTCCGTGGACATCAACGATGTTGAATATAGTTGTCAGGTGAGACCACTGTACTATGGCTTTGGACTATTTTTCTCATTCGTTCATTTTGCATCGGCCATAACTATGTTATATGGGACATATCGTGTAAGTTGGCTATACATGTCGTATAATTATTTTCTAATTATGATCTGATCAATCTTAGCCACATGCGTTGATCTATTTGTCGAGTATAATTGCCAGTTCCTTTTTACCGTTTATATGCTCTGCGTTAATTTATTTGCCAGGTGAGATCATCATCATCTTGCTCAAGTTATGCAAAATTATGATATACATGTATATTTTATATTTCTTAGTTATGCAAGTCATATTTCTGGTAGCGGGCTGTCGGTTCTATTCGAATGAATTGTTGGGAAAGTAAAAGTAAAGTTTTGTGAATTCGCCGTCATTATAAATAGTATTATAAAAATTGTAAAACACACATTTGTGGAGCAGGAGGCTATGCATTAAAAATTAATTTAAATTGAATTTTTGTTTCAATTAAGTCGAAATTTATTAAAATTGAAAATTGTTACAGTTCATAGAATATACAAAATTTTTGTAAGTTGTTCGCATATTTTGGAATTTGTTAGCTTCTTCCTCGGTATCTTCTAAATTACTATATAAGGATGTGCAAATGCGATAGTTGCGCGTGTCTCGACGATTGTTGCTGCCCCAACAAAACCAAGGCCCTGTTCTTTGGCATATGGACGCTGTTGCATGCCATTGCCTTCACCATCTGGAGTGTGGTCCAAATAAGTGAGAGATCTCCCCCCAACCCCTCCCCCCATTATAAACCACTCGATCTGTAATTGATCTGCATATCCTTATAGTTAGCGTTAAAGAGGATCATTATGAGGTTAAAGTGAATGGGGAGAAGCATGAAGTGAATATAAACAGATATCACTATTGTTATGCATTGGTATTTTCCGTACTGCATTTATTCTCCGGGGTTATTATGATATTCGGCACAATAAGAGTAAGTTGTATTTTTGAAGAGTTATTTATTTATAACTATGTTTTTATAGCCGCACGCAATTGTGTTTCTAATTAGCCTTATATTGAGCTCGATTTTGCCTTTTACCTTCGTCATATCCATATACCTGCCGAGTAAGTTCTAAATAAAGTAGTAATTATAATACTTGCACTATTAATAATTTCCTACTTTAGTTATGCAAATTATATTTCTGATATCCAGCTGCAGATTTTATAATTTGGAGTTGGCTGTTTAACTGTGCGAAATTGCAACGTCTTCAAAATTACAAATATTGAAAATAAATTAAATTGTATGTAACATTTCAGTTGAGTAGGCAACGATTTCGTTTTGTTTCAATTAATATTTGAATTCAACTCAAATACAATTTGTTCGTTCGTTCAATTTTTGAAATTCACAAAAGTTTACAAATTTTTTTGGTGTTTCCTCCTCCCCCACAAGATTTGCATATTCCCTTCGTTCACCGTGTTATAGTATAGTATAGTTTTGGAAATCATATTCAAAATGTGCAATTGCGAAAGCTGCGAATGTCTCGATGATTGTTGCTGTCCGAATAAAACTAAAGCTCTGTTCTTTGCGATATGGACGATTCTACATGGAGTGCCATTCATAGCATATAGTGTTACTTCATTAGGTGAACTTCAAAATCAATTAGATAGTTTTGGAGTCTGTTTAATTTATGATTTTCATTTTAGCCACGAAACGAAAAACCAATTTTATTTTTGTAACGGTTAATGGCCGACGTCAATACGTTGAATTGTATAAAACGGATTTTGTGGGAATATTGATGCTGTCGCTAGTGCATTTGGCGTCTGGAATTCTGATGCTCTATAGCACAATTAAAGTGAGCTTATATTTTAAATATTTATTAATTTCATTCTATTTTTATTTAATTCTAATATTTATTGAATTTTTTTAAAATTTAATTAACAATTATTTCTGAATTTTGTTTAGTCGCATGCTATCATATTCATCGTAAGCATCATTTTGAGCTCTCTCTTGCCTTTTGCGTTCTTCATAACTGTTTATTTGCCAAGTAAGTTGAATACACTAAAAAAAAACAACATTTAAATCAATTAATTAACGTATAAAACCAATTTTAGCCATTCAAGTTATATTTCTTATAGCTTGCTGTAGATTCTATACTCTTGAATTGGCCTAAATTACTGCGTAACTGATAAATTTTCTCGTAATAATGTTTGTCGAATAAATTGAATAAACATTAGAATAAATGAAATGTCTTTCGAAATATAAGAGATTCTCTTTTATTTATTGCGATATCGATATATTTACCTTTTCTGCAGCTAATTTTATTGATCTTCTGTTGGCCATATTAATATGGACATTGCAAGTGTGTTGTAGACAACCTTGGGTCCGTATATATGTATAACCTGTGTTCCCATAAGGAAGAAATTAAATGCGAATTTAGGTTGTTGTTGTTGCGCTTGGTATTTTAATGATAATTTCCTCTACACGAATTTATGGTATTTTAATTAAAAGTGCCTATAAGAATTATTTTTGCCGGCTGTTGGGCGAAAAATACGAGTTTTAGCCACGTAAATTAACCAAGTTAATGCCTTTTGGCCATTGCCTGTTGCTTCCAGTTGTGCATGAACTTTTGCCATCTTCTCTGCCCAACACTGGACACTGACAATGGCATAATCTTTTTGACCATAAGCCGAGGACGACTCGCAATCGCAATCGCTGTTCGCTGTTGATCCAAGATCAGAGTTTGCCCATTCCCAAGTTGCACATAAACGTCAATTTGGCCAATTATGGAACGCACCAAAAAAAAAAAAAAAACAAAGTAAATAAAATAAAACTTGAACCGATACGAACTTCAACTCCAACTCCAACTGGACTGAAGACAACAAGTGCATTGGACTTTCGATTTCTCGTGTTTGTGGCCTCCGTCGAAGTGGAATCTCTCTGTGTGTGTCTCTCTCTCTCTCTCTCTCTCTCTCTTATTCTCTCCATCAGATCTTGCATCTTCAGCTCGGGTTTAGTTTCCTTTCAGCTTTTTGCCACTTGCCACTTGTTTGGGGCTTGATTAATGCGCCCGCTCCCGCTGGTTGCAGCTCCCAACAACAGCATCCAGAGCTGAGCTCGTGCCCAGCCCATCCCATCCCATCCCCAGACTGGATGGGCTATTAATTCTATAGCCATCTTTTATGTTACTGGAGCTGCTGTTGTTGTTGTTGCCGTTGTCCGTAAAAGGCAATGTTTGTCGCCCCGGCAACGTCTCAACAGGTTGCTGTTAATGAACGCCCGCGCAACCAACAGTTGCCTCTGTAGGTGTAGAACTTGAGATGCCGCCAAGTCAGACAATGCGGGATGAGGGGACAAAGGATGCGGGATGTTGTAAAAGGGATGAGTTTTTGGGTAGGAAGTGCTGTTGCTGTGGTGCCAACGCAAATGGTTGGCAATTACTTTATGCGTTTTCGCGTTGCCAACTGATTACAAGTCCCTTTTGGGGCGGCTGGAAAAATGAAAAAAAAAAGGAAACACAACATAAAAACTGCACCGCACCTCCAATAATCCAACGTGTGCGGCAAAATGCACGAATGCGTTCAATATAATGAAATTCATTTGTTCAGTGTCTGGCTGTCTGTTTCTCCGTCTGTCCGTCCGTCTGTCCGTCCATTCCTCCATTCATTGCATAGGGCTCTGGGCACGGCCTGAGGTGCGTGGCAGACCTGTCCAGACGGATCTTGACGCTGCGGTGGCGGTGGCGGTGACGGTGGCTAACCTTGAAATTTGCTCAGAGCTTCAAGCATCTCAAGTTGAAACAAGAATTGTATAGCTCAAGCTTAAATACCCTGTAAAAAGTTGGAAACAAAAAGGGAATATGTCCCTAAAGAGGAAACTTAACTCAGATGTATTAGAAAATGCGAAACTTATGAAAAATTCTGGTAATAAAGAAAAAGAATACACATAAAAATTTATAATTATTTTAAAATTCTCGAAAATTATTTATATATATACTTTAAGAAATTAAATTTTATTAGCAGACTCTTTATTTATAAATTTATATATGTATATGAATATTTATATTAATATATTTATTTATTATTATGTATATAAAGCAAAAACATGTGATGAATAGTTTCTATATCTCAGTCTATACTGGGTATCTATCATCGTATCATATCATATCTGGAATATAAATATTTAATATTTAATAAAGTGACTAATTAACTAAAAGAATTATAGAAATTTAAGAAGCAGGTTTCTGTTAACTGCTTTTGCAGGGTATCTCTCCAAATAACATTTACATCCAACTTGATAATTCATTTAATTTTTTGTTGTTGGTTGACTCCTCCGCTGCTTGTCACTAAGAAAAACTTGTTACACCGCAAAACTCATATGCAAGAGACACTCAAAATAAAGGCAAACCAAAAAAAAAAGAAAAAGAAAACATAAAAAAACCTTAAAAATAAATAAATTAAAAGGCTAAAATAAAAGAACAAAAATAAAGCAAAAAATAAAAGTAAACACACGAAATGTGTCTAAAGATTGCCGCTTGAGACGCCCTCGCCATCAACGTGGTCGTGGTCCACACTTGACTTGGATCTCGGATCGGCACCAACCAAGCTGATTCATAGTCCCAGTCTCCATCTCAGTCAGCATGTAGAGGGGAAGAGGCAGAGCGGCAATGATATTGTTGATATTATTAATAAACATAAATTTCAGTTTAAGCAGTTGTTGTTAAATAATCGTTTTTCAGTGCCCATTTATTGACAGTATCAAGTGGAAAAGGGAATGGAAACAATTCAAGGATATATTGAGGTGAAGAGAGGGAAATGAGGAATGTGAAGAGATATACAAAAATGTAAAGAGTCAGGTGATAGTAAAAATAAAGTATTATTTAAAAACTGATGAAATGTTTTTATTCATTTTTCATTTTCTTTAAGTTAAGAATTTTTGCTTATAAAATAATTTAACCAAAACAAAACAGTTTACAAAAAATTACTTTTCAATATTTATAATAAAAAAAAAAAATTATATAAAATATATGTTATAAATTTAATTGAAAACTCTACTCAATTTTTGGTTAGACAAATATAGTAATTAATAGTAACTATAATTTTTAAGAAATTCTTTTCTAACTTGGTGGAAAATTAACATTAAAAAGAATAAAATTTTTTGACAAATTTTATAATTGAATTAAAAAATGAATAAAAATGTTAATGTGTATAATTTTAGTAAAAAATATTGATGCATACGATATGATTAGATATGATGGAAAAATATTGAAGCCCAGAAGCAACATCTGCAGCTTTATTCTTCCCACTTCCAAGTCATGTCCGTGGTTCTCTGAGATGCTGCTGTTGGATGAGGTACTTGGCGCCCAGTGAGAGTAGAAAAGGCATAAATCAAACTTCAAACGGAGTGCGCCAAAGTGCGAGTAGCAAAACGGAGATGAGTTGAGGCTTTCACCCATAAATGGCAGACACTAGAATTGGCCATAAAGTCAAGTTAGGAGCCAAGTCTGTTGACGCAATGCCTGCCTAATGATAACATTAAAATTGTGTTAAGAAATTAGCTGAGAGCAGCAGTGAGAGGAAAAGCATCTTCTGCCAGCAGCAACAGCAGCAACAAACAGCTATGAGGAGTCGTAAATCATGTGAAACAACAAGTTGTTGAACAGCTTGCAACTTGCAGCACCAGCAGTCAGAAGTTGCAACAGCAGCATTTTCACATTACGCGATAGCAAAATGTGCACGTCAATTAAGATACGCCAAGGTATGCCAGACAGGTGAATCAGCAGGTGGGATAGAGTAAGAGAAAGACAGAGAGAAAACTCAGAGAGTGAGAGAGTGAGAGAGAGAGAGAGGGATAGAGGAAGAGTTTAGTAGCTGCTACTAGTCTATCTACTTGTCTCTTTCACGGAGTGAGAGACACCTGAGACACCTTTGTCAACACAGAGTTTGAGCTCGTAAATCTCGGCACTGATGTTGCCACAATTTGGATATGGATACGGTTGGAGTTGCCACCGGACAACGCCCCAATAATACTGCCCAGTAAAAGTCAATAAGTTAATAAATTATCGCATTAAAATAAATTGCATCTAAATGTTCTAAGTTGCACATTAATTAAGCAGATTGCTTGATTTATTGGCGTATCAAGTGTCGCCACAGCCACTGTTGCCACTGCTGCCGCAGACTGTGTCCGCATTCGCCAGAGTCGCGTTCGTCTGTGTGCCACAGTCTGTGGTCTGTGTGCTGTACTTCAGCTGATTTTTATCAGCAACTTGTTGCCACTTGCAACTGTTCCCTTTCATATTGCCAGCTTGCAACAGTTGAACGTTGAACGTCTTGCTCATCAACAGACCTCTCTCTCTCTCTCTCTCACTCTCTGCACTTGCCACACATTTTATGTGTCCATTTACGTAGCTCAAATTGTGCGCATTCTAGGCAAACAAACATCACCACAGACGCCAACAAGCAACAGGCAACATCTGTCCAATCTCATTCCCATTCCCATTCCCATACTTGCCACATACTCAGACTCATCAACTCCTATGCCCATCGTCTCGTCTCGTCTCGCACTTTGTTGTCATCCGCCAGAGACTTCTTGTGCGTGCCAATTTTCTCCTTATTAATAAAGATAAATAACTTAATGATTATTACGTTTAAAGTGTTTAATTTGCAGACGTTTTTTGCTTTTTTTTTAACGCTATTCACGTTGCTTTATTGCCTCCATTTTCTGCCTCTTTCTGCTGTTTATGCTGCTTCTTCTTAATGTTTATTTTGATGGTTATTGAAATGACGTTATTAGCTGTTAACTGCATCGAGAGGGAAGGAGTTGGGAGGGGGGTATATTAGAACAAAGAGGTTGTGTTGGTTTTGAGTAACAGAACATATGAGAACTCATGAAAAGCAGCAAACTGGAGTTTAAGACAACCACATAAAATATATCTTGGATAATATAAATTACTTTATACTAGTACAATTTATAAAAAGCACTTTACAATTAATTAATTGTATTACAAATTAGCATTATTTTTCAATAATTTTATTAAATTTTCTTAGGTATAGATATAAAGTAAAATTTATGTTTCATTAATTTTATTAAATTTTTCTTAGGTATAGATATAAATTATAATTGTATTACAAATTAGAATTATTTTTCATTAATTTTATTAAATTTTTCTTAGGTTTAAAAAGTATATAAAGTAAAATTTATTGTTCAATAATTTTATTAAATTTTTCTTAGGTATAGATATAAAGTAAAATTTTTCAAAATTAGCTTGAAAATGTTTGTAAATATTTTTCTAAATATATTATATGAATATATACACCTGATAAATTTTGTTGCTATGATTCTTAATAATATGAATTTATTTATTTTTTTTTCTATCTTGATAAAATTAAGTTTCATAAATATAGGATTTTATTGTTATAAAATTAAAGATACCTTTATTTGAGCATAATTTTTAGAAAATATGAGCATTAGATATATGTATGCATAAGTTTATCTATCTCTGAGATATTCAATTGTCTAATTGTTATTCCCCAACTCTCACTTATATATTATAAGTATATTATTATTATTCCTGGCAGTCTTAAGTTCATTTCCTCAACTCACCTTGATTGTCTTTTGGCTTGCTTGTCTAGGGCATTAATCAGCTTATGGATTGGCGTTGTTAACAAGTGTAGCTGGTAGTCAGAGTACCTGTTTAACCAGACGCTAAACAACAGTGACAACAGTGTTGATGACGACAACAACAGCAAGAAGCAAGCAGCAAGAAGCAACACGATAGAGGGGGCATGCTACATCCCACAGTTGTTGCAGGAAATATGGCACACGCTGCCATGTGTAATTGTAATTTCGTTGTGCCCCCAGACCAGACATGGCCAAAATACTGCTGCCAGTCGGCGGCACACGGAGATTCAACTTAAGATGTGTCTTGATTCGTACACATACACACTCACACACACACTACTGTGTCTGTCTGCTGGCAAAAGGTGTCAACGCGCATGCGCGCACGAGTTGTCAGCACATTAATTTCATTTGCATTTCCGCTCGGCGCTGGTTTCGCATTACAAACTCTCCAACTTAAGAGAGCTGGAAAAACTAGTGCGAATTTTCCACTCAAGCTGGGAAAAGTACACTGAGAGAAAAATACAATCGAAAAATAGAAAAAAATTATGTTGACAGTTAAAAAAGATGTATGAAATTCCATATTGTATATAGTGAACAAATTAATATGTAGGAAAAATACACAGCACGAAAGCACTATATAAAGTATGTTCAATTCCTTTAATTTATCATCTATCAAATTTATTTAAAAATTAAAATTTTAATTATCATTTAATTCGATTAATTTTTGTAGACTTAGAAGTTTAAACTTTTCTTGTTTTCGTAACATTGTTATGGATTGAAAGTTAATCTCAAATATAATAATTAAATTATATTTTGTGGACTGTTTAAAGAGGTTTTAACCAATATGATTATCATAGAAAAAGCCTCTCATGAATTTCAGGTTTTCACTTTCCACAAAAAATCTCATTATTTTCAAGATATTGAAATTTAGTCACAACATATAGAAATATTATTTCTTATTTCAACATGTGAGTTATTTTACTGAGTTCTTTTTAATTTTACTACATTTCTCACTAGTTTATTCTCTCAGTGTATGACAAGTGTTGCCCACTTGGCAAGCGGCAAACGGCGTAGCTCGTGCCTGGCTTTTTAGCCTGCCTAGGAGATTTGTCTTGGCTTGTCCCTCCAGCTATCTCTGTCTCTCTCTGTCTCTCTTGCTGTTTCACTTGCTGTCTCCTGTTTGGTGTGGCCCACTCCTGGCACACCACAACATGAATCACACACGCACAGAATCTGAATTTTGTTGCTCTTGCTGTTGTTGTTATTTCTGATTATTTACATAGTTTTGCTATTACTACAAATTTTTATTTGCCGCGCACAGACGTACGTAGTCCTGTTTTAGCCAGATTGTTGTTGCTTTTGGCCAACTAGTTGCTTGACGTTGTTGTTTGTATGTTTTTTTTTTTTTTTGGCTTTTTAATTGTGACTTAAAGTGGCTATAAAACCAGCCCTGGCACAAGAATATTAATAGGCCATGTTATTGATGGCAATTGCTCGTTGATTTTGGCGTAATTAAGTCGTTGTCAGCACTGTTTCTCCCTCTCACCTTTCTCTCTCTCTTTCTCTCACTCTCTTTCTGTTTCTCTCTCTCATGCTTCCTTGTCTATCTGTATCAATCGCAACTGAATAGTGCTCTCCCGCATTTTCTAAGTCTCTCTTTCTCTTTGTGGATAATGCAGGAAGGATCTTCAGTCTTAAGACAGTTAAAACTTAAAAGTTTTAAAGGAAAATTAAAAATTTGCCAAACTACAAAATGAGTTAATAAAACTGATCATTACTTGGCATAAAGACAAAGGGTTTATATAAATAAAGCAGCTGCATTGTCTGACTTTTTAGAGGTTTTATGTCTCATTGCCATAAGATGAGCATCTGCTTCTTCATGTTTTTATGATCAAAATTCATTAATTAATAAAGTTGTTAAAATATAACGCCTAAAGCGGCATATGAATCACTTCATAAAGTCGTATATGGCCGATAATATAATATTCGCATCATAACGAGGCATAAAAGTTATTTATAAGTCAATTAGCATTTATTTGTTTGTTGCTTCATAAATATACACATGCAAGAGTTAAATTTTTTGTTCATTTATTGAATTTGTATTTTTTTAAAATTAAATTAGCAATTGATAGTGCTATTTATATATTTGTTTTTATGAATATAAGATTCATTTCTTTATATATTTCTTTTTTAATATTTTTATGTTTCCTCTTAATATGTGCAAGTATCATAGATAATTGCGAATATTTCTCTAACCAATTGCAACAATTTATGTTGCAGCTTCGAGTTGGTGGCCCTGTGGCCAAAGAAGAGAAAAACACTTTTCTCCCACATTTGGTTGACAGACGTTTCGTGATGGTTTCGAGATGCGCCAAAACATCAAACGGCAAGCGAAGCCTCAAAACGCCCAATAGGAGGAGAAGTGAAGAGAAAGAAATTTCTCTCTGCCAACCAATATGGACTCGACATAGATCACACTGTCTTATGCTCTCACTCACACACTAACTCTCTCTCCATCTCTCTATCTCTTAGCCAACCTCCCCTTGCTTCTGTCTCTGTCACTCTCTTATTAGCTGTTGCTGCTTTGTGGCTTACAAATTAGCGCGCTGCCAACTGTAAACTGTCCGCATTGGGCCAAAAGGCTGCCAAAGAGAGCCAAGTCAAATGACACTAACAACAACAATAAACTACTGTTGACATTTGTTGTTGCTGTTGTCCTCCTACTAACAGCAAACAACAAACAACAAACAGCAAAACACAATGGAACACTTGCGCAGCCTCTCAGACACTTGGCCACTTTACTGTCCCCACACAATCCTCCCCAGCCACACACTCACACACACACACACACACACACACTCACATTGCGTGGGGGGTGAACTGTTTCTCTACACACACTTGTGTGTGTGTGTACTTTATGGCCACGCACCAGCCTGTTGCCAGAGTCCAGGCTAAGCCAGGCCAGGCCAGGCCAGTTGCCATAACTCGCTGCTGACATGGAGACACAACTCGAGAGTCGTCGTCGTCGTCGTGGTCGTGGTCGTATGTATTCATTTCCAAAGGGAATAACTTATGTACGCTCTGGGCACAATAAATTCTTGTGCTGAAAATGTCAATTAGGCGCTGAGATTTCACGCAAGTGAGAGACGGAACGGGAGACAGAGAGAGAGAGTGAGTCAGAGAAAGAGAGCGCGTGAAAAATCTAATTGGCTGACATTTGTTTTTTTTTTCTCTTTTTTTTTGGGGCGCAATGTAATTGAATTGTTGTTTTGAATAACCAAAAACAGAGTAGAGTAGTCACAGCTTCAACATACAAACAACAACATCGAAGGCATCATTTGAATTTACACTTGCCAAAAGCGCTGCCAGAAAGAGACAGAGCAAAAGAGAGACAGAGAGAGAGAGAAGGAGAGAGAGAGGGAGAGAGCGCGTTGAACGCGCCAGTAGCTGCCACTTAGCTGTGAAATGATGACATAAAAGAACATATACGCTGACACATCAATGGGCAGACACTCGACAACGCTTACTGGCTACACTTCCCCTACCCATACTCTCTCTCTCTCTCTCTTTCTATCATTCTCATTCTCTCTGTCTCTTTCTGGCAAGCCCTTGCATGCGGCAAGTGTCTCCTCTGTCTATAAGTGACGCTCTCAGCGCTAATAGGCACAAGGACTGCAGTCAAGAAGCTTTGGCAGTTATGTTTGCATTGACCTAGAGATGACAAAAGAGGAGCAATAATTAATTTTTTCTGATTAATCGTATTTATTTGAATTATTGATTACAGCTGAACAGTATTCTATTACCTTTGTGGCAACTTAAGCTAATGAGAAATTTATAATTCACAGTAAAACTATGTCTAGATAAACTATGGTTGGAAATTTACAATATTTACAATAAAGACAATCTTGATTAGGAATTGGGGTCTAAGATAATTTCTATTCGAACGATGCTCTGGGAGTTCACTAATTACTGCACAATAAATCTAACTAAATTTTAAATTATAATTTAGTCATATTTTTGACTATTATTTTTGACTACAACACAATTCTAAAAACACATCAATATATGTAATCGTCATAAAGAATTGACGTTTGGTTCCACTTACACAATCAAACCAGGTGATGTTAAAGTACTCAAAGCCGTACAGATTCTTCACTTATTAAATATATTAAACTAAAAAAAAAAAAAAAAAAAAATGAATTGTGAATCTCACAAGCTAAACTTCAACATTTTATGTTTATTTATTGAAATAATTGCTTAGTATATTTTAGAAACTATTTCTCTCCCCCGAAAATATATAATTTTTAAAGTTAGCTAAGTTTTCTCTTGTCTCAAACTACTAAAATTATTTCTAAAAATTATATAAAAACTATAATTATTGTGTAATTTTTACATATTTATAAAATAGTTTAAAACTATTTTCAACATTTTTTTATTCTTTACAAATGATTTCTGCAAATATCTCTTAAATTAATTTTCTCTCCTCTTTAAAATATAAAAGAAAACTTTTTGTGAAAGAACAAATTTTGTAAATAGAAAAAATTGTCTAAATCTACTGACAACAAATAAGAGAATAAGTTAATTTCTAAAAAAATTGATTAACAATTTTCCTTCACAAAAAAAATAAATAATTTTTAATTATAAATATAATTAAGGAATATTCTTTAAATTATTATAAAAATATTTGTTCATTCCATAAATATTAAAATTTAATCTTTTATGTCCTTTTTACTTGCAGGTAAGTCCGCTCTCGTTGTCCTCACGCTGCCATCTCTAACAGTTACGCACGCATCAACATCAACATCAGCGTCAGTGGCAAGTAGTAAGTAGTAAGTTGGTAGCATTGGTAGCCGTGCCTCAAGTGCCACAGCGCCAAGTGTACAATGGCCAAGTGCGTCTGTCTTCAGTTGAACTGTTGGTCTCCTCTCGACGACTCCTTCTGGGCGCAAAAATCGCAAAAAATCAAAAATAATTGCCAGCAACCGGGCAACGTACTACGAGAAAGAGGTGAAGAGAGCACGGAGAGGGGTATCCGTAAAAGAGATGCGTATGGTGTGATTATATTGAATTTCTGTTTCATTTTTTTTTGTGATACGAGTTTTAGTTGAAAAAGGGCCCAAAAGGAAGTATGGACACGTCGTATTGACTGTTGCTGTGGCAGTGGCTGCGGCTACGACATTGACAGGTCAATATTGATGGAAACAAGATTTATATGACAACGGCGGCTATATTTTCAAATTTAATGAGCAGGAAGAGAGCGTACAGAGAGCGAAGAGTGGACAGACCGACAGACAGACAGACAGACATTCAGTCAGCCGTTGATCGAAGAGAAGTGTCGAGTAACTCGCTTAAATGATGTGCTAATAAGGCGCACATAACTGTGTGCAGAAAATATGATGGATTCAGCAGCAGTTCCAAGTACTCCTCTCACCTCCCCCCTGAATCCTTGACTACTCCCTGTGAGATTTAAAACGCTGCATATTTGGCTTTAGTATGTGTGTGTCTGTGTGTGTGTGTGGAAATTATGGCAAATATGTGGGGAATTTGAAATTAATGAGCAGGTGACTAATGAACATGTGGAGCTGAAGGGAAGAGAGTTCCAAACACGATTATGACAAGTGGGTCAAAAAATAAGTGAAAGGCTGAGGAAATCATATGTGATTTTTTAGGACGAGAGTTGTTTAATAGTTAAATTATCACATTATTTGTAATTTTGTAACTCTTTTATAAATTTATTATTTATTAAATATTCTAGCATTTAATTAAAATTTTATTAGTTTATATAATATGTATAAACCCCTATACAAAAAGGTTTTATTTAAAATTATATAATTTTTTGTCTGTTTACTTAAATTTATTTTCTGTTTTAATTTTGTATCTTTTTTTTAATTATTTTGTATTAGTTATTGTTTAATTTTTTATACTATTATCAAAATATAATAACGTTTATCCTCATTAAATTATAATCATACATAATTATTGGAGGGTCTAAAAAATATTTCTAGAAAAATATTGAAATTTCATATCACCTAGTCACTGCGTTCCTTCAGTTCACGTGCTCTATGCATGCATCCTCTCAGTGCAGCCCTGTCAAGTCATGCTTCAGTCCAGTGCAGTCCAGGCAGAAGGGTTTTCTTAATGGTCATCACTTGAGCCATAAGCAACAGGCATCCTTGACCTCTTCGCCTCAGGCATACCGCCATCAACAACAGGCTGTAAGAATAACAAACGCCCAGACACAAGACACCTACAACAAACAGGCAACACCAACAATTTACACCCACAAGTGCAACCACGCCTCCTCTCAAGCAACGTGCCCCAAGCAGAGCCTTCAGGCAGTCGCCAGAGACGTCAACATTCCTTTTGGGGCAGCTTGGGGGCATTATCGTTGAATGTCAAAAGAGACACACAGAAAGAGAGAGACACAGAGAGAGAGAAAGAGGAGTAGTGGAAGGTTGGGTAGGATAGGTGGTTGGGGGTATAGGGAGTGCCGTCGTCACTTGTCTGATATATCACCTGTGCCACAGTCGAGTTGCAAGCAGCAAGTTGCAAACAAGACAATCGTTTCTCACTCCCTATACACGATACATATGCGTGCCAAATTGGAACAATGCGATCAAACCAACACACGAAAGAGACAAAAGAACAAAAAAGAACGAGAGAGAGAGATAGATATATAGATAGATTGAGTGAGGGAGAGGTGCAGAGAGACAGAGACAGCGACAGACCGCACCTACAGACTGCATACTATTGTCACATATCACAGAGTCTCGAGGGTTTCTTGAGGTTGATGTTGCATTTGAGGCTGTGGCGTCCGCATCAAATGCATTAATCCAATTTACGCATGCCACAGTGTGTCCACTTGCTCCAGAATCTCAGTGCCCCCGCCAAAGCTGTCAGAGCTACGCAAGAAGTGTACCGGGAAGGGGCGGTGGTGGTGGGGGGGGGGAAGTTCAACTGCGTCTCCTGCGCCGAAAAGATTTCTGTGTAAATTTGCAGATTTTTCAAAAGTTGGCAGCACAATTTAAGAGCAACGCAATCAGCGTTAAGAAATCTGTGTTGCACTGAGCGAGTGAGACGGACAGTGAGTGAGTGAGAAAGACAGAGAGAGAGAGAGAGAGGGAGAGAGAGAGAGATAGAGAGAGAGATGGAGAGTGAGTGGAGACTGTTGACAATTTTATTTATTTAAAGTTGGCAACTGTCTATATAAATTGAGCTGCCCGTAGGTAGGCAGTGTTTGCTTCTTCTTCTTCTTCTCCTCTTCTTCTTCTTCTTCTTCTTGGACTCCTGCTGCCTCCTTGTTGCTGAGTGGCCTCAACATTGTTGCCGACAATGTCAACATAGTTGCAATTAATTTGTAACCGATTATCATCTTCAGGTGCCAAATAAACTTTTTGCTGCCATCCTCCCACTCCGCTCTTTCTCTTCTCTCTATATATCTCCCACTTCTCTCTCTCTCTTTCTCTCTCTCTCTCTCTCTTTCTTTGTCTGTGCCACATCTCTTCACTCTTTTGTATAGGTATTTCTGTTCGCATCGCGGCATCTGCTTTATGTGCAACATGGCAGCATAAACAAGATACCCACCTCCCCCCCTCCCCCCTTCCGAAACTCACACAGAGAGCAACGAGTGCCATACTCGAGTTGTGCTTGCAACTAGAACTGAGAACTCGTGTGGCAGTTGCAATTGGAGTTGTGGCACTTGGATTCGAAGTCAGAGTTGGTGTCGGTGTTTGGGTCTCTGACAGGTTGCCAACACTTGACGGATTTAATTATTTCGATATTTTGCACATTTATTGTATGTGTGTACATATGTATATGCAACTTGCAACGTGCAGCATGCTGAGTGTTGCGTGTTGCACATACCACATGCATCATGTCCGCAATCGTAATGAGAAAATATGGTATTTGTGTGACAATAAAGTGTGCTTCGCACTTATGTTACCCACCTACCGATGCCAATCCCCAGTCCCGATTCCGATACGAAAGCCGTGCCACATGCTGCATGCCACATCTCGGCCAGCCTTTTTGCATGCGCCTAAATTATGTTGACAACTGTCCGTAGCGTCTCATTGCAACGGCTGCTACTCACTCATTATGCCTGCAACACGGCACTCGCACTCGTATCATATCACTTGCCGGCTGCTGGCTGCTGCCACATGCCACATGCTGCAACATGCATGCAGCTCGTCGTAGTCGTTGGTCTAATGCCTGCACCATTTATTAAATGTCTCCGCGTTGCGACAATAACTTTATCAGGTGAGCGCAACTTGCAACGCAAAGAAGCTGCCACAAGTTGCTGCAACGGCAGCCCACAGCCAGACAACTGACCACTGGCCACACCACAGACACGAGCCACAAGTACTTGCCACAACTGAAGACGAGACTTTGCATGTCTGCATCCCAGCTCCAGTTACAGCTCTAGTTCTCTGCTGCCAAACATGTTGCAACAGTTGTCGTATAGTAGTTGCTGTTGCTGTTGTTGCAGTTTACTGCCGCCAATTCCAGACCATTAACCCATGTTGGTGAAGATATTAAGCGAGAAAATTTTGGTGATTTTGAAGGAAAATAACTCTGGACTCTTTCGATTTCAACTTGTTTAAAAAATTATTGACCACAATTTTTTGACTCTAATCGATTTTAGAACTCAAAACTAGCTTTCTGCTTTTTATTTGAAGTGATTGTGATGAGTATTTCACGAGATATGACTAAAAATGTGTCAGAAAATATCCAAATTTCGAAATTTCTCAAAATGAGTCATTTTGTAACTTTGAACTGCCGTAACTTGGCCAAATATTAACCGATTTTCATGAAATTTACACTTTTGTCAATGATATTGATAACATTTTCAAACTGCATTCAAAGTTTCATCAAATTAGGCTTTTTAAATTTTTCGACTTTTTCAAGCCATTTTCCATACCAACCCCTTGACAATATCATCAAAAATCGAAAAATTTTTTGAACCCAATTTTTTTACTCTAATCGATTCCAGAACTCAAAACTAGCATTCTACTTTTTATTTGAGGTGATTCTGATGAGTATTTCACGAGATATGACCAAAAATGTGTGAGAAAGTACCCAAAAATCGAAATTTCTCAATATGAGTCATTTTCTAACTTTGAATTTCCGTAACTTAGCCAAATCTTAACCGATTTTCATGAAATTAACATTTTTATCAATGATATTGATAACATTTTCAAACTGCATTCAAAGTTTCATCAAATTAGGCTTTTTTAATTTTTCGACTTTTTCAAGCCAGTTTCCATAATAACCCCTTGACAATATCGTCAAAAATCGAAAAATTTTTTTAACCCAATTTTTTTACTCTGATCGATTCCAAGACTCAAAACTAGCATTCTGCTTTTTATTTGAGGTGATTCTGATGAGTATTTCACGAGATATGACCAAAAATGTGTCAGAAAATACCCAAAAATCGAAATTTCTCAATATGAGTCATTTTCTAACTTTGAATTTCCGTAACTTAGCCAAATTTTGACTGATTTTCATGAAATTTACACTTTTGTCAATGATATTGATAACATTTTCAAACTGCATTCAAAGTTTCATCAAATTTGCCTTTTTTAAATTTTTCGACTTTTTCAAGCCAGTTTCCATAATAACCCCTTGACAATATCGTCAAAAATCGAAAAATTTTGTTAACCCAATTTTTTTACTCTGATCGATTCCAGGACTCAAAACTAGCATTCTGCTTTTTATTTGAGGTGATTCTGATGAGTATTTCACGAGATATGACCAAAAATGTGTCAGAAAATATCCAAAAATCTAAATTTCTCAAAATGAGTCATTTTGTAACTTTGAATTGCCATAACTCAGCCAAATCTTAATCGATTTCCATGAAATTTATATTTTTATCAATGATATTGATAACATTTTCAAACTGCATTCAAAGTTTCATCAAATTTGCCTTTTTAAATTTTTCGACTTTTTAAAGCCATTTTCCATACTGACCCCTTGACAATATCATCAAAAATCGAAAAATTTTTTAAACCCAATTTTTTGACTCTAATCGATTCCAGGACTCAAAACTAGCATTCTGCTTTTTATTTGAGGTGATTGTGATGAGTATTTCACGAGATATGACAAAAAATGTGTCAGAAAATATCCAAAAATCGAAATTTCTTAATATGAGTCATTTTCTAACTTTGAAATGCCATAACTAAGCCAAATCTTAACCGATTTTCATGAAATTTACATTTTTGTCAATGATATTTATACCGTTTTCAAACTGCATTCAAAGTTTCAAGAAAATAAGACTTTTTAATTTTTTTTTATTTTTCAAGCCATTTTTCATACTAACCCCTTGACAATATGATCAAAAATCAAAATATTTTTTGAACCCAATTTTTTTTAGTCTAATCGATTCTAGGACTCAAAACTAGTATTCTGCTTTTTATTTGAGGTGATTCTGATGAGTATTTCACGAGATATGGCCATTTATGTGTCCGAAAATTAACCAAAATTACACTTTTCGAATATTTGACCATTCCCTATCTTTGAAGTGACATAACTTGGACAAAAATCAACTGAATTTCATAAAATATGGCTTTCTGTTAATGTATTTGAACCCAATTTAAGTCGGCATACAAATTTTCAACTAAATATCCCATATTCATTTTTTCCTGAACAGTATTTCCCAAGATATGGTAAAAACCATTTTTTTTAAATAAAATATGTCTAAGATAACCCCCTAGGACACTTGTGGGTTAATGTCCTATTGGCAGGTGTAGTGGGGATACCTGTGGCATGGCTTCCACTCGTTCGTGGCAGCATCTGCCGCATTTACCAGCTCATTAAAAGCCACTGCACCCACCACACCATGAGATCAGCTTTGCAGTCGTATTGCGTGTTCCCTGAACTCCCAATTCTCCGTCTCTCCACTCCCAACCCTACCTGGACAACACCCTCAAAACAAAGTTGGAGCCCAAATTGGCATGTGGCGGCCTCATAAAAAACAAGAGGCAAAAAATTGAAACAGCAAGCGGCCATTTTGTATGACAGTGTGTGTTTGCGTGTGTGTGTGTGTGTGAGTGTGTGGAGGCCTTGTAAATTTAGAATTTACACACAAATTAGCGAAACGAAGCTGCGCACATTGTGTATAAATTTCTAAACGAGTTCGCGATCTGAGAGAGGTTGGTAAACCTGTCCGTTGAGCTAATTTAAAACCGAGTTAACAACAAAAAAAAAAATCAAAATAAAAATATAAATAAAAATGTCAATGGCGCTTGCAAACGAGTATAATCATAAGCAGAAAAAAAAATATAATAATAAAATAAATTGTGATTGAAATAATTTTATTTATATTTTCAAAGGTTTTTTTTTCGCCTAATGACAATTTCGTGTTCTCTCAAAAAGCGGCTCAACAAATTGCTAATGTGTGTGAGTTTGTTTATGTTGGGCTCATAAAATAAATAAAAGCTTGAAGCTCATCGCGACTGAATCTCAATCCCAATCTCAATCCCAAGTCTCAGTCTCAATCTCAATATATGCCATAAATTCTAAGAGTTTATTTATTCAATTTGTTGTTGTATTTATTTATTTTTGATATGCTGGGGGTCAATATTTGCGTTAAGTCGCAATTTAATGAAACACGCGCTTAACTCCAACTGCCAACAACGATCCTGTGTTTCTGTTTTTACCATTTAAACATTTGACAATATCATTTAATGCGACATGTAGAGTTCTCTTTAAAATTCTGACTGGATTGTTGTTCTTTTTGAATTTTTTATATTTTTTTTTTACCAGCAACAAAGTTGCTAAAAAGTTGGCAAGTCACATTCAAAGGCCCATAAAGTGATGCCATAAATATGTCAAGGCAAGCCATTGCCTTATCTACATATACTCCATAGGCAATCTCAGAGCACATATATATTAAACATACATATATTAAATATTATACTCCATAGTCATTGCAAAATGGCTGTAAGTTTGGAGTCGGGTTTTATTTTAGGAAATTTGTTTAGTCAACTAATAAAATATACTAAGAAATACTTAATTTTTAAAAATCTTATAAAAAATGTTCAACTTTACAAACAGCTTGATCCATGAAAGAAATTCCTCAATTCATATTAATAAAGATTTATTTGTTTTATTTTTTATTTCAATTCATTTAATTCTAATTTTTATTTTAAAATATATAAATATTTAATTTAATTAATTTTTAAATTTAATTTTAATGTTATATTTTAATGAATTTCTATCGAATGTTTAAAGTTGACATAAAATAAAATAAAAATTAATTTCAGAAGCAAAATATTTCCCTCAATCGAACTCTCCATAGTATATGTATTACAGGGATTAAGAATGACATGTTTTCCAGGTTTTCGTTTTGGGAAAAATATTTTACTCTTTTTGTCAAGTAACCCCATGTATTTAGCACAATTTAAAGATAGATTTTCTTAAAATGGAATCTGAGCTGTAAAATAACTATATACATAATGTAACATAAAATGTATAAATATAAATAATATAATATTTATATAAATTATTAATAATATAATATAAATAGATTTTGGTCATTTACAAATCTTTTTGTATAACTAAATTTTATTCAATATATTTTTCCTTTTTTATTATATGTTTTAGTATTTTTTATCTAATTTAATTTTGTTCTTTTCCTGCTTATTATTTCAAAATGATTTGAAATCAGTGCTGTTTGTCAGCAGAGCTTCTCAAACATGTTGCCCAACCTCGACTATCATTTTGTTGAATATTTTGTCAACTAGTTTGAAGTCGATGTTGATGTTGATTGCGTATATTAATTAGTTGTCTCGACTGTCTGCGACACTCATCAACATCCACATCCACAATCAAATATCAAAAGCTCAAACAACACTTGTCGCCATGCGGCATCTCTCTCTCTCTCTGTCTATGAGAAGTGGACAGCCTCCGCCCTTTTTGCTGTGGTGCGAGACAGCGAATCAGGTGTTGGCTGTATTTTTTTATTTTATTTTTTTTGGTCCATAATGGTGGTGTGTGACAAGTCTCTGGCGGTGTCGGCATCGGCATCGGCAATGGTTTGAAGCGGTGTCTATCTTCATGGTCATGGGGAGATAATATTTCGATTTGGAATGGCGTCGTCTAATTTGAAGATAATTATGCATACAGCCACCGATCAACTTGTTTTCCCAATCAGTTTTGTCTTTGGCCTGTCATAAAATTTGTATAATTTTTATCTATATACTTTTTGTTGTTACGGTATCATAATGTGACAGTCATGGGTTTTTAGTTAGTTTGAATATCATCGCTGTTGGACTTGACATTATCAACTGTGGCTGACGATGTGTGTGTAGTTTGTATACAGTTTGTAGATCTCGAGAAATCTTTTGTCCCATTTGATTTGCTTGCTCGCATTTATATTATAATTTTCTTTCTCGTTGGATATCGAAACGAAAACCAACATTGATTGTGATTGTTTTTTAATGAAGGCCAGACTTTGGCCAAGGGAATGTGTAACGCAATTTGATGACTTTAATTGGTTACAGCTTAACAGGCGGTCTAATTATCAAAATGACATCGTATATATCCTATATATCGTATATATCGTTGATTCAACTTGTTGCGGCTCGTTTGTAACCCAACAGAATAACAGATTTGTGTTCGGTTGATTGAAAATTTAGAGACTGAAGATTGGAGATGGCGTGGAAAATTAATTTCCATCGAAATTTAAATAGAAATGATGTAGAAGATAAGCGTATCTTGTTAGTATTGAGTTATACACGATAAGCCGCAACTTTTGATTGAAATTTGTTTCAATGAATGAAACTGAGTTTGTGGGAAATATCGAAATTGTTTAGCGAAATGTATGAATGAAAGTAGCAAAGGGAGAGATTTCTTATGGCTGATGAAATCGTTCTTCGATAGTTATCTCTTTTCATGAAAGAAAGCTGTTTTCAAACGATATGATAGCAGAGAGAATTGTTGCTCTCGAGATGTCTCCTTTCACATTGAACATTTTTCTGTCTCTCAAATATCAGAAATCACAAAATTCAAACTGACAACAAAATTCAAAACAAGCTTCCACATCAATTTGTGTCTTCCCCCCCTTCGATTGTTGGCTGTCCTGTGCTTCCTGCTGTTTTGTGGCTGCTCTCTCCCTACATTTTCCTCTCTCTCTTTCTGTCTCTTTTTCTCTCTCTGAAAACACACACTCATATAGACAGTCTCCACGTCCTGTGACGTATCCACCCCCTTTCGGCTCTGTTGTCTCTGGTCAACAATTTAATTGAAACGCCCACGTCATAAACTGTGAGGCAAGTTTACCTGCCCCATTGCGTTGCGTGTTTGAATGTTTGCCATTTGCACCCACGCCCATACCCCAAGCGGCAGTTTCATCTCTGTCTCTCGGTCGGAGACAGAGAGAAAGAAGCATTTTCGAACTGCGGTGCTATATTTCTTTCCTTATTTTCTTTATTTCCTTTTTTTTTTTTTTGGCTAAAATTATTGTTATTACACAGAAATCGTTTATTATTAATTTTAATCTATGGCAGCAGTGCATGGCCAGCCAGAGACGTGGCAGTTAGGGGAAAATTATTGTCGGAGGGGGTGGTGGTAGAGGGGCAGGCAACACTCTCTTTGCATGTTGCGTGACGCGGTTAGACGTGAGTGATGTTCGAAGTGAATACCGTGAACACCGCGTGCAGTGCAACTGGGAGACCGTTCAGTGCGTCACGTGACCCACACCCCCACCCAGGACTCTAGTCCTGCTGTTGTTTTTAATGATATTCTCGGTTGTTATTGTTGGGCAAAGGATGTGCCCGGATGGGCGCAGCACATGCAGTTAACAAAAAAACAAAACACGCGGCACACCAATAATAATCCCGCACCAACCCTCGCCAAAGGGGCTTCCCTGGCCCAGGGCTACAACTTTTTACGCCTAATTGAAACGACTCCGAAGGCGAAAACTTTTCACCTTCTGACGCGCGCACAGCCCGTGTGTTCATTAATTATAATTTTCCAAGTTACGAGTGGATTGCCAACAGGTAGACAGGAGTGCATGCAATATGAATGAGACAAGTCAACGAGAGTTCAGGCTAGACAAAGTGCGGATTGTTCTCTTCAGTGGAGAACAGAAAAAGGGTTGCATTTGCAGGGTGCGTAGGGTGTGTTGGATGCCAGTGCAATGCGATCGCGACGACCATAAAACATGCATAAAAATGTGTTCACAATACCAAACGAAATTAAATAGAAACTTAAATTATTACCCGCTCAACTACAAGATACCTAGCAAACAAAGCTAAGACTTATTTTGGGCCATATCTCGGGAAATACTCATCGAAATCACCTCAAATAAAAAATAGAATACTAGTTTTGAGTCTTAGAATCGATTGGAGTAAAAAAATTGGGTTCGAAATTTTTTTTCATTTTTGATGACTTTGTCAAGGGGTTAGTATGGAAAAAGGCTTAAAAAAGGCAAAAAATTAAAAATGAGGAATTTCATGAAGCTTTGAATGCAGATTCAAAGTATTATAGAAACCATAAACAAAACCGAAAATTTCATGAAAATCAGTGGATTTTTAGCGTAGTTATTGCTTTTCAAAGTTTAAATACAGCGGTACTACGGTTTTGGAGAAATTCTGCAAAGTTTCTGGGATGTGTTTTGTCATATTTCATAAAATACTTATCGGAATCACATGAAGTTAACTTTTTTATGCAAATTAATACTCGCAGAAAAAGAGGTGAAAATTTTATGCCATATCATTAAGTTTGGGCTAAACTGTGGTCTGTCAAAGTTGAATAGATAAAAGTTATAATTTGAGGACAATTTTTTCGATATTTTGGCCATATATCGAGAAATACTCATCGGAATCACCTCAAATAAAAAGCAAAATGCTAGTTTTGAGTCCTAGAATCGATTGGAGTAAAAAAATTGGGTTCGAAATTTTTTTTCATTTTTGATGACTTTGTCAAGGGGTTAGTATGGAAAATGGGTCAAAAAATTCCAAAAATTTAAAATTGATAAATTTAAGAAAATTTGAATGCAGAATCAAAATATGATAAAAACCATTAACAAAACCGAAAATTTCATGAAAATCGGTGGATTTTTAGCATAGTTATGGCCTTTCAAAGTTCAAATACAGCGGTACTACGGTTTTGGCGAAATTCTGCAAAGTTTCTGGGATGTGTTTTGCCATATTTCATAAAATACTTATCGGAATCACTTGAAGTTAACTTTTTTATGCAAATAAATACTCGCAGAAAAATAGCTAAAAATTTCATGCCATTTCGTTAAGTCTGAGCTAAGCTATGGTCTGTCAAAGTTGAATAGATAAAAGTTATAATTTGAGGACCATTTTTTCGATATTTTGGCCATATATCGAGAAATACTCATCGGAATCACCTCAAATAAAAAGCAGAACGCTAGTTTTGAGTCTTAGAATCGATTGGAGTAAAAAAATTGGGGTCCAAAATTTTTTCATTTTTGATGACTTTGTCAAGGGGTTAGTATGAAAAATGGGTCAAAAAATTCCAAAAATTTAAAATTGATAAATTTAAGAAAATTTGAATGCAGAATTCAAGTATGATAGAAACCATAAACAAAACCGAAAATTTCATGAAAATCGGTGGATTTTTAGCATAGTTATGGCCTTTCAAAGTTCAAATACAGCGGTACTACGGTTTTGGGGAAATTCTGCAAAGTTTCTGGGATGTGTTTTGCCATATTTCATAAAATACTTATCGGAATCACTTGAAGTTAACTTTTTTATGCAAATAAATACTCGCAGAAAAATAGCTAAAAATTTCATGCCATTTCGTTAAGTCTGAGCTAAGCTATGGTCTGTCAAAGTTGAATAGATAAAAGTTATAATTTGAGGACCATTTTTTCGATATTATGGCCATATATCGAGAAATACTCATCGGAATCACCTCAAATAAAAAGCAGAATGCTAGTTTTGAGTCCTAGAATCGATTGGAGTAAAAAAAATTGGGATCGAAAATTTTTTCATTTTTGATGACTTTGTCAAGGGGTTAGTATGAAAAATGGGTCAAAAAATTCCAAAAATTTAAAATGGCAAAATTTGAGAAAATTTGAATGCAGATTATAACTGTGATAGAAACCATAAACAAAACCGAAAATTTCATGAAAATCGTATAATTATTAACGAAGTTATGATCAATTTAAGTTGAGAAAAGTGGCAAAAACGTAATTTTGACAAGATTTTCGAATATATATGGCCATTCTTCGAAAAATGCTACCCAAAAGCATGCTTATATTGACAAGGGCAATATCTTGAATAGATAGATAAGTTATGGCAGCTCGAATCGTGAAGAAGTCGCTATAAACTTGGCATACCCTATTTCCCTTTAAACTGAAGCGGTTAATAAGTAATTAAATAGATGTGAGATATTATTTTGTTTAATAATTTTGTGAGTTGTGTTTTCACTGCAATTTTCAATGCACTCCACAGATGACTCTACTACTCGTCCTCAGTTTGTGAGTCAGCGAAGAGGGTTCAATGTTGTCTGATGAGTGTCTGACTGGTTTCCGAGTGAGTGCTGTGGTGTTCTGTGAGTGCTGTGGTGTTTACTTCCTTCCCTTGTGCTGCCTTTTGATAGATGCGCAAAAGTACTTAATCATTGTGCGGGCTAAATTAATCAAGTGACTTGTACTAGGTTGGTAGGTAGTTGCTACTGTCTGTCTGTCTGTTCCTCCTGTGGGTCGAGGGTCGATTTCTGTTTTTAATTTGTGCAGCTCATGGAATATTCAAAGAGCATATGGCGCGGTTGTCTGTGGGCTGCAGCAATCCTAGAGGCTGCATAAAATTAGGCAAAACAACAAGGAAATTAAAAACCAAAAAAAATACAGAAGAAGTGAAAGAAAGGAGCACGGGTGTCATATGGCTGGAGATGCGGTGCAGTGCGGTGCGCTTTGAAGGACTTTTGGTTGCTTATGATTAATCGAGTTCATCTGTCGTATTGTTTACAATTTCTCTAGATTGCTCTCACTTTAATAGGCGTAAAGCCATAAAAGAAATTTGTTAGAGCTCCAAATAGTTGCTGTTGATTTCGTTCGTTGTGGTCGCAATGTGTGGCAACAGCTTGGCTGCAACTGCAACTGCAACTGCAACTGCTACGTGCAACAGGTTCATCCGTTTGGAAAGAACAGCAGCTGCTCTTACTGCTGTTGTTGACTGGCATTAAAGTCCAAGGAATTTTAAATCATGGCGACAATTTTCACAAATTCTTTTTGCCTGCCACGTAAGCAAATTGCAAATACTAGAGAGCATCACAGCAAAAGAGAGGCAGTCAGTAGCTATGCTACCATATACTTGTTACGGATAGGGGAAGTACGTCTATACTTTGTGTGCTCTTTGGCATTGGCATTTCAGTAATCTTAAGTACGCCCACAAGAACATGTAAATAGACTTTCAGTATCGAAACAGGAACATGGTATGCAATTTGCTCGTTTGACACTTGAAATATGTGTATGTATATATATATGTGTTTGTGTATGTATGTGGCAACAACAATACGAGTACTGCTACCCTCTGTGCAGTCAGTGAGAAGGCGGTACGCGAAATGTTGCAAATGCATTTTCTATATGTACTATGTATATGCGCAACTTGCGGCTGTGTGTCTTGTTTATAGGCAAATGTCAGACGACATCGCAGGCGGTGACAATGACAAGCCAAAAACCAAATGAGAGAGAGAGAGAGAGAGAGAGAGTAAAATAGAGAGGGGTATATAGAGACTGACTTGAGTTGGCAACGTGCCACTTGCAACGACAAGTGGCCAAGTAGCTTCAACAGAACTCTCTGGCTCCGACTTGGGGACTGTCTGTCGACCCAGGCATTGTCTGTGGACGTAGATGTGGAAGTGGACGTGGACATGGACTGTCTGTCTTCGTTGGTCTCCGCTGCTGCCTCACTGAACTGGACTTGTTGTTCGAATCACATCGCATCGCGCCGCATCTGAACTTTGAACTCGTACAAAATATGCGGCCAACTTGTTTCTCTTTTTCTTTCAGCCTCCTTTTCCTTCTCTACATTTACCCGCCCCAAAAAGTAGTTGTGCAACGCCCCTAATGGGCGGTAAACAGTAACAACGACTGCAGCATACTCTTTACGAAAGTTGAGTTTCAAAATCGTATATTTTGCAAAAATTCTTGTTTTTAATTTTTTGTTATTTTTATCGATTGGAAGTTAATTTAATAATTTGAATGCAATTGATAAACATAAATGAATAAGTTATTAATTATAAATATCAATAATTTGCATAAATCAGCATATATTTCTGCACTTCCAAAATTATTGATATGAACTCATCTGACATATGACCAAAGGTATATATTTTGTATTGAAATTATATATATAAATATTTTAATAGATATATTAACAGTGAACTACTATTCTAAGGGTATTAAGTAAATTTCTAAAATAATTAAAAGTAAATTTCACAAATAATTTAAAAATAATATATAATTAATAAAGAACTATATTTTTTAAAATGGAAATACAAGTGCAATATATATAAAATTTAAATTCAATATTGTGATTGAAAGAACAACAGAAAACGAATTAAAAAAATTAAAATTAACTTTGATAAATAATATGTATTAAGTTTATTAGAAAAAAATAGATAAAAGAACATTAAAACTATAAAATTGAATTTCAATTTTAAAAGAATATTCCTAAATTGTTGTAAAATGAATATAAAAATAACTTTGAATTGAAATGGAATAGTGTATTTCAAGAGACTATGAGCTAGGGTAGCTGTTGTGCAATCTGTTGTTGCTGTTGTTGCTATAGTTGTTGTTGCTGTTGTTGTTACGGTTGGTTCTGATATCAACACTGAGTGAATTTGTATGTTCACAGTTTAAAAGAGCAGGCGCGAAAGTGAACACTGTGCCACGTAGACAGGCATAGGGGATTGGGGCTACATGTAACTAGAAGCAGTTGCTGCTGTTGCTGTTGCTGCTGTT
This sequence comes from Drosophila quadrilineata, assembly GCA_018150725.1. Taxonomy (NCBI): domain Eukaryota; kingdom Metazoa; phylum Arthropoda; class Insecta; order Diptera; family Drosophilidae; genus Drosophila; species Drosophila quadrilineata. The sequence continues at coordinate 2,335,189 of JAECWN010000452.1, forward strand.
GCTGTTGTTGCTGTTGCTTACAATAGCTCAAGAATACCGCTATCATTATTCTTAAACTTTTGCCGGCGTCGTCGTCGGCAATGTCGGCATCAACTGTTGACTCCTTGGGCAAAGTTTTGGGCTCTTGCCTGGCCTGGCTTGGCCTGGCTTGGCTTGGCCTGGCCAGAGTTTAGCCTCAGAGCCGCCGTCGTCGTCGTCGTCGTCGTCGTCGTCGTCGTCGCGGTCGTCGATTCTCATTTTAATGAACCGACGTTCTATTTTTCGCTGATCTTTCGCCACTAATAGGAACGTGTTCACGTCGTCGCTGGTGTTGGGACACAGTTGTGTGGAGAGGGAGAGATGGAGAGACAGATGAAAGGGAGTAGAGAGGGATAAGCAGGAGCAGGAGCAGGAGCAGCCATAGCATCGACAGGCAGCATAGGCTTTAAATCTATGAGGACGCCTTACAAACTATGCTTAAGTGATTGTCAAGTTAGGCTTTTAATTTATCATCCATAGACAACGCTGGAGATGGCGATGGCGACCACTCGGACTTAAGGGGCTAAGTAGAGGTTATGCCAGGGTTAAGGCTACCAGCCTTTTTTTTAAGTATGTCTAGATTTCATTATACAAAATATAACACAAAAGGGTATGCACAACTACTAAGTTGGGGTAATTGTATATAAACATTATTTCTCCTATTTATTAACCCTATGAATCTACATATAAAACCTGTAAATTTCACAATTAAGGATTATTTATCACAAAATTGGGTTTTATTAAGTATTCTAGTTAAAATTTCACTTGAATATATCTAATATCCTAGTATTAACTAGTCGAGTATACCATTAAATAGAACCTCCCCCAGTTATAATTACCTTCGAAAGTAAAGTTACTTTTTGAGTATCAAGTATATCCTATTCTATCATTTCTAAATATAATGAGCTTTTCTTTTTGAGTATCTGCTAGTCGAGCATACCCTTTCCTGGTCTATCCTTTGCTTTGTCGTAAAGTGTTTCGGATTGCATAATCTGACACTGTGGCCCCCGCAGACCTCCATTCACTGCCCTCTCCTTCATGCAGTCTCCTCCCTATCAACATCCTCTGTGCTTGGGGTTTCATTCTTGAACTGAACTTTGTTGTTGCACTGCTTGGGTGTCCGATCGTTCCACATTCCGGCATAATTGATTTTAGGCACAGCCTCTGCTAATAAATCGTAACTTTTATCGGCGGCAGCTACGCTCTGTCTGCCACAAGCTCCTGGAGACTCCTGGCACTTGCTGCCGTCCACGTCGTCATCGCTGTTGTCGTTGTTGCTGTTGTTGTTTTTTTTTCGGGGGCGTCCAATGTTGATTGTCCAATAAATAATGATAGCAAATGTTGCAGGGGCATTAGAAAAAGCTCTTCACAGAGACAGAGAGGTATAGAGAGAGCAGCACATGGAGCTTGGCCCTTGACCGTCAGTGGCTGCCACTTGGCGGCCAACGTACATTATACCAAATGCTGTGCCCTGCACTTGACGATGTGGCATGGTTGCAACTGCATTTGTTGTTGTTGTTGTTGTTGTTGCAGTTGCAAGTTGCAGTTTAACAAATTTCAGCTCGTTTATGGTCAAATGGCATTGCACTGGCAGACACAACGGCAGCTGCATGCCCGCCAATTATCCGTACAAGATGCAACAGCCACAGCAGCAACGGCAGCAACGGCAGCAGCGATTTGCGGCTGCCCCCGCAAATCCCAAACCTCAACCCCAATCCCATTCCCAATCGTATTCGTAGTCGTAGTCGAAAACGCAAACGCGCAACGATGCCGATGCCGATGCCGATGCTGATGCCGCAGCCAAGATGCCGAGCCGAGAGCTTTACAAGTTACTTTAACTTGTGTCCCGGGCTCCCAAGTGAACAACCAACAACATCTCAGCTAAAGTGCTTCACTCGTTTTTGCTGTTGTTGTTGTTGTTGCTTTGTCGCCTGCTCTTTTTTGCTATCTTGGCATTGCTTGTCCCAGGCTTCCTTTTTTTTAGCAACTTTTTTGAGATGTTTTTTTTTATACTATGCGTCTGCTATCGTCTCCCTTGTCTGCCTTGTCTGTTTGTCCCTCGCCATGCATCCCTCGGTATTCGTTGTTCTTTGCAGTCCTTTGGCGCTTCGCGTCGTCTTCTGTTCTCCTGTGTTCTGTGTGTTGTATTTTATCGCAAAAATACTACTTGAGTAGCTTTATGGCCCATGTTGGCCAATAAAAAGCTGACAAAACAATATTCCACTCCACTTCAGATCCTAGAAATGGGCCACCAAACGAGCACCACAACAAAAACTAAAACAAAAACAAATACAATAACAAAAAAGAAGCAACAACTACAACTAATTTGCTCACTTTTTTCCGCGAAATAAATTATCATGTGACCCTTTTTTCTTCGTTGTCGAAATTTGAATATACTTAGCAAGATATATATATATATATACATATATGCTATACAAAGCAAACGAAAAGATAATTATGCACGATAAAGTCATCAATAAAGTAGTTCACGTCGATATCTGAAAGATGTTGGAGGCAAACTAAGGAGAAGCTCTAATCCTTGACTAAGTTTGCTTTATGGTGGGAGAAATGTGTGAATAGAAAGTTGGGAGAGTCAGAGATATAAGAGAGACGCTTGAGATAATTAAAGAAACAGGAAGTGAAGATAAAAAGTATTAAGTCTTATTTGAAAGAAATGTGAAAATTTATTTATTGCTTGAATTCAAGAAATTTTTAAATATTTTTTTTAAATTTTAAATTATTACTTATTTTATAAATTCGCATAAGAAACTCTTTTTGCTTTTTGGCTCTAACAATTTCAGAATAGGATATTAACGAATAAATTCTTTTATATTCGAAGGAGATTCCATTTTGAATGGATTCAACAGAAGTAACGTTATACTTTTTTACATTTTTACATTTTGAAAATATTTGTAAACCAATATTTTTGATTTTTATATCTCAAAGTTTTGTTCTCAAAAAATTGTTCCTCAAGAATCTCTAGAACTCTCTCCAACTTCACTTCTTGTTTCTATTTTTACTTCATGTTACAAACTTTTTGTTTGAATTCGATTTCAGAATCAACTTTGTTGCTAATGCTTTATTAATTTAATATGCACGCCCATTTCAAAGGCAATAAAGTTGCTACATTTTACGCTGCTCACTGAAATACTTCTGAATCAGCTACCTTGTGGTCCAGATGGGCGTGGCAGTTGTTATGTATGTATGTGGATCCAGTGCTGATGCGGCTTAAATCAAATGAAACAGACACACATACAAATCAAAAACGAAGAGAAAAAGAACTGATGTTACGGGATCTAATTTGGTTGCTTATTTTGGCTGGAAAAGGCGCTGAGTTTTTGAGAACAGGAAATATAATTTAGCTGACGCGGCGTGTGGTAATTAAAAGGGCAAAGCAGGTACCCAATTGTGGGCGTGGTCCACAGTTCGGTAGCGATTAGTTTCGATTTTCGAGACAAAACGAAACACAAATCAAAAGACTTAGGCAACGAACTCGACGAAAAAAGTTCCCACATAGTATTAGAGTTGCGAACATTGTCAAAGAGCGGAGACAATAAAAATTAATATACATAAAACGCCTGCAAAATACATACATACATTGAAAGACCCAAATCTAAGACCATAAATAATGGTTTTTTTTTTTATAATTTTATAAATAAACTGAAGAGTTTCAATACGAATAAAAAAGTATCAAAAGATGATGCTTGCCAAAGGGTAGCGAAACATTGACTCTGTGGACGAGGTTGTGGCTGCTTGTTAACAAGTTCAGCAACAGCAGTCAGCAGGTAACACCAAACCAAGATGAAGACCAAGATGATGAGCAAGAAGAAGCATAACAAAGTATCAAAGTATCAGCTCTACACTTGGCCAAAAAAAGATCAAACGCAATACACATTTTAGCGGCAGCTTTTGATATTTTGTTTTTTTTTTGGCTTGTTTTTCTTTTCTGTGTGAGTGTTTTTTTTAATGCCGAAACGCAACATTTTTCATATTGTTTATTTTAGTTGAAACATTTGCAGATTTTATATGGCTGTTCGTGTGGCTGCAACTGGCGCTCGTTTGCCCTCCTGTTGGCGAGAGCAGCGGCATCATCATTAAATTAAAACGAAATTTAAACAATTTCACTGAAAATTATACACAATGAAGAAGCTGCTGCCGTTGCCTGGAGTGGATGGAGTGGATGGAGTCGCCTCAAGTTGCCCTCCAATGGCACTGAATGAATCCCAACGACAGGCAGACAACCTGTCCAAAAGTTGCTGCAGACATTTACCAAAGTCTCGGCCCGTCTGTCAGTCTGTCTGTCTGTCCCTCTGTCTGTCAATCTGTCTGTGTGTCTGCCTGCCTGTCCGTCAGTCTGGCAGTATGTCTGTCGGTGTCGGAGGAACAACGACAACGCATTTTGGTCTGGACAGGTTGATTACTGTTAAAATTATCACTGATTGTGATAAGCGATAACTGTGAGCACGTCAAGCGGCCAAAGAAGAAGAAGACGATAACGATGACGACGACGACGAATTTTGATGATGATGATGATGATGAGGCGAATGATGATGGGGGGCTACCCTATGCTAACCAATGATTTTCGGGGCTGATGACTTGCGGTGGGGGAACTGTTTTGTTTGCTGAAGTTGAAGCGGGGACTGAGGAAGAGACTGAGGATGAGGTTGAGTTTGAAGATGAGACTGGGACTGAGACTGAGGCGCATAACGAATTGTTACAAACCTAAATGGAGCGTCTCGTTAGTCCAACAAGTTAATGTGCAGTCAATGGGAAGGGGTGTGGAGGGGAAGTGGGAGAATGGAGTAGAGAGTGGAGTGAAGTTTGGTGGCTGCAACATTGCCTCCTGACTCTTTTTGTGATATGTTAATAAGCATTTGCCACTTGTTTCCTACATTTGCCTAGTCAGACAAATTATACGAAACGTTCAAAGTTGTAAAACCCCCAAAACGTTTTTTTCTTATTTTTCTGTTTTTTTTTTTTTCATTTTTGGTGTCCGTTGTTGTTGCTGTTGTGTTGCATTTGGCGCAAGGCAACAAGTGTTTGGCAACACCTACAACATCAGAGAAAGTTGTTGTGGAATGTGTGTTTGATAGATCTATCTATGCATACCCCCACAACACACACCTCTTCCCCAAATTGTATGTGTAGCACATGCATCCAGCGTGGGAAATGCATTTCGTTTCGTTTTTTTCCAAATAAATAAAAAAAAAAGAATAACGTTTTTGCCTTTTGGCAAATCATTGCAGAAGAAAGAGTGGGAGACTATTCACGGGATTAAGTCAAATCTTAAAAACAAATCGATTTGAAATATGGCGGCTAATAAAAGCACTTTGAATTGCCTGCAAAAGAAAACAGAAATCAAAACACGATGTGTGTATAAAACTTATTTTGTCTACTCGGTCGCCCAATGGGAGTTAATCTGTTTAAGAAATCGTAAAAATTAAAATAACAAAACTCGCGTCAAGCAAACAAAAATAAAATACTTAATAAACGTAATAAAAACAAGTTGCATAAAAACGAACGTTCAACGAAGGGAAGCAGCCATAATTAAAATACACAAAATGCCATCATAAAAATTCAAATAACAAAATTTAAATTATTGATTGAGATCGACGGAAAAATTCAATCCAACAAAAAAAAAAAATTCAATCTCGAACCGAAGCGTCAAAATAAAGCCAAGTGAAATGAGTTTTAAAATTTAAAATTTTGTTTTTGTGATAAATACTGACTAATAGATACACTTCAAGGTAGCTGGGATTCGGGGAAGATGATTCAATGGAGACAGTAAAATATGCTGAATGCTGACTAAGACAGCTTAGCAGCTCAGATAAGTTTGTAATGTCTTGAAATTACTTAGAGAGAGCTTTAATGTGCTTTTAATTTGTAATTGGCTCATTGAAATGTATTTTTCTTGGGGATGAAGTACAATTTCGTATAATAAGTGTGACCAGAACTTTTTTCCAGCTTTAATGAGCTTTTAAAGTTCGTCAATCGGATGGAAACTATGTATTTGAAGAGCTTTCATGAGCTTTATTTATAAGATATTGTGTATCTACCAAAAAAGTTTTTAGAACGCAAAGCTGTCGAAAGCTTTCAAAGCTTTAATGTGCATTGCTTACAAAGTTGTTATTAAATTTAAAAACTACTCTATCATAAACATATCCCCTTCACATTTATGAAGAGCGTCTCAGTTTGCCGCTGAGGGAGTGACATTATTAATTTATTAAATTTATTTTAATTACGGCTGCTGCTTTTAGATAAAAGCCGCAATTCAGTAACCCGTCGATCGGTCTTTGACTGAGTCTGAGAGTCTCCCCCCAGCTCCAGTTGCAGCTCCAGCTGATTGAACGATGCTTTACGATAATCATTGGCATTGAGACGATGCCAAGAGTATCTTAAAGTCTCTGATGGCCATTAAAAGATCCATGCCTGATTATAGATACATATGATACATATGTGCTCTCGATATGCGGTGTTGAGAGGCATTTTGAATGCGGTTCCGCTTTGAGTGGATTAGTGTGGTCTGCTGGATGATGATGATGATGATGAGGTTGATGATGATCGAGTGAGTCACAACAAAGTATACATGGCGTATGCGCAATATATCAGAAATTGAAACATTAGTTTCTGTGACTTCAGACGAAGTTTTTCATTTTTTTTTTTTTTTTGCTGTAAATGTATGCGGGGCCAATGTGGGGCAAACGAAAGCGGCTTGTGGCGGCTGCCCACGGTGCCAGCTAGAATGGGATGGGGAGGGGCAACCCACTTGGGGCACATTTGCATATGAGTTCATTTGGCAGTTTAAGAACTTGCCACAAATATAGTAAATACTTCTAGCCGGGCTAAGACTAAGGCAAAGGCGCCCAAAAAGAAGAACGAAACGTGTGCTAATTTACATGAGATCGCATCGGATCACAGATTCTCCCCATTTCCCTCTCTCTCTCGCTCTCTCTCTCTCTCTATCCCTTTGCTTTCAACTAAAAGTGCAGCTTAAAGAGGCAACGAATTGAAACTTGCAGCAGAAATTAAATCAAAAGCCTGAGATACGCCAACGTCGTCGTCGTCGTCGACGTCGCTGCCACCGCCGCCAGCTGCCCACTCGATGATGATGAAGAGACTCTCTATCGTCGCCTGGAATCGAGCATGAGCTCCTTCCCATATATGCATCTACTTGGTATGTGTTTTTTTTTTTGCTAGCTGTGGCACTTGTAGAGAAACCTCTGGGCAAATTAAACAAAATGGTAAAGAGAGAGAGAGAGAGGAGAGATTATTTCTCTCAGTGTATTTAGCATGCGTTGAAATGCTACAGTTTCCAGAGCTGCCACTTGGCCAGACCCTGACCAGGCTCAAGGCTAAGCAAGTGGTATGTGGCATGTGGCAAGTGGCATGAGGCAGTGCCACAGATTGCCAGCATTAGATGAAATATTTATATTGTCTATATGAATTGAGCTGGGCGAACTGTGGCCAAAGGAGTTCTCGCAGCAGGATGCCACCTCATATCGCACTGAGGAAGTCGCAAGTCGCCCTGCTTCTCTGTATCTCTCTCTCTCTCTCTCTGTCTCACTTAAAGCTTGCATCAGGTAGCACACATAGACATAGACACATGACTAAGGAAACGAGAAAGATATGAGGCCATGTGGCAGTCACGTTTTATTTAAATATATGCGCGTGCGGGGCAGCTGCGCCACAGTTGTATGCTTGCCACAGTTGCCATGTTGCAAGCTGACTTTTGGGCCTGGTCTGGTCTGGCTTGGCCTGGCCTGGGCCGCCTTTGGGGGTGCCGATGAGTTGCCAATGTTGTCTGTTCTCTGCTACTGTTTAGTATATGCCTGGCCACAAATAGTTGCCACAAATGTAGATGAGTTGGAATGAAAGGCAACCATGCCACCAAATATTAACTGTCAATTCTATTCCATTCTCTTTCTTTTTTTGGCCATCCTTTTCTGTTGCCCTAGCGGCGACAAGTGGCTCAAATTATGGCTCTCAGCATTGGCCGCATTAATTGCAAATCTCTTGGCCAAGTCTCCGTCTCCGTCTCCATCTCTGTCTCTGTCTCTATCTTTGTTTCTGCCTCATCTGCTTTGGATGATTAATAACACTTCTTATACTCTTCTTCCTGGTGCTGAAGCATCGGGTGTTGCTGTCAGGACACCTCATTTTGTTACTCTACCATCAAATGGCTGTATTTACAGCATAAAGTTAATTTATTTTGAAAATTTTTATTTCATGTTGAAAATATATTTATAAAATTTTTATTTCGACTTTTTCTAAACTAAATATATATATATATAAAATTTGTTTTTCAACTTTTACTAAACTATGCCTAAACTATTTCATAATTTATAAGTTAGTTTGGACCTTTTTATATGTATTGTAAATTTATTTAATTTGTTTTATTATTATTAAATAATAGTTATTAATACAATTTTAAAATTGTATGCAGCTCTTACCTCTAGTTTTATATTAATTTTAAATTAAATTAATTTGTTAAATAAATTTGTTAATTTGTAAAGAGCTATTTTTTATTGTTCCTTTATTAAATTTTAGACTTTGTATACATTTCTTTATTTTATATTCTCATATAATTTTTGATTACTTTTATTTAAGGAAATTAGAAGAATATCTGCACATGAATGTAATAAATTAAGCTTTAAGGACATTTCTTAAAATAATATATATACAGTTAGTAATTTATTCTTTTGTGTTTCTTTTCAGCTCGTTTTTTCTGGTGAGTTCAATAGTTAAATTATCGTACTTCTTGAAAAAATATTGTAAGTGAAAAGTCATTGTTTAAATAACTTTTTAAATATTGTTTTATTAAAATTAAATTTTTTGGCTTATAAAGTATCTTTTAGAGATATAATGCAATCACTTCTTTAAAAATAAAAAAAATAGCATTTCTCAAGTGTTTTTTATTCATTCAAAAGCAAAGTTAGTTCTCTCTCAATCTTTGCTGTACATATGTAGAGCATTTGCTGTTCGGCTTTGTCTGCTTTTGATAAATTCGCAAATCGCAGCTACTAGTTGGAGGCTTAGTTTATTTGCCAAAGCGGCTCTTGACACAGTAGTTATCGGGGCAGCCACATAATAATAATGGAGCACATTGTGCCTGCCTCTGTAGTGTGAAAGAGACCGCTAGAGATGGATAAAAAAAGACAGAGAGAGAGAGAGAGACAGACAGAGAGAGTGGGGTACTGGGAGAATGAGACTTTGAAATAAAAACAGGTAGCTGCATCTCTCCAAGCAATTGCAAAGTCTCCCATTACATTTATTATTTATTAATAACATAATTTATTGTTTCATGGCATTCATGTGAACTTCATGAGGCGCAACTTGCCACTGTGCAACAGCAACTGCAACTGCAACAGCAACAGCAACTTGTGGCAACTACCAGTAACTAGGCGATTGTTTTGTATGTGGCAGCAACATAGTGGGGCAGGAGTCAAAGTGGGAGTTTAAGGAGCTATTCCAACATTGAATTAAATGCAGCATCGACTTGGACTTGCAACCAAACGGGGCATTAGGTCGTCGTCGTCGTCATCGTTGCCAATTGTTAGAGACGAAAAATTGGCGCTAGTTTGGCGCTTTGCCAAACGGTTTTTCCTTTTATATTTTTTTCTCAATTTTTTTTTTTTTTTGGCCACAGTAAATTGCGCAAAAGATTCTTAAAGTTAACGGCCCTTCATAAATTTTGTTATGAAATATGTGCGCGCTCGTTTAATATGCCAGCTCCGAGCTCTGAAAGAGTCGAGACCCAAAGCCAACCTAGTCAAGAGTGGAGTTGAGCAATAGCCTCTGGGTTGCAGTTTTCCCTCGAGAAAAGTTCTCAGCTTTTTTTTTCCTTCTTCAGTTTTTCTTATTTTTTCTTGTGTAGTCGGCATTTTTTGCCTCATTTTCTGTGGCTGCCGTTGCTGCCGCCTGGGCAAGTGGCATGACAATAAAAATTTACGATTGCTTTTATGGATTTACGAGGTTGTTGCCGTTGCTTCTTCTCTTCGCTGCAACTCCCACTCCCACTCCCTCCTCATACTCTCCTTGCCCTCCTCCTCATCAGATCCTAACTATCACAAATCAAATCAAATGCTGCACGCGCTGCAATTTGACGCTAATGAGTGTCAAAGTTGATAGTTTGATTTTTTTTTTTTGGCAAATGGTGGTGGCGTAATTGTGGGTCAGCAGCACAGGCTCTGGACAGGCACAACGCCCACTCCAAATGCCAGGATAGGACACAAGAGGAAGAGGAAGAAGAGGATATGAAATAGAAGAAGATGTGGCAAATGATGATGAAGTTGAGGCTACAGTTGTTTAGCTATTTTGTGTGCGAAATCTAGCTATAATTTTGGGGTGCAAAGTGATGGACAGCGATTTACGACTCTGATTACGATATTTAGCGATGTTTGTGGAAAGAAGAAGGGGCTGGGAAGTTAACATATTAATTATAATAGTTTGAGCTTAGGTTTTCTAGTTATTACAAAATTTTTGGCTTCATTAAAACACTGAAATTATTATTACTTTCTTTTACAAATAAATCTATATATAATTTACTGTCAATGACTTTTTGAGGCATGATTGTCAAATAAAATCATGATAGTTTCACAAAATATATTTGTGGTATTTAGGTGAGACTTTTTAAAAAAAAAAAAAAATTATTATACATTTCTTATAAGTATCCTTTGACTTGACTTAATACCTACTTTGCAGAATTTTTATATTTTTTATATATGTTTTTCTGCACTTGTCTTTTCAGAAAGAAACTTCTGACAGTAATAAGTATTAATTTCAATTTAATAGAGTTTTTCTTTTTAACAATATGGTTGTTCCTTTTTTATAAATTTTTTTTTGCTCCTGAACTCAGTCTATAAATATTTGTGCACATATCTTCTTTTCCTTGAAACCAATTGGCTTTGCTGCGCTTTCACTCTCTGGGCAATCGCTTGAAATCAATTTTATGACTACTGCCAACTCAAAAAGAGACAGGGAGTCTCTAAAAAGAGTGAAAAGGAGATACACGAAGTAGAAGCGGCACGAGGATTGTTGGCAGAAGCAGAACTTGGCTATGTGCAGGAGGACCCGCTGAACTCTGATCTCTTCGATTTTCACGCCGTTGCCAGAAGTAGCTGCATAATTTCAACAGCAACTGTATCTCTCTTTCTCTGATTGTGTGCCTCTTTCTCGGCTGCGTGGTGACTGCGGCCATTGTCAACGGTTTTGTGTGGCATACAGCAGAGGCACGCACAAGAAAACTTTCATTGAATTAAACCCTAAAAATATGAAGCTTATCACAAATCAGGCAACATCAGCAGCAGCAGCAGCAGCAGCATTGGGAACTTCATCACCTACTTTGAATGTTGGCTACCGCATGAGTCGCACTCCTGCCACTCGCATTTGACCTACATACGAGCATACGACGGGTATACGTATACGTGCCACAAGACGTGGCACAGGCAGCAGATGAACTGAAAATCCAATATACAAAATATGTATGTATGTATGTATGTGCGCTTGCCACAGCCGCCAAAAACAATTTACCAATTTATGTTGAAGTGACTCTGAGTTCGAATCTGACTGCGGATCCTCGAGAGCTCTGGCTTAACTTTTATCCCGAAAAACTTCACCGGCTTGGCAAATCACTAAATTTATATGTTTTCTGATTCAAAATATTTATTGCCAAAACCAAGAAAACCAAAACTCGCCCAAGACTCACTCTGAACCCCAAAAAAGGGCAGCCGATGCCGCTCAAATTGCCTGCAAAAATGGGAGGAGGACATTAAAATTCACCAAATGTATTTATTACGGCACCAAAATGCAACAGCGACAGCAACAGCAGCAGCAACCGCAGCCCACAACCAAAAATAAAATCAAAAAAAAAAAAAAATATCAGAGAAAAAGGACTGTGAAATTCAGCCCCGAAAAGACATCGCATCTCTGGGTCTCAATCTCAGCCAGAGTCCAGAGTTGTAGTTGTTGTTGTAGTTGTTGTTGGAGTTGCTGTTGGAGTTGTTGGAGGCAGGCGGCAAAGACTGCACTTGGCGGCGGCATGTTTGCAGATTGATTTGCTGCGCCTCCGAGATATGCCGAAGATACCCCAAGCCAAACACTTGCCACAGAGCAAGACGAAGCTTGGACTTGGATCCCTCCCTCCACAAGTGCAGAAAGGTAGAGATGGGGAGAGAACTGAGAAAGCATTTAGTGTGTCTGCACTTGACGAAATTTGAGAAAGGAATATAGAAAAAAAAGGAATCTTAAAGGAAAATTAGTTGAAAAAAATTGAATTTAATTTTATTTCAGCTGCAACTGACGAATTTAATGAAAAGAAACACAATTTCAATTTTTCAAAAAAAAAAGAAATTAATTAAAAAAAAATGATCTGTCTGTTAAAAATTAAAATATTTCTTTTCTTACAAGTGACTTTCAAACTCGTGTTAAGAAATTTTTTAAGTTAGTCGTATTTTTAACTAGAAGATCTTAGATAAGAAAAGTGGGGGCAATTAAATTAATTCAAAATTTTAAATTTATCTCTAAGGAACTACCCGAAGAAAAGCTTTATTTACTCCAAGATAGAGTGCATCAAGTTAATAGATCTCAACTCTAAACTTAGGCATTTTTAAGCGCAAAGAGACCCTCTTAAAGTAACTGAAGTCTGTGCAATAGTTTGAAGTCACTTTCACTGCTTAAACAAAGTGAAACCTTTTAACTTATTTGGGACTGATTAATTGGCTTAAGATCATCGTCTATGATGATCATGGGTGTCTGTGGATCAATTGTTTCTTCAAGTGCAGTGAGGAACACACAGTGCGAAGTACTCGACATCATAACACATGCAAGTGTCCAAATGAATATTCGGCCAGCTCAACTAGACCAAGTGCCATACAACTTGCAACAACAACGCAACTAGTATGAGAAGGCGATCGAAAATTTATTTCAGTTGCCCTGCAGCTGAATTATTTAAACCGACGAATTCAATTAGAGACAGTGACTTGGTTTTTGCGCCATAATACCCACCACAAGGCAGGGCCTAGAGAAAGAGATAGTGAGAGTGTAGCAGATAGAGCGAGAGAGAGAGAGAGGGAGATGCTGAAGATGTTTTTTTTTTTTGGTTTTTGATTTTGGGGCAAAATACTGTGAAGCGTTCGTTGAATTTGCGTTGGCGCTGAGGGCGAGTCCAAGCAGCGGGTGCGGCATCCACAACATCGAGACGGAGATGGAGACGGAGACGGAGACGAGTTCACGCAGATCTTTTGAGGAGGCGTCGATTGAGACAAGTGGAACCTTTATACACACTTTAAGTCTGCTCTTCTTCTACTTCTCCATCCTCTACAAACACTTCCTCTGAAAGATGTGTTGGGCCATCTTGCAACTTGTGGCAGGATGCGCAGCCCCTTCGCTGCCTCTGCCCATCTCCGATTGCATTTTGTTAGTTCTTTTAATTTGATTTAATTATATGCGCGGGCAGTCATCAAGTTACTTATTTTTTTTGCGAATTGGGGCGTGTCTGTTTGAGGCTGTGCCCACTTTTCACTGCCACAATATTTCCACCTTCCCCGAGAAAGAGAGAGAGAGAGAGAGAGAGATAGAGAAATGCAGAAGAAGAAATCGTTTTTATACTATTGTGACGTATTTTAGGTAGAGGCCTAAAAAATCACTTCGCTTTCTTATTGTTTGTGGTGGTGTGTGTGATGATCAAAAGTTTTCAAGTTGTTCGTGATCGCATTGTGGTTGGGGTTTGATCTTAGGAGTGGCTTGTTAAATTTCACTTGCATGTCAAGAGGAAAACTCCAAAAAGGTGTTGGGCGTCGCGTCAGATTTATGCGCTTTTCACTTGACTCCTTTCTTAGCCATTTCCCAGTGGAAGGAGGAGTTGCCACAACACAACAAAGAGAAAACGCTGTGAAATTATCGTTCATAATGTTCGTATGCAAATGCCAAAGGAGTTGCGAGATCTGTTCTAATGTGGGAAAATTTTGTATTAGATTGCAATTGTAGATTTGAAGTTTATTCTCAGACTGAGACTTGTTCAGCTCTTGATAGACATTAATCTTAGTTTATTTAGTTATTCATTTTTTGGGAGCACTCTTTGAAGATTTCCCGCTTGCATACGATATATTTCTGGTACAAGACATTGAACATAATTGTAGCGCACAGAAGGCAAAACATGATTTATCAACCCAGTATATAAAGAAATCAACCTGAAAAAAAAGATAAAAAAAAATACAATACAAAACATGAAAAAACATAACATAGAGTACAAGTGCAGCTTTTTTGAGAGGGGTGAAGTGCTGCCACTCCCCGTCTGATTTTCTTTATTTTTGGTCACATACCAGAAAAGGCCACTAAACCGCATAACTGTCCATGTCGCTCAACAACTGAAACAAAAACCCAATTGACGATGATGACGACGATGGCGATGGCGACGATGGCGACAGGTGATTAATTGTTTAAAGCGCACGTAGACGTTACTTAACGCTGAGTTTCTCAGTGGTTCAAACTGAAGCTGAATCTGACTCTCAATCGGACTCGTTGCTGATGTCAAAAACTGTGTAAGAGACCATATATGGGCGATATATAGTATAGGGAGAACAAAACAAGTTGCAGCTCAATGAATGAGTGTATGAGTGTATGACTGAATTGTTGAATTGTTGTATAGAGTTGAACATGAGTTTGAATAGCTGAATAGTTGGCCAAATGACTGAATGATATAGACAAGCACCTGAAACTTTGAAAAAACAAAACACAATAAAAATACAAAGGCAAATCTCCCCAACACGACGCGACGACGACAATCAACAACAACAACAACAACATCAAATCTCGTGCGCAATGACAGCAATTGAAGTCATATAGTTTTCAAAATACCCTGGAAAATAATTTCATTAAGAAACAGAGAGAATGAAGGGAATAGCAGTAAATAGAAGAAGTTGCAGAAATTTGCTGCAATAACAAATTGTTTTTTTTCTTTTTAAATATTTTAGATTTGTCAATAAATTTACCTGTTCAAAAATATAAGTGAGCATTTCAAATAAAAAATTGTTTAAGTATTTCAAAATAGAAAATAAATTGTGTTAAAATCATATTAATAAGAGATAATTGCTAAACACCACTTCAATAATAGAAGGACTTTGGTTGAAGGGAAAGTTAGATAAAAAAAATCTTTAATATTTAATCTAATTATTGATGTTTTCAATAATTAAAACTTTATTTTGTTAGATTAAATGAAATTGCGCCAAAAAACATTTAAAATAAGTTTTTATAAAATACATTTTCAAAATATTCCATACATTTTCCATACATTTTGAGGTAAAAAACTAGGATTAAAGGCTGTTAGAATAAATCTTTCGCAGCCAGCTTATAATTCGCAACTAGTTTTAGCTGCATCGTTTATAGCTGTTGAATAACACTAATAGTTGCTTGCTTATAAATTTGCTTAAATTGTGCAGCTATATATTTTTAATTAAATTATTAAATTATAGAGTATGTGTTCGTTTATCTCTGTACACAACCAGCATTCTCACTTGTAGCTGTCAGATGAGTTGTTTTATTTTTTTTCTAATTTTATTTTTCATATTTGATTGCTTTGAGTGATCTTGGGTTACACTTTGCTTTGCTTCCATTCCATTCCATTCCATTTGGTTTTTGGCGTGCGTCGTGGCTCAACCCAAAAGCCCTGCTCAGCTCCGCTCTGCCCTCGCCACCCCTTGTCAGCCGCCCCGTGGAACTTGTCGCTTGGTGACTGTGATTGTGGTGTCTGTGTCTGGCGTGTCTGTGGCGCATATGAGATCCACTGATTGCTTGATTATTATTTTGATTAATTAGCTTAGATTTGGATAGTTCAAACTGTACGGCCCACGCCTGAAGCTGTTAACCAGAGATTGTAGAGATTTGAGATTCGAGACTGGAGACTATTGTTTGGAGGCCTCGTTTTTTTTTCTGTAATTTTTTGGCTCAGGTTCATGCGTTTCAGTTTGGCCAATGATTGATTGAAGTTTTTCGTTGATAACAGCTTACAATTGAGAAATTATTCACATGAGCTATAATTAAACTTGTTTGTTGTTGGCTGTCATTTGATGTGTTCACTGTACCATACACATCACTGTCTCCACCACACATACCATTCATATACTTCTATGCCATATATCGATATTCATCTCTATCTCTCTGACTCTCTGCTCCAGTCTGGTTTATTGAACTGATCTTGAGTGTGTGGGCAGAGGCGGAGAGAGCCTCTTGCCGCTGGCAAGTGATGTTACCTATGTAGAAATAATCAGGAAATTGCTCAAGGGTCTGGTCTGGGACTGCCTGTCAGCTGTTATGAGTTGATTAGGCCCCTTCATAATGTGTTTAGTGCGAATAATCAGCCAAAAGATCACAAAATAAGAAGACAAAAAAAAAACCTAAATCTTAACGAAGCGCTGGGAATTCCTATAAATAGAAATTTAAATGAAATGAAGACATCAAAGCATGAAAACTACTCTAAATGAAAGTATGAAAAGAGCGAGAAAGGTTGTGGTCATAGAGGGAAAGCAATCGAAGATTTGCATAATATTTTGTAAAGGAAAAAACAAGCTTATGTTTTTCTAAAAGAAAATATATAAATGCATATGAAATAATGATATAATAGTAGTATTGTATGAATGTATAAAATGGTTTGTCAAAAGATTAAATATAAAGCTGAGATTCGTATACTATTTTCTAGGTTAAAAAATGTAAGCATATTTTTTTTAAATTTAAAAAAAAATTATGCTATAAATTTGTATTTTTAAACAACTTTATAAAATTTCAAATTTTTTGTAAGTAAAAAAATAACAATTAGGTAGAAATGTAAATGTATTTGAACCAAGATCCGATTAAATATTGAGAGGGGCGTAGGGAATATAAACGATTTACATTCTTCTTTCTAGTACAAAACACAAAGCAAAACTTTTCCAAAAATAAAATATATAAATAACACCGAAATTATGGCATTTAATTTGCACATGATTTTTAAATTTAGAATAAATTGTAAATTATAATAGAAAAATTAAAAAAGAAACGAGGCTTCGTCAAAATTTTCTGCGATTGTCGTGATGCAAGTTCAAAAAAAACCTGTCCGACTGCAAATGGGATACTTTTGTTGTTGGCCGTTTTTGTTTTTGGTGTTGGCCATTTGGCATTTTAACTAATTTGCTGCCAATGGAAATGTGTCAACTGTGTGTCAAGTCAATTCAAGTCAAGTCAAGTCACCGCGTTGTGTGGCTATCGGCAAACCGAGGCTCAAGATCAAGCTCATCCATATGCCCAGCACCAAGTCACGCTTCACG